>QRFJ01000179.1:1229519-1354519 GCA_006176705.1 Cocos nucifera | reverse complement strand
GAGCCACCACCCCACCGGTTCCGGACGGGACTTCGTTTTGCAGGTCCCCGGCGGCGCCCAGCGGCCTCGACTCCGGCGACCTCCGACGAGGACGGATTTCTGCACCAACAGATTGGCGCTGGAAGAAGGGCCTGAACCTTCGAGGTTCCCTTGTTCTTAAAGGAGTGCTCGACGACCCTTCTCTTCCCTCTCCAGAGATCTTCCTTTTCTCTTTCGAAGAGAAAACGCCACCCAGGAGAGCTTCCGCACGGCGTTCGGTGGCCTCTGCGACCCGATCCCGTCCAGGCCCGTCTGCTCCTGCTTCAGCCCCGGCGGCCTAGGTTCCACCTGAACCCGCGGTGGATGTGAAGCAGTTCGGCCTGCTTGACCGACAGATCCGTGGCCGTGGCCTCACGGAGGCGTTGCACGCTTTACAGCAGCCTTCGGTAGCGACTCCACCAGCAAGCCCGCCATGAGGGCGTGAGAAATCAGCCTTAAGGAAGAGCCCAATCGCCCCGAAGAGAGAAACAGAGAGCAGAAGTTTTCCGCCGAAGCGGAAAGAAGTTCGGCTCGGAGAAAAGCCGGGCTCCCCCCAAAGCTCGGCATCAAGGTAAAATGAAGCTCGGTGGAAAGCCGAACTCCTCAACTCAACCTCCAAAATAAAGTTCGGCGCCGGCAAGGACGGAATGAAGCCCCCCTCCCAGAAGGTTCCGCAACTACGACCCGCTCCTCTAACTCGAATTCTCGGCAAAGTTAAGAGCCAACCACCAAGCCTCCCCAAACCTGAAGGACTACGGCCTCTCCAAACATGCGCGATCAAGGAGAAGATCGGCTATAGGCACTGCCGTAACCGGAAAAAGACAAGAAGGTTGGCCGTCCCGCGGCGTCATCAACGCCACCCCGGGGAGGAGCTAGGAGCTAGCTACATCGGTGATTGTCATCCCCAGCGACAAAGTCAAGAGAAGCATGGTCCAAATTCATGAAGGACCGGCATGAGATAGAGGAGGTCGTCTGGACGGGACTTGCTGCTCGAGGGAGCTCCGAGGAACAACGCCCCGTCGACCCCTCAAACGAGAGCGCGCTGTCCACGATTTCCCTTCGGTAAAATTCTCCCCTCTGCATAATATTATTTCTGGATGCGAAAACTATGCGATGACAGGAGAGCAGCAGTCAATAATCGCCGCGTTAGGAACAGGAGGAGAACCTCGCCCTAACGCGAGCAACAAGCTCGGACCGCAGGAGATAAGATCTCCCCCGAGCGCGCACCTCGGCCGCAGGAGATAAGATCTCTCCCGAGGGCAAAGTTCGGCCAGAGATTCGGCCAGAGATAAGATCTCTCCCGAACAACAAGTTCGGCCAGAGATAAGATCTCTCCCGAACAACAAGTTCGGCCAGAGATAAGATCTCTCCGAACAACAACAAGGTCGGCCAGAGATAAGATCTCTCCCGAATCGCAACCTCGGCCAGAGATAAGATCTCTCCCGAAGGCAAAGTTCGGCCAGAGATAAGATCTCTCCCGAACAACAAGGTCGGCCAGAGATAAGATCTCTCCCGAACCGCAACCTCGGCCAGAGATAAGATCTCTCCCGAAGGCAAAGTTCGGCCAGAGATAAGATCTCTCCCGAACAACAAGGTCGGCCAGAGATAAGATCTCTCCCGGTCGGCCAGAGATAAGATCTCTCCCGAAGTTCGGCCAGAGATAAGATCTCTCCCGAACAACAATCGGCCAGAGATAAGATCTCTCCCAACAACCTCGGCCAGAGATAAGATCTCTCCCGAGGGCAAAGTTCGGCCAGAGATAAGATCTCTCCCGAACAACAAGTTCGGCCAGAGATAAGATCTCTCCCGAACAACAAGGTCGGCCAGAGATAAGATCTCTCCCGAACCGCAACCTCGGCCAGAGATAAGATCTCTCCCGAAGGCAAAGTTCGGCCAGAGATAAGATCTCTCCCGAACAACAAGGTCGGCCAGAGATAAGATCTCTCCCGAACCGCAACCTCGGCCAGAGATAAGATCTCTCCCGAAGGCAAAGTTCGGCCAGATAAGATCTCTCCCGAACAAAGTTCGGCCAGAGATAAGATCTCTCCCGAACAACAAGGTCGGCCAGAGATAAGATCTCTCCCGAACCGCAACCTCGGCCAGAGATAAGATCTCTCCCGAAGGCAAAGTTCGGCCAGAGATAAGATCTCTCCCGAACAACAAGGTCGGCCAGAGATAAGATCTCTCCCGAACCGCAACCTCGGCCAGAGATAAGATCTCTCCCGAAGGCAAAGTTCGGCCAGAGATAAGATCTCTCCCGAACAAGGTTCGGCCAGAGATAAGATCTCTCCCGAAAAGCAACCTCGGCCAGAGATAAGATCTCTCCCGAAGCAAGTTCGGCCAGAGATAAGATCTCTCCCGAAAAACAAGGTCGGCCAGAGATAAGATCTCTCCGAACCGCAACCTCGGCCAGAGATAAGATCTCTCCCGAAGGCAAAGTTCGGCCAGAGATAAGATCTCTCCCGAACAACAAGTTCGGCCAGAGATAAGATCTCTCCCGAACCGCAACCTCGGCCAGAGATAAGATCTCTCCCGAACAACAAGGTCGGCCAGAGATAAGATCTCTCCCGAGCGACCAGAACAACCTCGGTTAGGAACAGGAGGAGAACCTCGTCCTAACGCGAGCGCGCACCTCGGCTGCAGGAGATAAGATCTCCCCCGAGAGAAGCTCAGCTGCAGGAGATAAGATCTCCCCCGAGCGCGCACTTCACTTCGGCTGCAGGAGATAAGATCTCCCCCGAGCGCGCACTTCACTTCGGCTGCAGGAGATAAGATCTCCCCCGAGCGCGCACTTCACTTCGGCCGCAGGAGATAAGATCTCCCCCGAGGCGAAACTTCAAGCTCGGCCGTAGGAGATAAGATCTCCCCCGAGCGCGCACTTCAACCTCGACTGCAAGATAGGAGGTCTCCCTCGAATCGACTTCAACTGACGAAGATAATGTCGCCCCCGAGGAGCTCAAATCCGACCTCGACCGAAGGAGGCGAGTCTTACTTCGGCTTCAACGTCAGCTTCATCGACTTTAGCCGGAAACGAGTTCCATTTCAGCTCCAAACATCGACTGAAGATGAGGTCTCCCCCAAGCCTCAGCCTCAACTTCAGCGTCAATTCTGGCTGGAGATGAGACCTCCCCAAGCTTCAGATGCAACAAATGCGGAGCCTGGAAGAAGACTTCGGCAGTCGCCTGTTCTGGTACTCCCTTCCTTCAATTTTTGAACTCGGGAGTGGGGGGGCTACTGTTGGGGATAAATCCCGCTCCTGCCGAAGCCCGGCCCAACGCTCAGCCCAATGTAACCAGTAGCCGCTGAAGAGCTTCAGCGCCAGGCGCCAGGCCGAACCCCTAACACGGCCGAACTGCCTAGAGGCCGAATCAGCGAGCCCTGGCCGAACTCCTTCGGACTTCCCACGGCCGAACTCCTTCGGATCGACCCCAGGCGAGCCCGTGCAGCCGAACTCCTTCGGACTTCCCACGGCCGAACTCCTTCGGACCGACCCCAGGCGAGCCCGTGCAGCCGAACTCCTTCGGACTTCCCACGGCCGAACTCCTTCGGACCGACCCCAGGCGAGCCCGTGCAGCCGAACTCCTTCGGACCGACCCCAGGCGAGCCCGTGCAGCCGAACTCCTTCGGACTTCCCACGGCCGAACTCCTTCGGACCGACCCCAGGCGAGCCCGTGCAGCCGAACTCCTTCGGACCGACTTCAGGCGAGCCCAAGTGGCCGAACCCCTTCGGACCGACCCTAGGCGACCGAACTCCTCAGCGAGCCCTGGCCGAACCAACTAGCAACCGAAGTCCTTCAACTGGCCAGCCGAGCTTCTTCGGGCCTCTCAGCGGTCGAACTCCTCGGCAATCGTCCCGCGGCCGAACTCTACAGATGGCCGACCCTTCAGCCAGACGAACTCCCCCAGCTTCCCCCTCGGCCGAACTCTGTTACAAGTCCGAACTCCAGCGGCATTTGGACGAACTGTCGCCTGCACCTCTGGCAAGACCGGACGGCGCCTTCCTCTCCGTACCGAACTCCGTGCGGCCCACGGCTCGCCGGTATGGCTCCCACGATCTACCGGACGACGCCTTCCTCCCCGTACCGGACTCCATGCGGCCCACGACTCGCCGGTATGGCTCCCACGATGACTCGCCGGTATGGCTCCCACGATCTACCGGACGACGCCTTCCTCTCCGTACCAAACTCCATGCTGCCCGACGACTCTCTACCAGACGGCACTCTCCATACCAAACTCCATGCTGCCCGACGACTCTGCCGGTATGGCTCCCACGATCTACCGGACGACGCCTTCCTCTCCGTACCAAACTCCATGCTGCCCGACGACTCTCTGCCAGATGGCACAGCCGTCACCATCAACTAAGCTCCGCTATAAAAGGACCCCTCCCGACATACTAAGGCTAAGCTTTCTGAACTCTCGACTCTCTAAGCTCCCCTCCACATCTCTAAGCTCCGGAACTCATTCCGAGCACTCCATTACTGTTGGCCGGAAGCTAACTTGACCGTCGGAGGGTCCTGCCGGAGCCACCACCCCACCGGTTCCGGACGGGACTTCGTTTTGCAGGTCCCCGGCGGCGCCCAGCGGCCTCGACTCCGGCGACCTCCGACGAGGACGGATTTCTGCACCAACAGGAAGAATTTTCTTTTCAACAATAAAGTGGCACACATCTACCACATATTTTGATTGCAATGGGTGGGAATCTAAACCATCTTCTTTCTCAAAATGATAGGATGGTTGGTCATTATAGAAAATACCATCTATTTAAATATCAAGCAGGATTTTTTGCATATATATCCTCCTAAATATTCAAATTTGCATGAATATCCTTTCAAAATTGATATTTGTATGTATATCCTCATAAAAATTTATTTTTTATATATATACCTACATCATCTAACGTCGTTAAAAAATTAACAGTTTAAAATTAAAATGACTAAAATACCCTTATGGGTAGATGTGCAAAAAAAGATTTATAAGGGTATATATGTAAATAAAAATTTTACAAGGATATTTGCATAAATTTGAATGTTTGGAAGGGTATACATGCAAAAAATTCTAAATATAAATACACCTCTCTTGATTTGTTAATTCTTTCCTTATTCTAATGAAAAAATTAATATGCAAATCAAAATAATGAATATACTTAATTTATTAACTTACATAGATAAAAGGATCTTTTTATTAAATAATAGATCAAAATTATTTTATCTAGAAAATAGATATATCACAACCATCCATGTTTCCTCTAATATATAATAATATACTTATGAAAAAAGTGTCTAAACCTGATATTAGATAGATAGCTTATACATTTGCATCGAATGGATATAGTTGTGGGTTTGGATATTACGTAACAATGAGAATTTACAAGCTTATTATTTTTTTTATTTTAAAAAAAAATTAATAAAAATATCTTTATGAAATGTATAAGGTATATCATACCATATGGAGTATAAAATTAAGTCTACTATATATATCATACTATCTAAAGAATTCTCGAGAAAACTTGGATCACATTGATCGAACTGAGCTAGACTTTTTTTAAGTTTTTTCTTAAGGCAAAGTCATTGCTAGGGATGACAATTGAACGACTCTTGAAGCCACCATCAATAATATCGAGCACCTTTCCTCGACTCCTTCTTCACCATTGGCATCTCTCCTCTCTTTGCTGGAGATCTCCTCATTATCGAACTCAGTCTCTCTCATCACCACTCCCAAGAATGACTAACTAGACTCTTCCTCCCTTTTCTTTATTGAAGATCTCTTTAGTGTCGAACTCATACTCTCTCTCATTGTCATTCCTAAGGACAACTGTTAGACTCTCTCTCTCTTTTCTTTATTGGAGATCTCCTCGACATCAGACTCATATTTTGGCTCATCAGCACTATCAATGATAACTAGTCAGTTCCTCCTTCGATTAGACAACATCAAGCACATCGTCGTAGTTTTGCATGCCAAGCCAAGCACTTCGTTCGAGTTTTTCACATCCTATACTTTATCCAAGTTTTTCACACTAAATAGTTATTGGAGTTTATCTCGTCGAGTGCTTTGCTGGAGTTTGCCCTATTGGATGAAGAAAAACTACTGGACATGCCTTTTTTCTTGGCCTCTCCACTATTCTTGAGTTTTAGCTTCGATATTCCATAGGTAAAGCAAAGGTAACTAATGTTGAGAGAGAGCAATAAAATAAGTAGAATATTGCTGTAAGTTTCTTACTCTGAAATATTTGGAAGGCATGAGAAATGTCAATACCATCATTTTTTGAAGTCAAAAAAAGATCGTTGGAGGATGCGATTAAGGCTTAGTGGTGGCATATATGAAACTAGCTCCCTCTTTGAAAATTATGAAAAGTTTTATCGAGGAAAACTATACTAGCTATTAATCTCTTTGCTGCTGGTAGCTTAGTTTTGATTTACAATAATTTTTATGATTTTTTTTTCTATTCACTTTCTCTCTCTTTTCTTTATCTAAGGAATTTCTTATACTTTTTTTATTGAATGAACGAAGTTCTAATGAGTCATCCAATCTTGCATAAAAATAATATATAATATACTAGTCTAATATATAAAATATTATATAATATCATCATCATCATGTTATTGCATTATATAATATGTTACTACATTATAGA
Organism: Cocos nucifera; assembly: GCA_006176705.1. Taxonomy (NCBI): domain Eukaryota; kingdom Viridiplantae; phylum Streptophyta; class Magnoliopsida; order Arecales; family Arecaceae; genus Cocos; species Cocos nucifera. Next base: position 1,347,870 of record QRFJ01000179.1, on the reverse strand, counting down.
GTAAGAGGGCCCGAATCCATCTAGATAAAATAGATAAAAATTAAATCAAAATTTTTTGTGTATACCCTCCTAAATATTCAAATTTGCATGAATACCCTCATAAAATTGCTATTTATATATATACTCTTATAATTTTTTTTGCATATCTACCCATAAGGGTATTTTAGTTATTTGAATTTTAAACCTTTAATTTTTTTTAATGGTGTTATATAATATGGGTACATATGCAAAAAATAAGAAAAAAGAAGGGCATACATGCAAAAGAAGTATTTTATAAGGGTATACATACAAATATCAATTTTGAAAGGGTATTCACGCAAATTTGAATGCTTAGGAGGGTATACATACAAAAAACCCTATCAAGTAATTGAAATACTTTTTTTTTCTCACACTATTTAGACTATTTGTGAGTAATCTTAATCATATAGAAGATGTTTAATGAATTTAATTAAAAGCTTATAGTATAAATTTTGAATATAGAAAATCATGAAATTCATTGAATGGAAGATTTTTCTTTTCAACAATAAAGTGGCACTCATCCACCACATATTCTAATTGCAATGGGTGGGAACTTAAACCATCTTCTTTCTCAAAATAGTAGGATGGTTGGTCATTAGAGAAAATATCATCTATTCAAATATCAAGTAATTGAAATGCTCTTTTTTTTCTCTCTCTCCATTTTTCTCACACTATTTAGACTCCTTGTGAGTAATCTTAATCATGTAGGAGATGTTTAATGAACTTAATTAAAAGTGTGTATTTTATATTAGATATTTGACTCTATTTATCTTACTATGTAAAATATATCTCTCTTTTGCATGCCGTCATTATGTTGTTTTCTATTTTTTGATTTTTTTCTTGAATATTTGTTCAAAAAAGAAATTCTTTTTTACTATGAATTAAAATATATCCTAAACTTTTAAATGAAAAGACAATGAACAATTTTTAGTAATAAAATAAAAGATAAACAAAAACCCTATCTTTGCTTGACATGGAGGATGGAGACAACAACAAGAATCCATGCTTGTCAAATGCATCCATATAAGGAGTTTTGGACATGAAAAATGTAAAAAAAAAATCTTATTAGTTGTCAGATGGCATTCTTCCATCAGATACTATAATTATCATATACACAATATTTAGATATTATAGAGATATCACTATCATGATTTTATGGCACTCATTTTGAGCTAAGATGATTCCGATAAAAAACATTTGCTCCCCTAAATTATAGGTTGATAACTATTAGTTAATTTTTCACTAAAGAAGGTCATTTTGTTTAGGCATGAATAGTTCTCCATTGTCACCATCTTCCTGCACTCCTCTAAAACCCCTCTATGCCTCCCCCATAACCCTCTCCCTTTACCCCACCCCCTGCCTATCCATCTCCTATGCCATTATCACCTCCGCCCCCTCTCTCTCTTGAAGGCGATTTTGACATCTTCAACCATATTGGAGCTCCACCACCCTCTTCGAGCCTGTCCTTATGAAGCCCAGTCCCATCTCTATAACTATCGTATCTTGGCATAAACATCATGGAGATAGCCCATCATGATAAGGAGTTCGATGCCATCATCTAGAAGGTTGAGTTTGACCTCAACCTCCTCCTCTCCATTTCTCGACCACTTTACCATTCTCTTCCCCCAAGGTAGCACTCACCATCTAGTTTGCCACCATCCCTCTCAACATCTACTCTTGTTTTGACCCTACCAAGAACGGATATTCTACAAGACCAACCTTATCTAGTCTAGTAAGCTTAAGAAGTACAGTAAGATCTTGCCTTTCGATGAGATCCTGCATAACCTTGATATCAAATACCTCCACATATACACCAACGAGACCATCCATAGTGTCAAGTTCAAGAATTACCTAATATGGATGAATAAAGATTCGATCTTGATTGTCGTCACACCATCCAACTTCTATTCTAAGCTCATCAATGTCTACAAGTTTAATGTGATCTATGCTAGCATGCAGAAGAATATCGATCCCTTGGAAGTCACCATCATTATCATGCATCGAGATCTCATAGGCAACAGCTAGCCTTTCTCTATGTTCTTTGGCTTTTAGGAAGGGCACTAAAGAAATGGGAAGCCAGTTTGTTTATTATATGATGATCATATGATAACAATTTTTAATAGAGATAGAGAGACGAGCTACATTCCAATCAAAAAATATATTATGATATTTAATTAGAAAAATAAAAAGTTTAGGACCAAAATATCTCTTATCTATTTAAAGGAGTATCACTATAATTTATCCTTCATAATATGCTACAATTGTTTGGCAAGAAATATCATGTACCTAAGTATTAAATAGTTGAAGTAATTAGACTGCTCATATATAAGTTTAATTACATATAACATTTTTTAGGTTGAAAAATTATGCTATTCAGATAGTTGGTGATTGTCCGACACGAGTTTGCACCATAACTTTATATTTATTTTCTATATACTATAAAGGTAGCTTATTTTGTCGATTTAGAATCAATTTCATAAATCACGTCATGTGCAAATTTGCATTATATGGTAAAAAAAATGGCTCCCCTTTATATATATATATATATATATATATATAAAATGGTAAAACTAATAATGCCTCTTTCTTTTCCCTTTTTACCCCACCTTAATCCTATCCATGTCCCATCCCTTCCTTCCACCTTCCTCTTGATATTTTGTTATATTAGTTATAGCTATAAAATAAAATTAGGATCCATTTAGTTAGGATATATGAGATTACAAAATAATATGATAATTAATGAAAATTATTTATTTTAAAAAAATAATTATGAAATTTTTTTTTTACTATATTTGATTGGTGAAAAAATTATTTTAAAAAAATAATATAAAAAAAATTATTATATTTGGTTAAAGATAACCTATATGGAGATATGATAAAATTTATAAATATATCTTTTAATATAAAATAATTTTTAATATTAAAATAAAATTATGATCTTCAATTAGTTTTTATATAATGACTATAATTACATAATATTTTATATTATATCATCTTCATCTTAATTTTTTTATAAAATTTTTTTATCAAATAAATTTTAAAAAATAATAATTATATATATAATTTTATTGAAGATATTTTTATCAAATATAAATTATTACTACTTAAAAATTTATCAAATATCAATTTCTTAATGATATTTATTTTATTTTTTTAAAAATAAATATAAAATCTATTAATTTTTTATTTATTATTTTAAATATAATAATTTTATATAAAAATTATTTTTTTATAATAAATTATTTCCAACCAAACGGACCTTAAAAAAAAAATTAATACAAGCGAACCCCCTCGTCTCTCCTCCGGTCCTCCCTCGCCTCCTTCCAAGAACCCTTCGCCATCCCCATCAATCTCCAAACTCCACGACTCCCTCGCCCTTCGATCCCTTCTATATGACTTCTTCCTGGCCTTCTCCTTCGTCGTCATGACGCTATGAGACCCGGCCCACTCCCAATGGCGCGGCCGAGCCAGCCCGGCCAACGCATCCCCAACTCCACCCACACCCGCCGCCGCCCCGATCTCACCCTTCCCCTCCCCCCGCGCGATCCTCACGTCCCTCGCCGTCCCTCTCCCCTACCTCCCCCTCCGCCCCCGCCTCCTTCTCCGTCCACGGCGGCCTCAAGCCTCCCACCGCCACCTCCGCTTCCGCCAAGACCCCGGCGCTCGCCGATCTCGAGCGCGTCCGACGCATCGGCTGCGGCAGCGGCGGCACCGTCTGGATGGTCCGCCACCGGCCCACCGACCGGATCTATGCCCTGAAGGTGATCCACATCAACCATGAGGACGCCGTCCGCTGCCAGATCTGGCGCGAGATCGAGATCCTCCGGACCGCCGACAACCCCTACGTGGTCCGGTGCCACGGGTTCTATGACCGGGCCGGCGAGATCGAGATCCTCCTCGAGTACATGGACGGCGGCTCCCTCGACGGCCGCCGCATCGCCTCCGAGTCCGTCCTCGCCGACATCGCCCGCCAGGTCCTCTCCGGCCTCGCCTACCTCCACCGCCGCCGGATCGTCCACCGTGACATCAAGCCCTCCAATCTCCTCATCAACGCCTCGCGCCAGGTTAAGATCGCCGACTTCGGGGTCGGCCGAATCCTGGCTAAGACTATGGACCCATGCAACTCCTCGGTGGGGACGATCGCCTACATGAGCCCCGAGCGGATCAACACCGATCTCAACGAGGGGGTCTACAACGCTTACTCAGGCGATATCTGGAGCTTTGGCCTCAGTATGCTCGAGTTCTATCTGGGCCGGTTCCCGTTCGGCGAGCACCTTGGTCGGCAGGGCGGCGATTGGGCCAGTCTCATGTGCGCCATCTGTTACTCCAAGCCGCCGGAGGCGCCGCCCGCCGCCTCGCCGGAGTTCCGGAGCTTCATCGCCAGCTGCCTCCAGATGGAGCCCCTACGCCGGCCCTCCGCCGCCGAGCTCCTCCGCCACCCCTTCATCACCCGGACTCAGGCCCCCGCCGCGATCACCGTCTCCGCCGTATAATTTCAAACCACTAACTTCAAATTGTTGGCTTTTTGTTTCTTTTTCTCTTTCTCATGGAAAAATCCCATTACAGTGCGGAGTCCGGACAAGGAAAGACGGAGGGTGGGCAGTGGAAAGTGTTTTCCTCAAAAACAAATCTCCTCCTTAATTATTTTCAGAGGTTCTACAGGGGAGCGGAGATCAAAATGCGGCGGTGGTTGTGGCACGGGGCTTTAGCGTGAGAGGAGCAGATGTAAGCGGTAGCGTAGGTATAATGAAATAGCTCATGTCGTAACTTCTTATCTGTTGTTATATGGAAACAGATTCATTGTGCCAAAAAAAAAAAAAGTTGCTTTTCTTAAACCGGTTAAATCTTGTACGTACACGAGCTTTTTTTTTTTTCGGTTAATGAAGAAACATAGCTATATCAGGCTATCAGCAAGCGGCAGGACTAAAATTGTGTGCGCGTTAAATCAGAAACTTCAGAGGATTTCAGAGGGATTGAGATTTTTTTTAAGATTTCAGGCTTTTTTTTAAGGCTGATATATCGAAATCTTGTCAATATAATCTTTTTTCACATCTGTGTTGATCTCTAGGTCCATCTTGGCATCCTGCACCTACCAAGTTTATCAAGAAATCATGAACTCAGAGACCTAGGATACAAAGGGCTTGTTTGGTCCATGAAAAATGAAGAAGAAAAAAAAGTAGTTTCTAAAAGATGAAGACAAAACTTCTTGTTTAGTTAAAATTTAAAAAAAAAAAAAAAAATTATTATAAAAAAATTAATTTTTATATTTTATGAAATGTAAAAATTTTTGAAGAATGCAATTTTTGGTACTTTCAGTGAGATGGAAAGCGATGATGATTTTTTTTTAAAAATATTTTTTTAAGATTTATGATTAAAATTTTGTAAAATATCATGGATGATTTACATGAAATAGTAAATAGTAAAAATATAATATTATAGTAATATTATTTTAATATTAATTATATAAATATATTATTAATATTATAATATTTATTATAGTTTAATATTTATATTAATATAATATTTTTATTAATATCAATATAATATTTATATTAATAAATTAATATTATATTAATATAATATTATATTTTTAAAAAATATTAATAAATTTATTATATTAAAATATTAATATTATATTAACATAATATGATATATATTAGTATTATAATATATTATTATTATATTTATATTAATATAAATATAATATTATTATTTATATAAAATTTAGGAGTAAAAATATATGATCTTAATAAATATAATAGATATTTTACATAATCTTCTTAAAAAAAAAATATTTGACTAAATATAATTTATTTTTTAATAAATTATTTTTTTATAGTCAACTAAATATATCAAAATCTTATCTCCAATAAATTAGTTTTTTAAATAATTAATTTTTTTAAAAAAAAGTTTTCTCATGAATCAAATGAGTCCAAAAATCTTGGATATTGACAACTGATCTCGTGGATGACAATGATTTGATATCAATTTTCATAGGATATATTCAACAAAAACAAATGTGTAAGCGTGGGTGAGTATATTTGTTCTTTTATTTATGAATTTTAAACAGAACTTGATGGATGGATGGCTGTGATCTTGGAGTGAGACTTTATTTGTGATGAACTGACAAGGTTTAATATTCTAATTGGTAGGCTGGTATCACTGGTTAATTAGGAAATGCATTTGCTTTAATTCCGTCCTTATAGAGATAGGTGCAAGATATAAAGAGCTGTGAGTTTACGACCAGCGAGCTGTTAAAAAATGATCGGGAAATAGAAAAAACATAACATCAAATAAGGGAAGTAACGAAGGGGAAATTATTTTCTTTCGAAGCATTTGGACAGACTCGGTGAAAAGTAGAGAATGCATCCATGCAACCCAAAGGGGCAGGTAGGATTAGGATTGAAGTATGCGTCAACACATCACGCAAGTCCATATAAAAGACATGGTTTCTTGTGCTGATTTTGATGTGCAATCTACTGTAATGCATTTGTGCGTAATGATACGTACCATGTATAGATATATGACGAAACATTTAATTTTATTCTGGTGAAGGGTAGATGAGTAGCCACGGAGAGCATAGCAGTGCGCCCTAAGCCTATTTTGGGAGATTTTTTTCTTTTTCTTTTTTTTTTTTTTAATTTTTTTTATAAAGAGAAGCTCCATTAAACGAGAGAGGATACTGAAAACAGCATTTGTACGATAGCAAACAGCTTCTAAAGTGAGTCTTACAAAAAAAGTATAATAAGATAAATAGCAAACAGCTTCTAAAGTGAGTCTTACAAAAAAAATATAACAAGATAAAGTAAAAAAAGCAAACAAGTGCACCCGGGAGCATTAACAAAAAAAATAAAAAAATAAAAAATAAAAATATTAGATTTTTATGGTTCTCCTTAAGAGTATCATAATTAAGATCCTTTTAGAATCCTCTCAAATGAGAAGCAGATGGCACATCATTTTTAAGACATTACAGCTGCTGTGTAAGCATGAAGCATTGCAGCAACGACACCTGAGCTTACAAAATTGATTAAATATATACATAAATATAGTACCGGATCTTAAACATTGGTACAAACAAAGTGTCATAAACTTTGTGCTGGAAGGTATCTAAATTGGATAAACATGTAGAAGAATATGCCAAAAAATCTTGATACAGAACCAAATTAGCTCGTTGGAAAGCTAATTAAAAGTATGAACCTGTGAAGACAGTAGAGAGGAGCTTTGCTGCAATAGCCATTGGTCAACTAAAGAATTTTGGATGGCATTCAGATACAACAAAATCTTCAAGATAGCATTAAAATATATAGGATATCCTTTACCATAATGAATCAATATTAGGCTAATGCAGAGACTGCTTTCCCACATGGATTGAGTAGATTTACATCCCACTTCTGAGAAGAAAATATGACTGGCATGTTTCAGCTGCAAACTGGTCATAAATGGAGCATGCAAATCAATATATAAGGGGGTTAATAAATAGACTATTGAGTCACATCGATATGCTTATTATTGTAATAGAAAAGATGAAGATCACTAACAAACGATAGCCAATCAACATTGTATTGAAAAAAATGTTGAGTGCACAAAATAAACAAGATGGTGCTTTGACAATGAAATCTTTCCTTCGGCACAACCCATGATATATAGGTTAGGGCTACTTGAAGCATTTATGGAGGGGCAGCCAACATGTCCAAAAAGCCTATTTTGGAAGATTGAGGGCTCTTGTTATAACCAAGGGAATATTTGATGGCAACTTAATTTGTTTCGGCAACTAGAGGTCCGGGTCATCCGAAAACAAAGACACTTAATTTGATTCCCACGCTGCATTGCCCCATTGAGGGAGGTAGCAGGGTACGTTCCTCGAAGTTGGGACCATTCACGTGCATCCATTCACTCATCCATGATGCATGCCATTGCCGTCTAATAAACCGAGCCGCGAGATACTTCTTCTCCCAATGCAAGATTGTGAGCTGGAACCGTCCCAGACCCGGCGGCAAGTTACTTTAAGAAAAAGATTTAAGAAGTCAACAGAATATATGGAATAAGTGTACCATCGCACGTAAGGCTCTAATTGGTTGTTTTATTTATTGATTGCTTCATTCCATGGTCCTACTTCAAACCTGGGAAGTTTCCAAATGTCAAGCACAACGTCCTTTTCTCCAGTATTTACCCGTGGGAAAAGTACGTCTTACCTTAATCCTTTTTGCATATGCCATCTTTGAGAAAGGATACGATAGCATCACGTAACTAATAAGTTGGGTGGGGGGGGGGGGCGAATAGCACCGACCATTGGCTGCCCCTGGTCGTCAACTTGGCCCTGCTCTAAATTTTGATTCCACCATCTATAGAAGCGTCTCCCTAGCATTGAGCTCTTGTTTTCGTTTGACTAAAGGATATGTTTAGGTCTCACAAACCAAAAGTCAGGACTATGACGTCTTGGCATTTGAATTTTCTCCCCTAAGCTATCTTGACAATCTTAATTTCTCTATCTCAATTATAGAGCCAGTATCATGTTCGAGCAAGTATTCTATATCCATGATCCAGTCCCTGAAGTGTTGTTATAAATTTTCTGGAATCGATTATTTTTCATATATGTTGCATTCAGTCCCACGTGAACGCAAAAGAAAAGCACAAAGATAGGTTGGCTGTAGTTTTTTTTGAAACTCTTAACCTATATGTTTGATAAATCATATCGCCTTGATGGATTATATTTATAATTTATTCCAACTTTGGGATTTAGTGGAGACTAAAGAAAGTCGTGTGAGTGGATAAAGTTTGTTTCTAGATTCGATTTATACGAGCACTTATGGTAACAACATGCACGGTGTTCATTCTTTCAATCCAGAGAATCCCATTTCTCATAAATTTTATTCAATTACCACCGGCCATTCAGTTTTTGGAACTTTGGATAAAAGAGCAATTGTAACCATGGAAAATAGAAATCACTCAGATTGACAAGTTAAAAAAAGGGAAATTAGAATATAACACAGCAGCGGAGTTTTTTTTTTTTTGGTTATTAAAACATTATTGCGTATATAAACATACAAATTAAAATTAGCGGAACTCATGGGTTGCCCATGTTTACCTATGTTTTGAGATCTAGAATGTTGGATTGTGCATTGAAACAAGCTTTAAGCCACGCTACTTCTTCCAGATTTCTGAGAAACGCCTATCTTACTAAAATTATAAAATTTGAAATAATTCCGGCAGGACTTGAACAAAAGCTAATGGTAGCTTTGACGAACACTTCAAAGCTGGCATAACTTGAATTTGAACTAAACTTGAGCTACTGGTTTGTGAGCCGTATATCTTGGCATAAGATTGTTTTCCCATATTATACACTCAAAACATATTCCTGGGATACTGCAATAAAAACTGAGATTTTATTCCAGTCCACGACCAATAAGCAATTCTGTCCCTTCAAAAAGGAAAAAAAAAGGAAGGTGTGAAAACATTTGATTGATAAAATAACTAAATTCCGAAGGGGGATTCATGAAAACCTTTTCCACGAGTCTGGTTCCCTGAAGCTCCCCGTGGTTCCACACTTCCATTTGACTTTTCTCACATTCCATCTCTGCGCTTCAACTTGTGTATTTATTATCATCATTATTATTATTGCTGAACTTTCGGTCAACCCCTGACTCTTCTCATCTCCTAACCCGTCCTTTTCCGAGCAGAAAACCTGAGCGTCATCGTGATCCTGGTAAGACCGTCACGGCTCTTGTCTTGATTTCACATTTTTCCCCCTTCCCTCTCGTCTACTTGCCAGCTCATCATCTCTCTTTTGTTCTTGCTTTATCTCAACCATCAGTAAGCCAGACCAGGCACTAGCATACCGTCTTTGTAACCACCACTTTCTTTTAGAAGCATAATATGCATCCTCAGTGTTCGAAGAAATGCCTATCTGAGTCTTTTTTGTCATCGCTATCTTGTATTCATGTAACAATCTTAGACTTTATTGGTCGATAACTAATGCCGCTTTGGATCCTTGCTAGTATTTGGTTTCGATAATAATATTCTTTAAATAGGACATTGTCTTGTGCCATCAGTTAACTTGATTCTTTCCTCCATGCTTCGAGGTGCTAAAGTGGCGTGCTTGAAATTTACTTGGCTAATGTTCTAATCTTTTCCTCCCCTTTTGTTATATTCTCCTTTATCCTGGATACCTTAATAATTCCACCCAACTTTCACATGACGTTTTACAGTAACTAATTATGTTGTTTTTAGTAGGTGAGTGTCACGTTACTCATTTCATCTGTATTCCTTTGGTGTGCTTTCTAATATTAGTAGGTGCATGTTGTTTGTTATGTTGTTTTACTTTCCTTACATTCTTCTTCTTTCGATAATTAATGTTACACGATTATTTGATATCTTGGTGACATTATGGAGTCTTCTCAACATTTTGACATGGAAGTGACTCTTGAAATGGAAAAGATTGAGAACAACTCATCCAATAGTAAGATATTGAGGGGACTTTCTGATGGCTGCTCTATTTTATGAACAGAACATGGACCATACTTTCCTTTGAATCGGCCATGAATGGTTCGATATATAGAAGTTCTGACAACAGAAAATGCTTGAGAATCTACTGAGCTTATCCTGCAGTTCAGAGTATCATGATTATCAACTGATTTGATTGATAAGCAAACCTGTGCTGCCAATACCAAAAGAACTGCTGAAGGTTAGGCATATATATTTATATTAAGGCATTTTGAAAGTGGAGCTGCTAAAAGAGCATCTTCTACCGCTAGCATTCATATAATAAATGTCAGGGAGGGTCCTGGTGGACATCAACCAACTCCGGTATAAATAGAGGTCACTTAGTTGTTCTGTATGGAGGATAATTTTACTAAATGTTGGTTGTTGTATTGCGCATTTCGTGCCCACTTTGTCTTTGTAGGTGATTGATCTACAACATTTTTCCCTCTATATGATGCTTGTCTTGCATCATTGAAAAAAAAAGAAAAAAGATTATGCAGAAACACATTACTTTGTTATGTATTTAAGAAATTTAGTTGCAGTAAACTCTTAAGTGCAATGCACATATACGAAGAAAATCAAAATGGTAACTAGGTTTCATAACTATAACTTGTATTATTTAGATTCATTATTTGAAAGTTAATGTTGTCACACGATCATTTAATTCAATCTAAGGAGCTTTATCATAGATTCATCATATTGATAGATAGACTTGGAACATGTATTACATCTTGAAGGTTGGTTGTCTAAAGTTGTTTTAAGCCTATTCATCCTCTATGCAAAAATGCTAATGAACAATTATGAGGTTTGCGATCGTGGATATTCGATGCTAGGCGTTTGATCCCATGATTTAGTGAAACATATGGGGCTTCTGGTCTGGGACTGAATGGAAGGTACTAGGTTATATGGTCCTTGATACAGAGAATCTAGTTACATCGAATTGTTATGGCATGGAGGCATATGCATCTTGCCGCAGCATGATGAAATAGGTTTTCATATAAATAATGAAGAAGGCTTTTAGAAAACACACCATCAAGGATTAATTCAAGCATATGCTTTTTTGAAAGTGGCATTGCCTGACTAGCAAGTAAGTAGGTATGGGTTGATCAAGAAAAAACATCACAGATGATGGAATTACAGCCTGCGACAGGAGTCAAATATCGGTGCTTATGCTAATACTGTTGCTTAGGTTTTTTGATTTCCTCACATAGCCATAATTGCATGGGGTGCAGGGCTTGGAAGCCATTTGCCATAACATTCAAAGCAGGAAGAAGGTGTATGAAGTGCTTGTTTTGGTTGTTTCTTCTGGAATCATATGACTATATCAGTAAGAATGATTAAATAAGGAGCTGAAGCTTCTAGATACTTGTGTTGATTAAGATCAAGATTCTATTGTTGCTTCAACACCTTAAATAGGAGATTCCAGCAACCAGGGCATTGATCCTCCCCCCCCCAACCCCTCTTTAATTAGTCTATGGCCATCAGCCTCAAAATTTCAAAGAGAAGAAAAAGAAAAAGGAAAGAGAAAAGAGTAAAAGCTAAAAAATCTCATGCTGTTCTTCTTCTAAAGCTCTCAGTCATCACCTGGGATCACATGCTCACTTGTCCAGTTTTTATTAGATCTTCTCCAGGAAGATATACTCTTTAAGATGATCAACTTGCTCTTTAAAAAGCTTTCATTAATTGAAGACCAGCAGAAGAACACATAAAGATGTTTCCAGTTTTGAGTTTGACTTGTTTCCAATAAAAAAACATGTGCAAAACTTAAATGTGGAGTTTAGAAAGATGAATACAACCATGTGGTGGCGACAGTTCATTTGTAGTGTAGACCTTATAGGTATACAGGCTCAAACTTGATCATTGAGGATAGGAATGGTCTGTTTGACCAAATGCATCAAAGCTTCCATATTAGATTCTTTTCTAAATTAAGTCCAAATTAAATGTAAACTTTTCAACCAAGTTCATAGTAAGGCTTCAAATTCAAACAATTGAGGGCACAAAGTTGGCCGGTGGATGAACGTTAAACCACCTATTCTTGTACTTGAGCAATGATCTAAAATTCATGCAATAAATGCAGCATATATATTTTATATCCAAAAGAGTTTATTAATGTGTATTAGCTACTAGAAGCATTATATATTGTTGCTATTACTGGTTATAAGACATATAGAAACAATTGGTGGGGTGTTAAAGCAATCTATGGCTGTTATTTATGCTTGTGGTTATTTATTATTTACCCTATGTTATTGTCTAAAACCTAGATGCTACATTTTAATCTTTCTTTCCATAATCCAATAGCCTCAGTTGTCACATCTCTGAGCAATGGCCATGGCATGAAAATACCTTATATTCCTAATTCCTTTTTAGATGCATAACACCCTTGATTGTTGCCTCCATCATGGACACTCATGCCCCCATCTCCAAAAATCCATAATTCCATATCAGATACATATCAAACTCATCTACGCATCAAACGCATTGATACTTACCAAAATTATCCAACAATGAATGTAACCTGCAATTTTTTATTTTAGAGGTGTATTTAGTTTTTAGAGATTGGACATGGATTTAGGTATTCGTTTAACTTTGTCAAATATTATTTTTTTCTTATATCTTTAGTTGATTGAGAAGTTTGGATGAGAAAGGAAGAACTTAATAAATATTACCTTCCAACATTTTCTTTTATAAAATATCTAAAGTTATACCTGCGTATAATTCAGCTGAAGTTGTAATCTATCCTACATATCCCCATATATCCTTTCGTTTTTTTTTTCTTTTTCCCGCATGGTTGGACTTGCCTATTAAGAGGTATTTTAAGGGGGAAAAAGATAGAGCTGTGTATCTTTGGTGTTGATGGGTCTGGAGGTATTGGCACGATAAAGCATGATAGCTGTATTTTCCTGAACCATTTCCAGTGAGGATGCATCATGTATATGTTACTGCGTGGATGATTGCATGAGATGTTCCTCCATAAAGAATTGAAGGTGGGTTAAAATGAGGAGAGATCATAATGAAGACAGTAAATTGGTGGCAACTGGAGTGACTTGAGTGCAATAATCCCAAAAAAACTCAGGATTAGTTAAATCCCCTCTGAGGAGGAAGTGACAGTCCCTATTTTCCTGGGATTATGTGCTCCATTAGGTTTCTGGTTGCGATACTTCTTCCTCTTCTGGCGCTTTTCTCTTCTCAAAATTGAATCTGCAGTGACATTATCTACAGGATAAAGTATATGATCATCCAAACAAGCCCTAAGCCTTGAACACTGCTTTCAAAGATTCACGGACAAAACTTGTATGATTTTGGGTTGATCTTTGGAGTTTTGCTCACATCGTGTATGGAATCTATCGCTACATATCATGATAGATAGGAACCAATCCAACTTATGAAAAGTTTGGTCATCTCATAAATAGATGACATGATCAAGCCTGTTCTGCTTGTAAGTTGATACCATGAAGAGCCATCACTGACATGCCTGTTCAACCATATTGGGATATAATTTTTGTTTACATTTAGTTGCTGTGAAGGGCTGACACCGCTAGCATCAAATGTTCTCCAAATTCTCCATCAAAGTTCACTTATGTTCTCCTTTTTCCCCCTTTTTTCCCCTTTTTCTAGCCTATGTACACAAAACCAAGCTTATTTGTTAAGCCACTCTTCTGAAGAGAACCTTATTATATTGATGTCATCAATCAATATGCAGAATGTGATCTCAAGACTCTTTGCATTTAAACTCCTAACTTTCTGTATTTTAGGGTCCAAAATGGTTCAAATCTTCACGATTTCTTGGAACCATGTAATCTTCACTTGTAAAATGGAGCAGCCATGTGAAAAATCTGTGAATAAAGCAGCTGTTAATGGTCAGTGCTATCAGCATCCCTCGTAGATGATCCTTCATTCACTTCTCACTGTGAATCAGTATTATTTGATCAAGTGGGTTTGCCAGCAGATGCTGCTTGAAGGGTATTCCCCATCCCACATGGCCACACCATAATAAGCCTCCTGAGAATCATGCCTTACCTCATTACATGTTGAAGTTTTCATGTCTCATTACTCTTATTCAATGCTTGTTTCTCCTTACTTTCCGCTGCTCACTTTCCCTATGTTTAGGCCAACGTATGTTCCAAGATGGTCTTGTTGGTAGCTGTTTCATTATCATTTTACAAGCATACGGTTGCTTTTAGATATATAATATCACAGGTGTGGTTTATTCTTGATCTCTTGTTCTAGCCCATTTTGTGCCATCTTTCTCAGCTTGTCTTCTAATACGACCTTATCATAAGTGTTAGACTACACTATGCCAGACTAGTTACATCTGTCTGCATGCTTACAGCTGCTTTTGCATTTGTATTACGAAAGAAGGGGTTATTTAGTTTCAACACTCTTAAGGTAGCCAGCCCATCTTTTACCTTCCTCCTTCTTAAGTCATCATCTAATAGGACCGTAGATTAGGTGTTACTCTTCATAATGGCAAGTAACATCTTTGCCAGAGAATAGAAATAAGAATTGGTCAGCTATGGGGGAACACGGTCTCCCATCCAAGGTTTTAAATCTCATGGGATAGGACCGTTCCAATTTTTTCATGGAACGGGATGCGCTGCTGTCCTGTCCTATCTTAATATTTAGTACAGCAAATGTTCCAAGACATCCTGATCGGAACATTGGGATGCTGGTGTGATGGTCCTCTCCCGACATATGGGAGGGTATGCAATGTCCCGCGGGATATCTACCAGGACCTGAATCGTTGCTCTCATCAATATCCTGCTTCATATTTTGTCCTTATAATCAGCATACATTCGATATGTAAATGCATCCATAGCTATTGCTAGAAACTTATATTCATCCATGGATATTTGTTTCTCATCCTTACTTGTCCAGATTTTATTGCATGTGTATGCAATCAAAAGAGAAACAGGCGGAAGTTACACCTGCCTTGGTCGGAGATCTTGCCAATGGGAGGACTGTTACATCACTGTCTTATCTAATTGCCCAGCACCAAACATAAAGATGTACTTTGTCTCGCCCAATGTTGTAAAGATGAAGGTACAAATTTCTTCATTATACTGCTGACAAGTATTTCTAAACAGAAGTTTTACCTCCTATTTTGAGCATCTGTCATTCCTTTTTCATTGGCCTCCTTTCCATTGTTATCAATGTTGAAGACAATGTGGTGCTGAGTCTCAAAAGTCGTCATCTTCAGGATGATATAAAAGATTAGTTGGCATATATGGTTGTTGAATGGGAAGAAAGCACTGATCTATTGGAAGTGGCTTCAAAATGCAATGTTGTTTATCAGACATGTATTCAACGAGAGATTTGGTGAGATGATAGACCTTTATAAAGCTGCTTTTGGGAAGTACATGGTGGATGGATATCGGTATGTGCTGCCGAAACTTGCTATCATCATGCACCCTCTTTCAAGGCTTGATTAGGTAAAATTTGTGCAATTTTCCGTGACTTTCTTGTCTTTTCTTTTGATATTCTATCATGCCATCACTTTTGATCCTACTCCCAGGTCTCGACTACATACTGTCATGTGCTTACTGGTTAAGTATTTTCTTCGATTAGACCATGCAAGAAATTTCTCAATACGTGAACCCGTTGATTTTGTCTAAAGAAATGAGACGTTCTGCAGATGACACCGAACGTGGATGGTGACTCAAGAGCTGCATATTTTAGACAAGCCTAGAATGGCCTTTATATTCAGATGGCTTCACTGAAGCTTCTACTTCTTGGCTGGCTGATGATGGCATCGTAGCTGATTAATCATGAAGAGAATACCCTGTTTCTTCCATTTTGGTAAAAAAAAGTTTTCTCATGTGTGATCGTTCTACTGATGGATGGTGTTCCACTTCCAATTCTTCCAGTTTCTACCGTCGTTGGTTGATGGGCGGATGATATTTTTGCCAAACGGTCCCAAATTTTGCAAACTCTCGTTGGTTGACGTTGTCTTGGCAGGCTGCATGTTTCCCACCTTCGCTTTTCTTAACCCGGTAACCTTTGAGAATACCAGGAATTCATCTAATTAGTCTTCTGTACAATAAGGCCATGTTTTGGATGTTTTGATTTTAAATTTGAAAAGCCAAATTTCTTAAATTTTTATTTTCTTTAAAAACCCAATGGTGGTTGATTGTTAAAAATAGAGTAAAAACAGAACTAGAATTTTTTGGAATTTTTGAAGTTCACTATATTAGGACTTTTCAGATTTCCGCATGTAACTTGGTCTTTAGAAAAAAAAAAAAATTCATGTCTTAAATTTCATTGCGCATCCAAAAACCAACCATCATGTGACATCTACATCTTTGATTTATTGCTTTCTTGTACATATTATTTCTATTTCTAAGCATATTATGTATTAGCAAGCAATTGGAAGATCTCGATAGCATTTTCCTACATGATGCTGTATGGATTATGGACAACCTTATAGATGTCTAACAAAAAATCAACATCATGCAATATTGCAAAAACTATGGTTCAATTGAAATAGCTACATCGAAGGCATATTGGTTATCTTCATGACCTCAACAAGAGATGCTTAGGTTTAAATCGGCTCTGAATGCCCGAGCCTGACCAACTTGACTTGCCTGTTGTGCTCGATTGACTTTAAATTAATCATTTGGTTCATATTGTGGACCCAGTTGAAAAATCAACAGATTAAGGTCGAGTTTGCATATAAAGGATCTGGATTATTTTATGGCTGGAAGATCAACATTTTTGTTTATTAATTTATTTTTACTAAAACAACACCCAGTTTCTCGATGAATCATCATTGAAGACTAACCACCTGGCAGCCTACCATTTCGTCTAAACTTTTCTCGTGTTAGACTTATATCCTTATTGCTCTCTCCCGTAGATGTTTTGTTACTTTTTAACTTTGCTTCGACATTGTCTCCTTTGGTCAAAGCATGTGAAGCTCTCTCTATTTCTTTCTGCGGAAAATTGGTCTAAGGATGCTGTAACTCTCGGTATTTAATGCTACACATTAAGTGTGTGTTTGTTACGAAATTACCAAATCAGTCTTTGCCGCTCGATGGAGTTTTTATGTGCGTAACTCACACCTTGAAGCATTTTTTTCATTAAAATAGACCACGGACGAGAAATAGACCCCTGGTTGGTAAGCTAGGCCTAATGCAGCCATCAAATATCTACGAATATTTCACGTGGACCAACGAAAGAATATAATGCTATACGTTGGATCGGACATCACTCAGAAAAGGAAAATAACAAGGCTTGCGTGTTGTGTTGAGCTTCTAAAAGTACAAGTCTAAATCAACTTATAAAAAATCTACTCTGAATAGTAATTCAAGTCTATGTTGACTTAAGATATTAATTATTATAGAAAATTCAATTTAAGCCTAAATTAGTGTACTATATTATATATATCTTTCGTAACTCCTAGATAAAAGAATAATTGAATATTCTAGAGATCAGTGTATTGAAGACTACTAAAATTTGAAAGGTAATTTTGTATCTTGTAATCTACATTTTTTTTTTTTTGGTGAAATATCTCTGTGAACATGGATGGATAGACCGAAGCATATAAATTTTATATGCTTCTATTTATTTTCTTCTTATTATTATTTTTTTTTCCCGCTTCCTTGATTCGTTTTTCTTTCTTCACCGTGAACATAGGTCAAACGGAGAAGTTTCATGCCAGACCCCATAGTTTGGCAAGGCGATCACGGCTTCAGATCCGCTTTAGATCCCTACCTCCCAAATCCCCCAATTCACTCTTTTGTACTCGCTTTGAGGTCATGCCGTGCACCTTTCTTTGCATGAGTTAGCTTCCAATTTATTCCGGCCACGATGCTACCCCAGTCGTGTCCCACCGCTTGCGCTTCACATCACACCGTAGGAGCAAAGTTTTATGGGCCAGATCTGGAATTGTAGCCCCTACTTAAAACTTATTCCTTCTGATTTCCGGTAACGTAAATGTAATCAAGAAAATAACAGAGAATGGTTAATTGAAGGCGGTTGACTCCCATAACTGTACCTCTCCTCATGGTTCGAGGAGGTGCCCCGTTCGAGCTTTCACATAGGCACCAAGTATCACAGGTTAGTTTGGCTATGAAGGCACATTTTAGTGCATCCATGATTCGATGGTACATCAAGGGGGGAAAAGGCATAATTCGTGTGGCTCAGGAGACCATATATCAGATTTTAACACGGTTCAGTTTGGACGAAGCCTGGTCCTTGATAAGCAACTCACAAGGAATCATAATCATAGTGGGCTACTGAACTTTAACCGAACTAACCCGAGAAGATAAATTATTTATTCAATTAGGTATCAAGAAAATAGATGTAGGGTTTTGGCTAAGAACTGTTGCTGCAGGATTAGAATTGGGCTGACACCTGCATTTAAATAATCAACAAAACCAAGGCTTGCGGCTATGGACAGAGTTGGGCTTACAAAATGAAGCAATTAAAGTTTCCACTCTGCCCAGGTCCAACTCGAAGACCGAAGCTGCAGTTCGAGTCCAAAACTGGGCCCACTTGATCCCACTCGTTCTCCTCTGTCTTTCCACTCTCCCCTCTTCTAGCCATATCTATCAACATGTTTAAAATAAAAATAAAAATAAAATTTACATATTAAAAAAAATTAAAAATCAGATTTTGATGGACCGAGATATCTCTATCCTTTGAAAATTAGAAGGGTTCATCCAGGATTTTCATTCCAATCCTCTCCAACTGACACTTCCAGCCTGAAAATATTTTTATATTATCCATTGCATCAAATCTCTATCTAAAATTCCAGAAGCGCGGAAATAATTCAAAACCGTCAGATTTCCTCTAGGACCCACCTCCTCGGTGTGGCCTTTGAATTGGTTTTCCTCGTGAGGTGCTAATAAAGAACGCAAGGTAGCAGCGATACCTTCCATTCAAATCACGTTCCCGTTTCCCATTCAACCACCTCTCTCCTCCTCCATTCTTTCCCCTCTTCTTCTCTCTCCTTCCTTTTGCGAAGGAGCGTACCCACCAATTCATATTATTATTTGATGTCGGAACCGAACATTTCTTTGCTCCCCGCAAGATATAATTACGGAAGAAGTACTATTTCATCTGATCTAACCGGAGAAGAGAAGCCCTATAAATGTTCTAGAGGGACCAAATACCAACACCGCTCACTTAAGCCTGTAATATATGGTACGTAAACTAGATACAAGGACCAGTGATCCAAGGAGGACCGGTTTCTCATTGCCATTCTTCCATGTTGCAGTGTGGCCGAGAGCAATGGGCTATGCGACGAGCATTGGGAAATACCACCTTGGCCGGACCATTGGGGAGGGCACCTTCGCAAAGGTCAAGCTGGCAGTGAACACCGAAACAAATAAGAACGTCGCCATTAAGATCATTGATAAGAAGATGGTGTTGCAGAACAAGCTAATGCATCAGGTGAGTGGGATTTGTTCATCTTCTTGTGATACCAAATGCACCCCTATTTTCCATTCTTTCTACCCATTATTAACTAGGAAATGCTTGAAAGAGATTGAATGCCACCTGGACCTAGTATAATTGTTTCTCCATCAGGTCAAGAGGGAGATCAGCACGATGAAGCTTCTGCACCACCCTAACATAGTAAAGATATACGAGGTCAGCTTTCATAAGAAGAGAAAATGGTTTAGGCATCTTAGTTCTGTGTTTTAAAATTTTTAATGGTCTTCAATTAGAGCTTCTGATACAGGTAATTGCTACGAAGACAAAGATTTATCTTGTAATGGAGTACGTCTCTGGAGGACAGCTTTCTGATAAGTTGGTAGGTTTTTGCTTAAACGAAGTTTGGGCTTTGGTTTGATTTTGATTGGGCTAAGATCATGCCTTCTATTTCTTCTTGGCAGTTCTATCTTAAAAGGTTGGATGAGAGAGAGGCAAGGAAGTACTTTCAGCAATTAATTGATTCAGTGGATTACTGCCATGGCAGAGGTGTCTACCATAGGGATGTGAAGGTTAGAATCTAACTTATGAACTGTTAATATCTTACCACATTTGAGATTCCTTTCTTTTCTTTTTATTATTATTATTATTTTGGAGATTGGGTTATTTGACATTGGATTCTTGACAATGTCACCGTAAACAGCCAGAGAACCTGCTTGTAGATAGTAGGGGCAATCTGAAGGTATCTGATTTTGGGCTCAGTGTGGCGAGAAAGGTGAGGACAGATCCCTGGTTTCCAATAGACCAGCTTAGGTAAACTTAATTTATGCAATATTTTAGAGCTAGATGTCTTTAGATTTCGTTCTGATGATTGTCTTCATGTTGGATCCATGGATGCATTCAGCCAGGAGACTTGCTATCAACTGCCTGCGGATCTCCGAGCTATGTGGCTCCTGAGGTATGAAATAACATATTAAAATTTAAAATGCCCATAAATAGATGGAAAGTTTGATTTTGTTTAGTGCCCACATGGCTTGTTGATGGAATAGTTACTGACAGATCATTGGAGATGTGCGGGTAAAACTTATGTGGAGGTGCTTAGGGCGATTAAACTAATCTGTTATTAAGATTTTTCAAGTACAACTTACAATTTTTCTTGGAATAGGTGTTTGATTATCTTATGGAAGCTTTTTTTGGTAGGTCAAGGAAACTGGATATTAGAACCTTCATGTTCATGATACTTGTTTGACCTTATTGTTTAATGCGAAGAAATAGATTCTAAGGCTGAAATTTAAAGCCCTTAGAGAGTTCTCAGTTCTTGAGCAAATTAAAGTTTTATATAGACTCTTGAAATAGGAAGTTTGAACTTGTGTTGGCCCTAGCATTGTCGCACAAGATGAAGAGCGTCCAATTTAGAGTTTCATTTATATGGTGGATCCAAGATTCAATACTGCAGTTGATCATTTAGACAGTGCAACCATGCACAGATCCAGACTGTTTGGCACCAAAATTTGACGATCCATCACGGTGTGGCCATCTAACGGCATGTAGCTTATTTTGTTGAATGATTAACATAATTTGGGTTTTTATGAAAGCGAAGATTCTAATTTCCTCACATCTGTGGAGTCTAACAATGGTGTGCTAGGAAATGCGTTTAAATGGGAAGTGAAGATTTTTTTTTTTTTTGGTTCGCGAAAGTTAAATCTACTAGCATTGGACTGTTTGAAACAAGTCCCGTTATTTTTCTTGTCCTAGTTTCTTTCATGTCGTTTCGTGTCAACCGTAGACACTCTAAAACCTATTCCTTTCAAAACTTGATGCATGATCATCATCATCTCCCTCCTCGCCTTTCTCTGTAATCGCAAAAACAAGGAAGCATAATTTTTGGCTCAGTTTTCAAATTTAATACAACGGAGAAGCAACATTAACAGTCAAAATGGTCTAGAAACATTCTTTCCTGAATAAGTGTAACCCGAATATCTGAATATGTTATTTTAAAAAAATATTTATGTAACATTGCTCTCTTAAAACTATTCGGCCCCTGCCTCCTGAATAAGTGGAATAATACTAGGTAGGTGCTTTTGAATTTTTCTTGATCTTCCCAAAGTTCTCTTTATACCTGAGCTTTATTTAAATGCACTGAAAAAGTGTTTGTTTACCGGTTTGGTATCCGTACAATAGGAAGGTGCGAGTGATGTCCTTCTGGCTGGATGAAGTTTTTATGTTTAATGAAGTGGTGGTGATGTACTCCATCACCTTTCTACAAAAGACTAAGCCTAAACGAAGTTTAAAAGCCGGTCTTATTCGAATATATTTGGAAACCGAACGAGCTAGGGAGATATTCTCAATTGATGGCACATATTGCATGATTAACATTATGAGGGAGCAGCTGCCGATATATGGTCTTGCGGAGTGATTCTTTTTGAATTACTTGCTGGTAACCTAGCTTTCCAAGATCGCAACCTGGTCAACTTGTATGGAAAGGTATATTTTTGAGGAAGATGTTACCGGTCTTAGTTAAGACATTAGAAAAATGTTATCCTATTGCTGATCCTTGTGTCTGAAAGATATCTAGAGCAGAGTACACAATTCCAGAATGGTTCACTGCCACCCAAAGAAAGCTAATTTCCAGGATACTGGACCCATTGCCAACAAAGGTACTCCTGAAACCCTTCTTCATATGCTTTACTGATGAGATTTAGTACATTCTTCATAGCAACATGATACGTGCAGCTAGTTGAGAAAGAAACTTACATTCTTTCTCATTATAGCGGGCCACGATGGCAGAGATTCTCGAAGATGAGTGGTTTCGGGTGGATTACGTGCCTTCCACCGGAAATCAAAAAGATGAGATCCTGAATTCAGGTGATATCAGCAACGCAGTTGACAACAAAGTTGTAGGGACTCCATCTGCCCCAGTTGTTTTCCTTCCCTCTTATTTTTTGCCTGGTAGGCTTTTGAATTGCTGATTCAAACCTTGAAACGTTAACAAATCAGACAGTGAAAGGAAAGCCCCAGAGATTTATCAATGCTTTCCAGCTCATAGCGATGAACAATGACCTTGATCTATCCGGCCTTTTCCATGAGCAGGTAACTCAACACTCCAAATCCAATTGTTTATATGGTTCCTCCAACAGCAAACCATATATAATGCTCGTAAAATATGCAACAGAAGACAAAGCTCGGTTCTAAGCATTCAATAGATGAAACACTGAGAAAAATCAAGGTTGCTGCAAAAGATGTAAGCCTATCTGTAGAAAGGATGAACAATTCCAAGGTACAATTTAATCGGGGGTTCCTTCGACTAGAGCTGTATAGGCTGCAATTCTTGCTGAACATGTATTCTGCTTGATGTCTCAGGTGAAACTTCACTGCAACAAAAGCTTACCTAGAAGTTGGTCTCATTTTACTCTATCAGCGGAGGTAAAATCTTGATGCTTCAAAATGTACCGCAGCCCCTGTCTTGTTTGATTAGTCTTACTGATGAAAAGCTGGAACGTTCAGGTGTTTGAGGTGACACCAATTCATTGTGTTGTTGAAATTTCGAAGTCTGCAGGCGATTTAAGAGCATACGGAGAGGTATTTCATGTCTATTTACCTTTAGTTGATGTATATCCTGGCGAAGTGATTCTTATTTATCTGACTCTGATCACCAGTTCTGTGAAAGCTTATCGAGTCTGCTCGGGGAGAACTCTGCTGGGAGTTCATCAGAACTGAAGGCAGAGGAGGATGATAACTGGGATGGCGAGGAGTAGATTGTGAGTCTAAAATTTCATTTCTGATGTCTAAAATAAATATTTTGCTTTACCGACCTCCAACTTTGTCAACCATGCAGTTTGAATCGACGAAGCAACTGACCACCATCTCCTGCCCCAAGTTGCATGTAAAGTTGATGGAGAACTTAATATCTGTATGATGGCAGCATTCCATCAAGCACGATAACAGAGCCATGGTTGACCTTTTTTTTTTTTTTTTCGTAGGGGTGGGGGGGTGTTCTTTGTAATGGATAATGATGACTCTTACGGGGGAATTTTTGGCCACCTTCATGAGTAATTTTGATACTTTATCGTAAACATTTGATAACGTAAAATCCATGGACTAAGTTATCCAGGCAGCCCTTTATATTTTGGGTACCCGATTACTGTCTGAGTTTGCTTTTGACTAGTTCGAGTTCAAGTTGCCAGATTTAAAATGATATGAGATGGATCATAGGACGGTGTTCGAATCATTTTTGCAACAAGGATGTTTTCTGAGAACATTATGCAGTGAGGATGTTTTTTTAGGCAACATGAGCATATGACAAACAAATCAAAGCAGCATGCATGTTAACGAGCATTCTAGTTGGATTAGCAGGGTGGAGTCGTGAGGTGGTAACTGTTCATATTTATAGTCTTTAAAGTTCTCAAGAAAAAAATTATAATAATCTTAAATATTATCTAAAAAAAATTAGTTAAAAGATATTATCTGAGTTCTTTGGCTATACTTAAGTACTCTTAATGTATATAATCGACATGGGATCAAACATATCCAGGCAGATCCTTAAATACTTCTATGTTTAAGTCCGAGCATCCTTGTTAGAATCTAAATCTCTATTCAAATATAATCACGAATACATAAAATCAATCACAAATATAATGGTTAGCATCAACCCAGATCATCTAATGTTGTCGATTTCGATAAGCTGATGGCCACTGGTTATGCAATTGTACAGCACCGCGATTACTGCACCACCAAGATGACGGTATCACTATAGACGATGGTCCTCCTTGTCTATAGCTGCATCTGCAACCTGGCCCATTCAAGGCCCAGCCGGCAAGACCCCCATTTGTCCATTCTGATGGTGCGGTATGCCATAGCGCCCATCGACCCATGGGCGGTTCTACCTCTAAACTAGAGACTTGTGCCTTGATTTTCTGCGCAAAATTCTTCCACTGCCACTCGATAGGGGTAATTCTCACATGCATTTCCTGGCTTTGGCCACCATGGAAAGTTGGTGTCCGCTATCAAAGTAGACGCCTCTGCAATAACTTCACAATAATGGTCTCTCACGCCTCTGCAATAACTTCACAATAATGGTCTCTCACATCATATGTACGATAATAATCATGTTAATCATATAATCATGATTACTACGATCTTATTGTTGTGAGATATCGAACCACCGTCCAACTCGTTAATTTATCCATCGGTCAATAACCGACTGATCATCGAACGACGACCATCATCTGCCAATTAACGATCGATGATAAAGAGAATTGGTCGATCGACGAAAAATCTTTCAATCGATCGATCAATGATCGGCCAATCTTCAAATAAGTCGGCTGATCGAGAAACTGACCGATCGAAGATCGGTCGATCCCAGATATGTCAATCGATCGACAATCGATCGGTCCCAGATTAACTGATCGATCATCGGATGCTCTACAAATAATTCGTTCGACTTCTTATCGATCTTATAAAACTACCTCGAAAAGAATAGACAATAATGATTAGTGGATGGTTCTAACCACCTCCTCAAGATTATTGGAAAAAGAGGGATTCACGTACCAAACAGTTATTACTCCAGTACCTATAAAAGAAAGATAAACTAGCTAATTTAAAAGGAAGAAAAAAGACACTCTTGATAGCAAAATTTAATTCTTCTTTGCTCGTCATCAATTCATTCTTCTAACTTAAGCATTAGAAGAACTCCATCGGAGTCAACTATGATTGGTGTAGACTTCTTTGTTACAAAATTTTTAACATTCATTCATAGGTGCAGATGAATTGACCGCAATACTTAATAAGCATTAACCTCTCCTTTAATCTCCATTGCTTGATCAGGATAGGAAAGGATGGTTCTTCGGCAATCACGAAGGTAAAGTACCTCAAATAACATCAAGATTAAGGGAGATGAGACATTTTAATATCTGCCGCATCAATTACCATTTAACAGATAATTAATTCCTTAAACCAAGGGTTATCAAAAGTGTATTTGCACCGGGCAATACCGCCCGACGCCAGTGGACCATCTCTTATCTGCCTGCAAGGAGCAAGGGCGGCTCCGCAGCAGAGCAGCGTCTTAAATCAACCATACCAAGACCGTCATATCCCTGTCGTGAAGCGTGGCCTACATCATGCGATCCTCATTTTTTTTGGTAGAAAAAAATTGTAGTTCAAGATTCATATCATGGATTAGCGACAGAAACTGTAGTTCAAGATTCATTTTCATAGACTGAAATGGTTGTCAACCCAACGGTAAATCTTCTTCTTTTCAGCCTAGGCCTAGGAAATGCGTAGCTGAAGTCCATCAGGAAAAGAAACGGCTGTGATCAATGTTCTCATTTTTATCTAGATGATATATGTACATCTAATAAAACAAGAGTCTAATTGCCCACCATATATCTCTTTTTGAGGGAGTAAGGAGGAAGCAGTGAGCTTCCATTTACAAGTACAAGAGAGAAGTGAAAACTGAGAAGAAGGAGAAGAGATTACAACACGAAGTTAAATTAACAAACTACTGATGATATGTGGCCCAATCACATGAGTGTGCATATCCATGCAGCTAGTTTGAGATAACTTTGAAGAATTGTGGTTTAGGGAGAATTTGGAAAATGAATTAATTCCACAGTCCAATTATCAAGCAGCTAAGCAAAAACCTTGTAATACATAATCAATAAATTGTTTCCCTAAACCTGATTTCATTTGCTTAATGAAATCAAGGTATATAGTCCTTCCTCCAAATTTGAAAAATAAAAAAAATAATAAAAGAACCGTTTAACTGATCTGATTTTAAAAAATAACAACTCATTTATCAAAAATAAAATAAAATAAAAATTAAGACCTTGCATCAATAGGATTGCTCTCCTGCACGAGCCACTCGTGCCTCAGCATGCCTTACCCATCAGGATTCTCTTGCATCAGTCACTCATTTCTTACCCATCACACTTGCTACCCTCGATGCAACATGGTTATTTATAGACGTACCCGTTCACGGTAACATTTTATAAAAAAAAAGAAATTGTTCCACATCACAATGAAAATAAAGTTTCGATAGCTAACCAATATTTTTAAATTTTTGCTATCTTATACCAAATTTGGAGGTCCCTATAATTCTCTAAAACATAATAAAGAAATTATTTTATTGATCAAATTTTAAAAAATAACAACTCAATTATCAAAAATAAAATAATAACCCGCATCAGTCATTCATGATGGATTCAGATTGTATCTATGGTGCCAAAGATGATTGATACCTTTTTTTTTTTTTCATCACATCAACTGTTAGACCGCATATTATATTATCTTTCGAAGCATTACAGATGGAAGAAAGTGACTGAAGCGTTTTGGAAGCTATGCGAGGCTTACCACGCCCTACCCACCAAGCCATCTCCTCGGACACGCGCTACCTACCATAGCCCTTGTAGCATTCAAAAGATGGATCAACGTGGCCCGGTCACTGGCCTCGCATTCGGCCTCGGACTTGATCGGTTCAATAAAAAGCTCACACCTCAGCGATCAGCATTATGGCAACAGCAGTCCAATCTCCCGCTTAAATACTCCTCCCAGGTCTCAGCTCCACCCTACGACCCCAACGCCATCCCTCCGGACTCCCCTTAACGTGCGCGCTCCATAGCAAATCGTGCGTCTTCCGCCATGGGCTCCGACGAACGCCGGCGGCATGACGCCCCTCACGTGGCGCTCCTCGCCTTCCCCTTGGGCACCCACGCTGCCCCGCTCTTCTCCCTCGCCCGCGCCCTCGCCGCCGCCGCCCCCGGCGCGGCCTTCTCCTTCCTCAACTCTGCCCGGTCCAACGCCTCCCTCGCTCGCTTCGCTGCAGCCGCGGGGCCGGCCCCGGACAACCTCCGGGTTTACGATGTCACCGACGGGTGCCCGACGGGCTACGAGCTCCCCGCCGACGACCCGGAGGAGGAGGTGCGGCTGTTCCTGGGGGTGACGCCGGGGAACTTCCGGGCTACCATGGCGACGGCGGAGGATAGCGGAGGACGGAAGGTGAGCTGCTTGGTGAGCGACGCGTTCCTTTGGATCGCGGCGGAGATGGCGGAGGAGATGGGGGTACCGTGGGTCCCGCTTTGGACTGGAGGGCCCGCAAGCCTCGCGGCCCATCTCTACACCGATCTCCTCCGCCTGACGATCGGAGCGGGGAAGCAAGGTAAACTCCCGCTGCACTTGATCTGCTACTTACTTGTCGCGATCGGATGGCTATCCTGTTGACGTATAGGATTGCGACTAGGTACTTTCAAATGTTGGAAATGGTAACGGCGCACCATGAACGTACCACCTATTCCTACATCATAATTACTACAAACCTTATACTTCATTTGGAACCAAACATTGCCACGTTTCTTGTTGGACGCTTCCTCGGGATCTTATAGGATGCCAGACCATCAGTCTAACCAAAAAAAAAAATGAAAGAGCTTATGATTGTGGTTTTCAATTTCCACAATCCACTTTCTTCGTGATCAGTTTGTCAGTTATTGGTTACAATTATTTATTTATTTATATTTGGATGATTCATGAAGCTATCCCCGCCTGGGCGGACGAACACCTAAATTTCGTCCCGGCCCTCTCGTACCTGCGGGTTCGAGACCTCCCGGAAGGCGTCGTCTTCAGCAACCTCAACTCCGAATTCTCCCGCCTCCTCCATAGAATGGCGGACGAGCTTCCCCGCGCTGCTGCTGTCGCCCTTAACACCTTCGCCGGCCTCGACCCCGCCCTCGACGCCGAGTTCTCGGCCCAGTTCAACACCTCCCTCCCGGTCGGCCCCCTCAACCTCCTCGCCCCCATCCCGGCCGGACCGGACCGCCACGCCTGCCTCCCCTGGCTCGACAGCCAGGCCCCCGCCTCCGTGGCCTACGTCAGCTTTGGAACCGTCATATCTCCGCCGCCGCCGGAACTGGCGGAGCTGGCGGCGGGCCTCGAGGCCAGCGGCGCGCCCTTCCTCTGGTCCTTGAAGGACGAGTGGAGGGCGCGGCTGCCGGCGGGGTTCCTGGACCGGACCGGCTCTTGGGGGCTCGTGGTGCCATGGGCCCCGCAGGTGGATGCATTGGGACACGTGGCAGTCGGGGCGTTCGTGACGCACTGCGGGTGGAACTCCGTGGTGGAGAGCCTCGCAGGCGGGGTGCCCATGGTGTGCCGGCCATTCCTCGGGGACCAGCGGATCAACGCCCGCGTGGTGTCGCACTTGTGGGAGGTCGGGGTCGAATTCGATGGCGGGGCTCTCACGTGCGGCGGGGTGAAGGAGGCTCTGGACCTGGTTCTGAGGACGGATGAAGGGAAGAGAATGAGGGAGAGAGCGGGCGAGCTGAGAAAGAAGGCGGTTCGGGCGGTCGGACCGGGTGGCAGCTCGGTGCAGAATTTCAAGGCTCTCGTAGGGATTGTCACGGGCAATTAAAAGAGTTTGTTTCGGTGACCACCAAGTGGTCTTTAGATCTATCCTCGCATGGTGGGGTTCTTCCTTTTTTTTTTTTTCACGCATGGTGATTTGGAAGTTGATGGATGAAATAAATCTGGACTTAAAATAGTTTGCTGTGGAGGTACAATTATCTACAAGTTGGAGGTAGTTGTTTATGGTGGAAATACGATTATGTATCAGTCAGTGATGATGATATTTATCTTGCGTACTTAAAATTTTAGGATTTGAGTGGGTTTTTCTTGTTTTGGTTAGGGGACTTGAATGGGTTTCGAGAAACCATTATATGCATCAGATCCAAAGTGAACCAGGGGAAATCTCAGAACATATGCACGGTGCATAGCGCGCAATCATGAATTGGTGACATACAAGAGGTAACGTGGTGTCTTATCCACCGTGAGATTTGACGCTGTCCAAGTACGCACCTGGTGCGTGCAATGCTTAAACGTTAACCGGGCATTGTACGTCCACGAGCACATTAAACGTCAAAATATCAATATTACGTTTCGTACGTGACTGATTCGTCGTTACTCTTTAAACATTGACCTGGTGCGTGACTGGTTCGTCACTCTGATTCGTACGTGGTTGAGGCACCATCAGCTCCCACGACTTGTCTGATCGATGGAAAGATCAGATGCATGTAGCTCGGCATCCAGATCACTTTGCTAGATGCTATTGTGCTAAAAGAAATTATAAAATTTGCTAAATAGAGGATAATCTTCTCTGCTGTCCAATTATGATGAGATTTCATGCTAAAAAAAAAAAAAAAAAAAAAAGGTGCAAGCCCTATTAAGCTCTGTCACATACAATTTCTTAGAGAACGTTGGAGCCGTCCGTCTAGCATGTTTTACAGTTTCTTATGTCAGTATCTCTCACGTGCTTCCTCTAGGCAACCCTTTTTAAGTAAATAGATAGATTTAAAATCCAAAAAAGTGCCTTCGAAAATCATCTGTAACACACATATTGCAACATTACATTTCAAGTTGAAAAAATTATAATTATTTTAAAATATAATTAAATTTACATTTAAATAATGAAGGATTTCATTAAAAAAAAGCTAAAATATTTTATTTATATTTTTTGGTCTTGTTTTACTATCCAAGATTTGCTACATGCATGATTAATATAGAACTAATATAGAACTAATCACACGTCTATATACTTCTTTACATAAATTTAGACTTTAGTGTCATACAAATTTTTGATGCAGACTAGTTAATATCATGGTACATACTTAATATATCACAATACATAATTAATATAAAATAGCACACATTTGATATACCATGATGCATATTTAATATACTACAATATATACTTAATATATCATAATATATACTTAATATACCATAATAAAAAGTTAATATACCATAGTATATAGTTACTAGATATCTATGCATACTTAGTATACCAGTATATACACTTAATATACCATAATATATAATTAAATATCTGGTACATACTTTATATACCACAGTACATACTTAATTTACTACAGCACACACTTAAGATATCATGGTACAATTAACACAACATTGCACGTAATTAATATAATACAATATATACTTAATATATCACTTTACATGTTTAATATACCATAGCACACATTTAATATACCACAGCACACAATTAATATTATTGAGGACACATTTAAAATATGATGGTATACGTTTATGATATACCCCAACACATACTTAATGTACCACAACACACAATTAATATAGCTAAGTATACACTTAATATATTGTTGACGCAGAATCTGGTCATCGTCGAAATCGACTGGAGTGGTAGTGGATAAGATCGCCGTCGGAGACCTGCAAAATAAAGTTCCGTCT
The DNA here is from genome assembly GCA_006176705.1 of Cocos nucifera. NCBI lineage: Eukaryota > Viridiplantae > Streptophyta > Magnoliopsida > Arecales > Arecaceae > Cocos > Cocos nucifera. The sequence continues at coordinate 1,316,757 of QRFJ01000179.1, read as the reverse complement.
GAAGTCGGTGGGAGGTGGCTCCGATAGGATCCTCCGACAATCAAGTCAGTTCTGGCCAACAGGAATGGAGTGCTCGAAAATGATTTCCGCAGAGCTTAGAGATGAAGAGAAGATCTTAGAGATCAGAGAGATTAGTGATTAGAGGATAGCGTATCTAGAGGGTCCTTTTTATAGGCGGAGCTTGATGGTGACAGCTGCAGCTGTCTGATGGTGGGTCGCTCGAGGCTGCACCGAGTTTGATGCAGAGAGGATGGTGTCGTCAGGTCGAAAGCGACAGTCATGCCGTCCGACAGTGGTGGGCTGCTCGAGGTCTGGCGGAGCCGCTGTAGCATCGTCTATGGCAGACTGACGGTGACCGTTCGTCTAGCTTTAATAGCCATGGCTCTCAGAAAGCAGGCATTGATTGATGGACTTCGACATATATCAATTTCATAGGAGTTCGATCAAGAGGAAGCTCGGAAGGAGTTCGACCGTTGAAAGTCCGAAGGAGCTCGGCCGACTGAAGGGACGGCCGCTTGAGAAGTTCAGTCGAGGGATGACTGTCGAGGAGTTCGATCGCTGGAAGTTTGAAGGAGCTCGGCCGGCTGAAGGGACGGTCGATCGAGGAGTTCGATCGAGGGACGACCGTTCGGTCGCTGAGAGTTTGAAGGAGCTCGGCCGGCTGAAGGAACGGCCGCTTGAGGAGTTCGGTCGAGGGACGATCGCTGAGGAGTTCGGCCACTGAGAGTTCGAAGGAGCTCGGTCGACTGAGCAGTTCGACTGACTGCAGAAATTCGACCGCTGGGAGTCCGAAGGAGCTCGGCCGACTGAAGGGACGACCGCTGAGGAGTTCGGCCACTGAGAGTCTGAAGGAGCTCGGTCGGCTGAGCAGTTCGATCGACTGGAGGAGTTCGACAAAGATCCATCCGTTGAAGCTCTTCCATGACTATTGGTTGCATTAGGCTGAGCATCGAACTAGACTTCGATAGGAGCAGAGTTTATCCCCAACAATAGTCCCCCCACTTTCGAGTTTGAAATTCGAAGAAAGGAAGTGCAGAAAAGATGACTACCAAAGTCTTCTTCCAGGCTCCGTATTGATTTAGGTCGAAGCTCGGGGGAGATCTCATCTCTAGCTAAAATTGAAGTTTGGGAGAGATCCCATCTCTAATCGAGGTTGAGATAGGCCTCGTCTCCTGCGATCAAGGTCGGAGGTTGAGCTCCTCGGGGGGTGGTATTATCTTCAGCAGCCGAGGCTGACTTGGGAAAGGTCTCCTCTCCTGAAGCCATAGTTTAACACGGGCGCTCAGGAGAGATCTAATCTCTGATCGAGGTTGACGCGGTCAATCGGGAGAGATCTTATCTTTGGGCGAGCTTGTCTTCGAGCTTATCTCTATCCAAGGTTGTCGCGGGTTGAGGTAGTCACGGTCGGTCGGAAGAGATCTTATTTCTGACCGAGATTGACTCAGTCGCTCGGGGGAGATCTTATCTTCTGTGTCCAAGGTTGATGGAGATCCCATCTCCTGTTAGACTTTGGAGGTCGGATTTCGACTTTGCTCGCATTAGGACGAGATTCTCCTCTTATTCCTAACGGACTGTGGAGGCACATAAGGGCCACTGTCAGGGCCTCTCTTTCCATCTCGTTTAAGGTAAACGAGGCCTTCGACTTTGCTCGTGTTAGGATGAGGTTCTCCTCATGTTTCTAATGGGGCTGTGGGGGTACATTCGGACCGTCGTTCGTCTTCCTCCATCTCATCTAAGGTGAACAAGGTCTTCGACTTTGCTCGCATTAGGACGAGGTTCTCCTCCTATTCCTAACGGACTGTGGGGGCACATTCGGACCGTCGTCCATGCCTCTCCTCCCATCTCGTCCTTTGTGAACGAGGCCTTCGACTTTGCTCGCATTAGGATGAGGTTCTCCTCGTGTTCCTAACGGACTATGAGGGCACATTCGGACCGCCGTCCGTGCCTCTCCTCCCATCTCGTCCTTTATGAACAAGGCCTTCGACTTTGCTCGTATTAGGATGAGGTTCTCCTCCTATTCCTAACGAGCTATGGGGGCACATTCAGACCATCGTCCGTCTCCCGCCGTCTCGTCTAAGGTGAACGAGGCCTTCGACTTTGCTCGCATTAGGACGAGGTTCTCCTCCTATTCTTAACGGGCTGTGGGGGCACATTTGGACCGTCGTCCGTGCCTCTCTCCCCCATCTCATCCTTTGTGAACGAGGCCTTCGACTTTGCTCGCGTTAGGACGAGGTTCTCCTCCTGTTCCTAACGGGCTGTGAGGGCACATAAAGGCCATTGTCAGGGTCTCTCCCCCATCTCGTCCTTTATGAACGAGGTCTTCGCTCAAGAGATCTTATCTCTGATCGAGGTTGTCATCAGTCGCTCGAAAAAGATCTTATCTCTGACCAAGGTTGAAGGTCTTTAACCTGCACGTGTTAGGACGAGGTTCTCCTCCTGTTCCTAACACAGCAACTATTGACTACTTCTTCCTTGTCATCACATAGTTTTTGCACCCAGAAATAATATTATTTATTGGGGGAGAATTTTACCAAGGAAAAGTTACTCGCAGCATATCCCCATTTTAGGGTCGTGGGGGCGTTCTTCGTCCGGGTTTCCTTGGGCAGCAAGATCCGAGTCGGACAACCTCCTCTATCTCGTGTTGGCCTTCTCAATTTGGAGCAAGTTTCTCCTAGCTTTATCGCTGCGAGACAACGAGTCGTCGATGTACCAAGCTCCTCCCAAGGGTAATGTTGATGACACCGTGAGGCATCGACCTCCATGTCGTTTCTTGCTACGGTAGTGTCCTTGGCCGATCTTCTGCTTTAGACTGGCATCAGAGGAATTTACTTAGCCACCCCTTTCTGACAAGCTCCTCAATTTCATCTCAGAGCTGAATGTATTGCTCAGTGTCGTGGCCGTGGTCACGATGGTAGGGGCATTGCTTGCTTCGATCGCGCATGTTTAGGGGAGACCGTAGTCCTTCTGGCCTTGGCAGCTCTTTCTTAACCTCCGTGAGAAATCGAGTTCGAGGGGTGTCAAGGAGACGTAGTTGCGAAACCTTTCGGAAGGAGGACTTCTTCACACCCTTCTGTCGGAGCTTTCTTGATGGCGAGCTTGAAAAGTTCGGGCCTTGCTTGTGCTGGGAGGTTGTGAGCACGGCCGAACTTCCTGTGGAACCTCCTGCGGGAGAACTTCATGCCCCTTTGTCGGAGCTTCCTTAGAGTCATACTCAAGAGGGAGTTCGGCCTCGCTTGCGCCGAACTTCATTCCGATGATGAGCTTTGAGGGAGAGTTCGGCCTTACTTCTGTCGAACTTCATTCCGATGATGAGCTTTGAGGGAGAGTTCGGCCTTACTTCTGCCGAACTTCATTCCGATGATGAGCTTCGACGGAGAGTTCGGCCTCACTTGCGTCGCAGTTCATTCCGCTTTCTCGTGAAATCTTCCATGGGAGAACTTCATATCCCTTTGTCGGGGCTTCCTTAGAGTCATGCTCGAGAGGGAGTTCAGCCTCGCTTGCACCGAACTTCATTCCGATGATGAGCTTTGAGGGGGAGTTTGGCCTTGCTTCTGTCGAACTTCATTCCATCTCCTTGTGAAACCTGCGGGAGAACTTCATGTCCCTTTATCGGGGCTTTCTTAGAGTCATGCTCGAGAGGGAGTTCGGCCTCGCTTGTGCCATGGAGGTCGTGGACGCGGCCAAACTTCATTCCGCCTCCTTGCGAGACCTTTTGCGGGAGAAGTTCATGCTCCTCTGTTGGGGCTTCCTCGACGACGGGCTTGAGGGGGAGCTCGGCTTTACTTGCCCGAACTTCGTTCCGCTTCTGTGGGAGAACTTCTGCTCTCCGTTTATCCTTCCTTAGGATGATTGGTATGCCCGAATGCTCTTCTTTAAGGTCGGTTCCTCGCATCCTCATGACGGATTTGTTGGCAAAGTTTCCATCGGAGGTTGTCGCACGGCCAGCATCATCTCGGCGGAGCCACGAACCCGACCAGTAGGTTAAACTGCTCCACGTCTGTGGTGGCTTCGTATGGAACCTAGACTGCCGGGGCTGAAATGGAAGCAGATGGACCTAGCGCGCAGGCCATCGATCGTCGAGTCGAAGCTCTTCTGAGAGGCATTTTCTCTTCGAGAAAGAACTCTAGTGAGGAAGAAGAGAGATGTCCGGAGAGGAAAGAGAAAAATCATCGCCGAGCACTCCTTTAAGAATAAGAAAATCTCGGAGGTTCATGCCCTTCCTCTAGCGCCATTCTGTTGACGCAGAATCTGATCGTCGCCGGAATCGGCTGGAGCGGTGGTGGACGAGGTCGCCATCGGAGATATGCAAAATAAAGTTCCATCTCGAGCCGGTGGGGGGTGGCTCCGATAGGATCCTTCGACGATTAAGTCAGCTCTGGCCAATAAGAATGGAGTGCTCGGGAATGATTTTCGCAGAGCTTAAAGATGAAGAGGAGATCTTAGAGATCAGAGAGATTAGCGATTAGAGAATAGCATATCTGGAGGATCCTTTTTATAGGCGGAGCTTGATGGTAACAGTTGCAGCTATCTGATGGTGGGTCGCTCGAGGCTGCACCGGATTTGATGTGGAGAGGATGGTGTCGTCAGGTCGAAAGTGATAGCCATGCCGTCCGATGGTGGTGGGCTGCTCGAGGTCTGGTGGAGCCACTGTAGCATCGCCTGTGGCAGACTGACAGTGATCGTTCGTCCAACTTTAATAGCCATGGCTCTCAGAAAGCAGGCATTGATCGATGGACTTCGGCATATATTGATTCCAGGGGAGTTCAGCTAAGGGGAAGCACGAAAGGAGTTCGACCGCTGGGAGTCTGAAGGAGCTTGGCCAGCTGAAGGACGACCGCTTGAGGAGTTCGACCGAGGGATGACTGCCGAGGAGTTCGGCTGCTGGGAGTCCGAAGGAGCTCGGCCGACTGAAGGGACGATCGATCGAGGAGTTCGACCGCTGAGAGTCCGAAGGAGCTCGGTCGACTGAAGGAACGGCTGCTTGAGGAGTTCGACCGAGGGACGATCGCTGAGGAGTTCGGCCGTTGGAAGTTCGAAGGAGCTCAGCCGGCTAAAAGGACGACCGCTTGAGGAGTTCGGCCGAGGGACGACCGTTGAGGAGTTCGACCGTTGGAAGTCCGAAGGAGCTCGGCCGGCTGAGCAGTTCGGCCGGCTACAGGAGTTCGGCTAAGACCCGTCCGTTGAAGCTCTTACGCGGCTACTGATTGTATTAGGCTGAGCATCGAACTAGACTTCGGCAGGAGCGGGATTTATCCCCAACATATACCATTGTATGTGTAGTTAAATATGCTACAATACACCATAGTATATAATTAATCTGATATGGTACATAATTAATATAGAATGATGCACACTTAATGCAATTTGATATATAGTTAATCCAATATAATATACACTGTATCATGGTACATAGTTAAATAAAAATATATATAATTATTTTAGCATATAGTACACAATTACTCCAATAGTGTATGCAGTTAATCCAATATGATATATGGTTAATATAGAATGATATATATTTAATATAATATGATACACAGTTAATTCAATACGGTATATAGTTCATAGTTATTTTAGCCTAGTTTATACTTAATCCAATATGATATACAGTTAAGATATTATAGTATATAGTTAAATAAATATGATATATAGTTATTTTAGTTTGGTACATAATTAATCTAACATGACTTACAGTTAATCCAAAATGAAACACCATAAAGATATCATGGTATACAGTTAAATAAATTTGGCACACAATTTTTTAGCACGTACACATTTAATATAATATGGTATATTTTTAATCTAATATGATATACAATTAAAGGTATCATGGTATATTTTTAAATAAACATAGTATATATATTTTTTAGTTTGGTATATACTTAATTAAATATAATATATAATTAATCTAATATGGTACATAGTCAATTTATCATGGTACATAATTAAGATATCACGATATACAATCAAATAAATATGATATATAATTATTTTAATCTTGTACAAAATTTAATCTAATATAGTACAAAGTTAAGATATTGTGGTATACAATTAAATAAGTATCATACACAATACTCTTAGCTTGATACACACTTGTCCAATATGGTGCACAATTAATCATACATAGTTAATATATCACCGTACACAATTAATGTATCATTATGCATAGTTGATATATCATGATATATAATTAACAAACCATGGTATGCAGTTAACCATCGACATGCTCCAATATCTCTCGTTACAGTCCAAAACAGAGGTGATTCTCTAGATTCATACTTAATTTGTCGTGCGTGCTCATCCTCCACGGTTAACGTTTCACTTAGATTTGGGTGATTTCGATGGTACGGTGGCATCCGTTTCATTTATTCACAAATTGAATCAAATATTTCTCATCTGGATGATGTTATGATTTAATAATGTAAAAAAAAAAAAAAAAAAAAAAACTACCCAACGAAGAATTTGTTTTGCGTCATCATCACATCTCGAGTCCTTCCAACTAAGGCTTCAGTAAATTCAAAGTAGCAGCCAGGGTAAACAATAATAAATTCTGAAATGTGAACCCTGACAAAAGGGAGAACCATCCACCACCACACGATCCTCAACCATATGTGCGGCAAACGATAATTAACCAATTAAGAAAATAAGAATCCACCAACTAACGCCATATACCTTTTATCTTTGAAAAATTTGTTGAATTAAGGGAGACCCAGATCGTGACCGCCGGAAGAGAGGAGGAAAAGAAAAATCCCCCAACAAGATTATTGAATCCTGCAATTTCTCGTTCGTCCTTCGATCTTACAGAGTGAAGATCCATGGAAAAACATGTGTCATATGGAGGATGGCCTTTGCGCATTCTTATTGTTTTTTGCTTCTTTAGATGGACACCGACTTCACGACAAGCCCATGGGAGATTTGGTGGAGTAGAGCATCATACGCAATGCGAAGACCGTCCCTTTCCCCACCCGCTCAACGTCTAAAAAGAAACCAAAACCTTCGCTGAAAAGATGAGGAAGAAGGGATCATAAAAATAGACGCGCGCGCGCGCGCGCATGAATATATATATATATATATATGGTAAAAAGGCCAGTGGCTGCAATAGATTAATTAAAGTTTAATTACAGGACAAAACACCCAGTCCAGGGCCAAATAGAGCCCAAAGCAAACGAGAGGAAGGGGGGTAGACACAGGCTTCGAATTAAAAGTGAAGATAACATGCAGCAGGTGGGGGAAGGCTTGTGAGAAGCTTCCCGGTTGATTGAAGAAAAAGTGGATAGCGGCAAATATCGAAGACCAGACAAGAAAGAGCTGCTGATAAATAACGTGCCAAGAAAAACCCCATTAATCCACAAACTGCGAGTGGCAGCAGCATTCAATCATGTGAAGCCAATGCACCAAAAGTGTATGCATAAGAGGGCCAGAAGAAGAAAAGAAGTTCGGTCCTGTGTGATGAACTCTGACATGCGAGTTCCAATTAGGAGCACCTGAAGAAGATATTGGATCCCAATATATGTTCCTGATTGCAGTACTCCCGAATCTGAACAAAATAAACTTACCCGTGGTCCGGGAAGTTTTAAAATTGGTCAACATGGCTTAAAAAACAAGGTCCGGTCCACTAATAGACCGGCCGTTAAATTCCACATATTTGGAACAATCTTTTATGGTCCTCTATTTCTTATTCGAGGATACCATATATCGGTTTTGCAAATATATATTCTAACAATCGCATTTATTGGTCGAGCCATCAAGTTCAAACTTCAAAGACTTTATGATAAGGGTTGGTGACCTGTTGGCTGGACCAATGGCCTCCATATTTAGTGTTTCCGATTTTGCGTGTTGAAACTTTTGGATTTGTTCACTCAGCCCTTATGCTATCAGCATAGCAACTAACTTGGCGTGGGCTGGACTTTGGTTGTTAAACCAAGCTCGTTTTGGAAGACACTCCCATTGGTTCAATCTAAAGCTAGTCCAAGTTCCGTAGTTTGGCATCTTCCTCGCTTGTGTTTCCACATCCATGTAAGGCATCAGTAAATTGACAAGATATTCTTAAGCAATGGTCCAGGACGTGTTTGGCTAGAGAGAATTGGACTTTGGAATGAAATTGAAAATGAGTGACTTTTATTCCGATCGTATTAGAGAAGGTCATATTTCCGGGGAGAATGGTCATAATGCTCCAATCCTCCAAAAACTCAAATTTTACTCTCCTCTAAGATTCAAATCCCAATTCCATTAGAGGGCATGGCCATTCCGATTTCTATTCCTATTTTAATCGATTTCAATTCCGATTCCCTACGGTAATTTGGTTGCGTTTCCTAGTATCCATAAGCCTCAACTCCCATGCCAAACCCAATTGGGTTTCCTGGTATCCTAGTAAATTTTCATGCTGTCGGCCAAAAGCCATGAGCTTTTGAGAAGCAAAACGCTTCTAACTTCATGATATTTGCCTAGAATATTATCATTCTCAACAAAATATTGCAATTGGGACAGCAAGCCGTCCAACATGCCTTCATGATAGCTTGGGATGTACATTATGGTAAGGATGGGCTAAGATTGCCAGGTGGATGGCATGCGGTTGAAGGGAGCAACTACCATTCTCAACCCACGTTAGTTAACCCCAATTACATCCCACTCCATGAGAACTAAACTAGAAAAAAAAGATTATACCTGTACAACTTTTTCAGGTAACAGAATTACATGTAATGGCTCTGAAAAAGCAACAAAATTCTTTATAGCCACTACCCTGGTTAAACTTAGAAAGGCATCATGCCCGTTAAACAGTAAGGAGATGGAAGCCAGATCGGTACCTCCGAGGCTGAAACGATGCATATTGAACAACCGATGGTCAACATCGAAAAAAACACTTCCTTCCAGAAAAACACGGATCAACAACTACTGCCCATAAAAGAAGAAGAATAATACGGTATTATTCACTACTCATTTACATCATTACCTCCATCTATTTAGAGATAATTAGTATCGATTACCCAGTCAGAAATAGGGATCTCAATCGTAAGGCAATACATATTGTTGAACCATCAAGTCATCATGGAGATTGTAAGAAGAGCCCAAAGAGCTCATTTGTGATTTCCCATCATCATCAAGATACCACCAATTCATACCCTCTGCTTCGCCATCCATTTCCTTGAGACAATCCTTCCCACCATAAAGCAAGTCATGGAGCTCGGCCTCCACCGCATTTAGTTTTGAATTGGACTGCTCATTGATGAAAACTGTGGTGCTTGTGGTCGAACAATGGCCATTTAATGTAGCTCCATCAAAATTTTCCGTGATGTCTCCATTCATGGAATCGAGTGGAATGGGTTGTATTGGAGACATAGTCGAAGAAGGCGGCTTGACCACTGTTTCATTGGAGACATTGCTGTGTTGGCTCTGCAAGGTCCTCTCCCCAGGAGGAAGGAGATTAGGCCATAGCAAAGGGTTATTGTAGAAGGCAAAGGGGTGGTGGAGGCCTTGGAGTTGCAGGTGGAGCTGCAACCTTTCGAGGGCCGACGTGCTGAGGGACTGCAAATTCTTGTTGTGATCTATGTCATTGGATGGTTCTTTCGAATCGGTGGAGGAGAGGTGGCAGGAATGAGGTCGATCTCTCCGCCTTCCGACCAGCTTCTTCTTCAGTTTGGTATGCCAGTAGTTCTTGACGTCATTATCCGTTCTCCCTGGCAATTGGGCTGCTATTATAGACCACCTGATACATTTAAGTGCAGCAGTAGTTAGCTTATGACTAGCATATTGAGAGAGAGAGAAAGAGAGAGAGTACCTGCTCCCAATGCTTATGTAGAGGCTGCAGATGATGTGGTCTTCTTCTTCTGAGAAACCACCATGTTTGATGTTAGGCCTTAGATAGTTCAGCCATCTCAGTCTGCAGCTTTTCCCGCACCTGTTTAGACCTGCAATTCTCATCGAGGGATGAGAGTTTGGATGAACCATAACCATATATAGACTTAATTTTACTCACATTTTCCCCTGATTATAGGAATATATTGAATTAATAAACAAGAGACCTCTTTCTCTAATTAATTATTTTGGATGGTGTGAATAGTTGGGTCATATGCCGGAGGAGAAGGTGGTGATCATGATGGGCCAAGGACTAACCAATCTTATGAGGAAGAGCAATCCAATTGCCACCAGTTCCATGCTCCTCGATGTAAGCCTTGAGCTTTGCATCTTCATCAGGAGACCATGGACCCTTCTTCACAATAGCCTTGTCGCAGCAGGGAGCCCTACCCATCTCCCTGTCTCTCTGTCTCTATGACTGCCAAAATCCAACGCAGAAAATTAGGTCAAAGGTGGAAAGAAGTGAGAAGATTTGTCCAAGCTTTATAGGCACAGAGCCATGACCAAGGGAAAGGGAATGGGGGGAGAGGGGTTGATATGATTTGATACGATGGTCGAGATAGGACAAAACTGTTGTTCAACGCATTTTCAGGATATTTTGGAGGGATGGAAAAGCTCAGCTAAAACATTGACCTCTAGGTTCTAGCCTTGACGTAAAGAAAGGTTCGGCACCACCGCAACGGTAGATGAGGAAGACCACGGAGATGCCTCCAAATCAAAAGGTAAACCATCGTATATAGAATCAATTACGGAAAGTAAAAAGGACCTGATTTCGGCTAGGCAAGAAAAGGGAGGAGGGTGTGACCTCGGCTTTTTCTCCTTGTCCTCGTCTCGCTGCTGGAATCTCTGAGAAGTGTATCACGGCCCAATCTTCTCCTCATAAATTATGGAGAGCCGGCGGAAACGAGCGCAAATGATTTGCGGAGTTGCAGGCCTTAGACGAACTTAATTGGATTTTACTATTTTAGGACTGAGTTTGTGGCATGCATGTTCATTCAAAACAAGAAAGTATCTGGTATTTATTTTTTGAAAGAGAAAAAAAAAAAAAAAAAAAAAAAAAGAGAGAAGAAAGCATCCCATATCATTGATGGATGAAAATAATAACATCAATTAAGAATATCTTTTTTTTATTTATCTCACTTCATCACTTTATTATCAATTTAATTAATATTATTTATATATTTTTTTTAGATCTTACTAATGAATCAAGATGGTATTAAAGATAAAAATTATTATGAAAGATATAATAGATATAATTATTTTTATAAAAAATAATTTTTATCTTTAATATTATCTTGATCCTTGTATTTTGATGTTTCCAACGAGCATTAAATGCTCTCTAACGAGTGCCTCAGCAAAATCTCTTTTTTAAAGATAATCAATTGCTAAGTTTTGGTGCCTCAAATTTGATGCCCTAAGATTTAAGACGGAGAAGTCCATGGCCTGCAAACGCTCACGGCCCACAGCATGCTGCCCAGGAGCGCGTGCATGCGATGCAAGATGCGCAGTCCACACGTTAGCACGGTTGAAGGGGTTTCACACAATTCATGCACGAGATATGGATCCCTTAATGGTCCACCGCGATTTCACGCGGTGTACAGGCAGAGAGTGCTATCTAACAACTGAGATGCACATGCTGCTATGATTGAGCAACTGTGAGGGGTTCTGAAGTCCTAATAAGAGTCTAACCATGACCCAGACTCAAATTTAAGTCCATTAAATAAGGATTCATGGTCTGAGGAGCAGCAGGGGATTCTGTAGCAGCTAAAGAGCCTTGGGGAGCAGAGGGTCCTTCTTAAAATTTTTTATGAGTTTTATTATGAGAAATTATGCTTCTTGTTGAGAGAGAGATTGATATATGAGAATTGAGAGGATGTGATCTGCTCTTGTATTTTTCTTTTTTCGCATAGTAAAACTTGCATGCACCGTAAATATAAGCATTAGACTGATTCACGTATTTGATTGTATCTTTTGTGCATCTCTCTTCTTTCTTTTTTATTGTGATAGTGATATCATCATCGAAGTTGGGATTTTGGATGGAGATCCGAATTCTATACTTACGATGAAACCTTCCAACTAAATATACTCTCGTCTTTAAAAGATACCAATTATAATAATTAATATGAAAATAAACCAATCATCGTTGGGAACTTAATAAAATTTGGAAAGGATCAAAACTTTTATAATGGCAAATCTTAGAAGACACTACATGAAGGCTAGCTTTAGAGTCCAGGACGCGTGCCGGGCTCAAGTTTTCATATTATGTATGGCTGAAGATAAGGTTATTTTCCCAATTAGCTATTTGGTTAGCTTCTCCATACTCATGCTCGGATACATATGCGAGGAAGCTATGGACTCGGCATAAAATGCAACCAAACAACTGGTACCACTTTAGAGTAAAATATTACTTACAGACACTTCTTTTATAACCCAAATTATATACTCGCTACATATATTTACTTGTGTTCGACAGGGTTCGAACGGAATTATGATCAGTTCGTTTGGCTGGAAAAAATTGTTCCGAGTCATGCTAAGTCAGGACCAGCAGATTTGGATTATACCTGATTTCACCATGCCCAATCATGATTCAATCAAAGATTTGTCCACCTGCTTCCAAATCCACAAAGTCTGCAATCCATATCTCATGATGATGAAGACTTCCGTTCATCTCTACGAGAAAATTTTAAAAGAGACGGTGCCCATATCGGATCAGGTCCTGGTCGACCATGTTTTATTTGCTGATAAATTCAAAGAAAAACCACTAGGGTCAAGCTCGTTTTAAGTGCATGGTGACGTGTCCATGGGCAGGTAGAGCGTCGGGAAGTACCGAGGCAGCGAGCAGTGGAGAAGGGAGCGCTGGTGTCAGCCGCTTGACCTCATAAAATTTCTCAACGAAGTTGTAGGGTTGGTAACTGATGATGCACCCCCCCCCCACCAAAAAAAAAAGTATGAGCTCTCTTCTCTCAATTTCACTTCGCCTTAACCACCAACGCTTTTTCATATCATTATCTGCCGTGTCTTTGTTAATATTATTAGCAAAACTTACTTGCCTACACTTTTTTTCTTTTTCTTCTCTTCTTCTTCTTCTTAAAAAAAAAAATTGCTTATTTAATTTGTGGTATTCTTGTCTAGTAAAATTCGTAACACTGTTAGGCTCCTCAAAATTTATCGGAAAACCATAGCTACTTACATTCATGTGTTGGCCAGTCATCACTTGCACGTCTTCCAACTGAAGCTGACTTGTAGTTTGGATCGGCGATGATCGCTGGGAGACATACATAACTTGTGCAAGAAATTAAGAGACCAGAATATCTCTTTGGTGGCATTACTGTATCTGTGTGTGTGTTTATATATATATATATATTATAACACAGCCACAACTTTCTCGTACCAATTCAGAGTACACAATTTAAGTTATATCCAAAAAAAAAACCCTAAAAGTCTATTTAAGTAAAAGATTTTTTATCAATATTTTGTGCAAACTTGTGAGATATATGAAAGAAAAAATTGAATTGAAGTAATAAATACTGATATAGCAACCTCAGCCTCGCTCACAATTCCAGCGGCTGTCTCTGTATATATATATATATATATATATATATATATATACATACATAAATACTTACATATATATCATTTTTTCGGATGCAAGAGATGGGCAATTCTAGAGATTATCTGACAGGGACCGGCCATTCAACTTGGTCCTCCTGACTTTCATAATAATTTGATCTTAGGGATGGCTGCTGATTTTAAAGAGCGACAAATTTCTTTAGTCTTGATGCTTTATGTTGATTTTTTTGATGAACCGATGCCATCGGCAAACTTATAAGTCAAGCATCTTTTGTTGTTATCTATCTATGCTGTAAATCCTCGTGTACTGAACTGTCTTTGATACTTAAAAATGGAAGTAGTTAATTCTAATCCTTTCCACAATGCCATTTGCCAAAAATCGACTCATGTTGGCACCATTAATCCATATTAAAGGAAGCAAAGAGACAAAAATAAAGAAAGCCTTATCCGATCAATTATTCTTTTTTTTTTAAATGAAAAAAAAAAATTATGGGTTTGTTTAATCATTCTTGCCGTTTACCTTATCTACAACATCAATGATTTGAAAAAGCTCCCTCATAAAATTATGGGTTTCCAATCCAACACGCTTGTTTGTTTTGAGAAATGCACAGCCTCTATAGAAACTTCCTTTAAATACTATACGTGCTAGTTTCTCATGTCACGTGCTATTTAATTAGTACCCAACTAGCACATCAAATTAGGTGCAGGATTAAAGGAATCGCAGTGGACAAACCTTGCATCTCACAAAAGAACAAAGCCTCTGTTAGCTAGGACCGAGACTTCCAATCTTTACATTTTTATATTTGTCTGACCAACATGTTCTTGAGGCATAGAGGGGACTTTTTCCATTGTGAGGGTTGGTAACCAATTACCGAAGTCCATGAATCAATATCTAAATATATGCTTGGTTCATTGTACGCAGAACCATGCCACCAAAAATATTTGCAGTCATAGTACTCTGAAGTAAACTTGAAGCGTTAAATATTTGTGCTGTGTTCAGCAATTTATGTCAAACTTATCAATGCTCATCAATGCAATGTCATCCTAATCAATCATCAAGTTCTTAATTTTTGAACAGGACAGCCATGAAAACAAGCATCCAAAATTTGCTGCTGTCATCACCCCATCGGAAAAGATACATGCCGATCCTGAGACAATCTAACCAATTTCTCAGCTATTTTTCTATTTTCATTTTAAAAACAAGTTGTCTGAGGCCCAGACCATATTTGGTCCAGATGAAAACTTACGTTCTTAGTTTGAAAAATATCAGAATTTAGATATAAAATTAGGCTGCATGTGAAACAACATTAGCAAATCCCTTAAAAGAGAGAGATGGAAGAAGAATGATAACCGTCGTGAAGGAAAGAAAAAAAAAAAATTGACAAGGATATCAATATGGTAACCGCAATCAAACTGGGATTTGGGGAATAGGGATCACAGTATCTTCCAAGAAGAAAGTTGCTATTCTGACCTCCCTCTGCACTTGAGGGCATTGGAGTAGGGATACCTAAAACAATATCCATCCATGCTTCCTGAGGGTTTAGGCCTTGAGAAATGCCTTAATAAATCTAATAACTCGGTCCACCTTCTGGATAAAATGTGGTTGACTTCGTCCCTTCATGAACCATAATTTGTTAAGCAAAGGTTTTGCTAGTGGTGTTGTTGATCTTCTTGTTACATGGTCTTCTCCGTTAGCACTGAAAAGAGTGGTTCAGGAGCAGGACACACTTTATTAGTTGACTGAGAGAGCTTATTAAAACGATAACGAGCACACATTGGCTATGTTTTCTCTCCTATTTCATCGAACCACTAAAGCTTGCTAATTGGATGTACAAATGATGTGGAAGTTTGCTTTTTGGATACTGTGAACTGTTTGGCCAGAAGCAGAGAGAGTGTTTGGTATGCCCTTTTTTTTTTCAGAAGACAATCTTTTGAATGTCAAAAATTCGGTGCTTATGCCTTGTTCAAAAGGAATGTGGTGCTTTTGCTATCCTAAGGGCTCAAGCAATGTGGTAGTGAGGCGACAAGTAACTAACAAAAATTCCATACGTTGGTCATATGATGTAAATTTCTTACCCAAATCACACAAGATAGTTCATTAGTCATGGAAGCGTTCGGTAAGACCAAGCACTCTGGCCTACAATAAGGCTATAAGAGATACTTTGTTGGTGACCATATTTTGAATTCCATGAGCATGCAAGATGATATTTTTTGACATAAATTAGATGTAGATGGTGAATCATTTGGGCTTTTAGTGTGACCAAGATGAGTCTGAGCCTTTGCACAAGTTTTTTTCTTTAAATACCACCATGAAAGCTCGGTGAGAGGAACTACATGGATCTAAAGGTGAACCTATCTTGTGTCCAGAGACGGAGGAAGGATACATTCGGCGGACCTATTTCAGATGGGCCTTTTAGTTTTACAGTTCAATAATTATCCGCAGTCCAGTGACATCAGATTCGTTGGAAAACTAGATGATAGGATCAAGCTAAACAGCTCTGTGATGCATCTTGAGTTAGCTATCGCCAGATCCTGCACTTCACCATTCCTTGGCATATTGAAAAATTAACCGGTAACCAGCATTAGAATATACCATTCTCGAAGAATTGCACTGAAAGTCCGTTTGATTGGAGTTAATCTGGTATAAAAAAATAAATCGCATACCAGATTACCATGCTTTGTGTAAAAAATGAAAGAAAGAGATGGTAAAAAAAAATGATGGATCTTGTGTTTATTTTTCAGAGAGAAAATATAAAATAAATACTATTGTGGGTTTGATATTTAGTAAATCTTTTGGCAGTGGTAATTCATGATTAACAAAAATAACCCAATAATGAGGCATTGATGACAGTAAAAATACCAAGAAGAATAAAATTAAATAAATACAGTACTTATATAACTATTGAATTTGTTTTGATGCCTTTCCAAATTCATCCAATAAAGAGTTATGACAAAAAAACTTAAGATGCAGAGACACGATTATAGAAAAGGCTATGTAATTATAGTTATTATACAAAAATTAATTAAAGATAATAATACTATCCCGATATCAAAAAATTAGTTTATGCTGACGGACATATTTATAAATTTGATCATATTACTATATAGGATTACCTCCAACAAAATGTAGTAATCATTTTTAGGTATCAAATTTTGGAGTAATTTTCCTACTAATCAAACATAGTAAAAAATATTTTTCCTCCATTAATAATTTTTTTAGATAAATAATTAATAAAAATTATAAGATTATCCTATAATTTAACATATCCAAACCAAATGGGCTTCGAAGATTCAAGAAAAAATACAAATGCAGCTAAGGGTGTAAACAAGATGGGCTAGAACTGTATGAAGGCAAGCCCACCCAAGCCTGGACGGCCAAGGGGATGGGAGACATTGGTCTAATGGGCTGTACTTGGGCCTGTCAGGTACGTGTGAATGTCCTAAAATGCTCTCGACTCACACAAGATTTTTTGAATGACATAATGAAAGGAACCTGGCAAACAAACCATCCTTGTAAAATCCCACTTGAATAAATGAATTTTGTTGGTAACTCTTCCTTGGTGATATCGTCTAGAGAGAGATATCGAACATGTATTACCATCTAGCAGCAACATGGTTGCTTTTTTCCTTTGCTTCCTAAAATATTGTTAAGAGGATCAGCCACAGACACACGTAAATTTTATTTTTGGTAAGTGATATGATCAGATACATGCTTTTGCTGATGATAATACCATTAATACCTTGATCAATTATTATATTGTATATACTTCCACAGAAAGCTTTATCTCACACCTGCCATGATGGCCCATTCCAGGATGCATCTTTCGCACGAAATAAGAATTATCCTTCCTCCACGTGAATCCACGTGAGATCTAATCCAACAATTAATGTCACAAAAAATAACAATCATTAAAGATACAATCCGTAACCCCTCATATGAGAGTGCTTTCAATCTTTCTTGCTACCATTTTATTTAAATAAAAATAAATGACTGTAAGCATGATATCAGATATCAACTATTATAATTTTATATCGATACAAACATATCTTTGTCAATTTTTTGCCCCATATTTTATCAAGTCCGTAAAATATGGCAATGATCCTCTAACTATCATGAAAATTGGCAAGCTTTACCTCTTATATGCCTTAAATTGCATATAATATACTCGGATGCATGCAAAAGACACGTATGGCCACTGCTTAGCATCACTTGCGATATGATTCTTTGCGATACTCAAAATATACCATAGAATGCTGTGCATGGTCGGACATTATCGTTCATGAGATGGATGACTGATCAAATTATCTAAATATTTTTAAAATTTATAAATCTTTTTTTTAATATATATATATATATATATATATATATATATATATATATATATGCATGAGCCATACTTTTTGAGTACCATAAAAAATCTGCTCCCAACGTCATTAATTATTATACAGCAAATTCTTAGTGCATCGTGGGCGATGCACAACCATGCATATTATTATGATGGTAATAAAATGCTTCAGATCGACTGATATACTCCAAAGACACCTCAGCTCAGTCTATCCTGACTCGCACTTATGGATCAGGATATTACTATAATATTCTCTGAACATATGACTAATGCCGGATGAGCGATCTGATCTAATATTTATGGAAACACTCCGATTGGCACCTATCATTTTTAAATCACCTCGGATAAAAAAAGCCCTCCACGGATTAACCATAGTACAACTGTAATCAAGTCGTAAACAGGCTGTCACCTACTCATCCAAAATCATCGACGATAAATTAAGAATCCTAATCACACCAGCAACCATCATTCCGTTCGAAAGGTTCTTAGAAATCTCGCCATGATGAGATTAGCGATCTAAAATCAGCATAATGGCATAACCATTGTGTAAAACTTTTCCACAAATACTACAAATCCCGAAGACCCAAGTAAGCAAGAAACTCCTCTCAAAATAAATTAGCTCCTGCTTGTTTCTGACTTGAGCATCGGAGGGTCCTTGCTGGAGACAAAATCATCCGATCCAGACTTTGTTTTGCAAATTCTCAAGCTTGTTTGCTCGGAGCCATTCCTCCAATTCTGAAGCCGACGATTCTCAGCTATAACAGCTTGGTACTAGGAGGGCGGCTAAACTTTTAGCCTACCATAATTTTTATAAAAATCTGATCGTCCGATCTTTAAAGATCAAATCAATCCACAACAAATAATAATAGCTCCAAAAAAGGCCTCGTCTCGTCTCAACGACGTTGCTAAGGCCACCACCTCATAGCAACCGGACCTGAGGGTTGATGATCACATTTAGCCTCCTACAGTGGAAGTCTCTCCATCCGTCCAGTCGGCCCATATTATCATGGACCAATTCAACTTACTTCTTCAACAGATCCACTCCTTGGCGATTGCTGTCCAAGCGGTCCAAACGGTGATCACGCCTTCCTCAATGGCACTACAGCAAAATTTGACTGCTCCTGCCCCACCCTCAACAGTGCAACCAATGCCTCCGATGGTCTCACTTGCGCCACCAGCGATGGTGCCGATCTAGCCGCCGGCATCCTTTCAGCAAGTCACACCCACACAGCCACCTCCACAAAGTCCCGGATGGGGGTGACCCCATCCACGATCTCTTAGCCCATAATCAGGGTATGGTTCTACTCCCGACTGTCGTTCTCCCTAGCAGTCTGAGGCCCTCATCAACTAGGATTTGATGATTGAAAGAAAGCTTCGAAAGTTCGACAAGAAACTCGAAGCTCTGAATAAGGCCTCCTCTTCTCGATCTTTTGATGATCTTAGTGGCGAGCCTCCATTCGACGAGAGGATCCTACGAGAATTGCAGCCCACTGGATTCAAGCTGCCTCAGCTTGAGACCTACGATAGGACTGTCAATTCCGTCGATCACATTGAAACTTTTAAGGCAGCTTTGCTCTTTCAAGGAGCATCGGATGCTACTCTCCATCGAGCATTTTTTGCCACTCTCAAGGGGGCAGCCCGGCAATGGTACTCAAATCTGAAGCCTAGCTCAATTCATTCTTTTGATGAGCTGAGCCGATCTCTGATGGCGTATTTTGTCAGCAGCCATAGGCAGCAGAAGCGATCCGACTATCTATACACCATTCATCAGAAGAATGGTGAGTCAATCTGTAGCTATCTGAGCCATTTCAATAGGGCTATCCTAAAAGTCCGCAATCTTGATCAGTCGATCGCGATATCTGCTTTTATGGTTGTATTACAAAAAAAATGACCTGAAGAGGTCATTGATAAAGTCTTATCCAAAGGACTTTAATGGTATGCTAGAGAAGGTAAGAAAGTATACCAATGTCGAAGAAGTCTTTGCCGAAGTCTCCCTCGTCAATGGTGATCAGACGGGGTCAAATAAGGAGCGCCTTCCCTCGAAAAAGGAGTTCTATCGACGACGCTCCCGCTCTCCACCTAGGAAGAATAAAGGTGAAAGCTTTTTCCAGAATCGTCGATCTTTTAGCCCACCACGGCGTGATCGATAGTGGTCTCCTCCAAGGCATTTTAACAACTATACACCCTTGAATGCCACTCGAGGAGAAGTTTTGATGCAGATCCACAACCAACTCCTCCAACCTCCGAAGATGTGGACCGATCCAAAATGCCGAGATACTACGAGGTTATGCTTCTATCATCGTGACCATAATCATGATACTAAAGACTATCGCCTCCTTTGCGGTGCCATTAAAAAGTTAATTCGGGAAGGAAGGCTTGAACGCTTCGTTCATGGAAGAACCCCACCGCGACAGCCCCAGCCAAGGGCTCGCCAACCACCTCCTCAACCGCAGCGACAAATCCCAATGCCCATGCAGGAGGAAAGAGACCCGACGGTAGCTGAGGATCGATCTCTTCACGAAGAAATCCATATGATTACCAAGGGGTCGTCTGAAGTGGCAGCATCAAAAAAGCCCAGACGTGATGATGGGCCTCAACAACAAATAACATTCATTGAGCAGAATGCAAAGGGTGTACAACAACCATATAATGATGCTGTGGTTGTTTCTTTAAATATTTCTGATTTCAATGTACATTGCATACTTGTCGATAATGGAAGCTTAGTTGACATTTTGTACTTTTCTGCCTTTCCCTCATGGGACTTTCTTCTGATCGGTTAGTTCCATTTAACGTGCTGATCCAAGGATTTTCTGATAGTACTATAACACCGAAAGGAATGATCAATCTATCTGTAACCATGGGCACTCCGTCTCAGTAAGTGACCATACAAGTGGACTTTCTTATCGTCAAACTTTTCTCTGCCTATAATGCCATCCTCAGAAGACCAAGTTTGTGGAAACTCAGGGATGTCGTATCCAGCTATCATCTCCTAGTCAAATTTTCGATAGCTTATGGCGTGGGAAAGATTCGGGGCAACCAGACCATCGCATGATAGTGCTTCACTGCTAAGTTTCAAATAGAGTTCCCAATAGGATTGGATGCACGTGACGACCTCACAAAAAATCGAGTCCAACCATCCGATGACCTTCAGGATATACCATTGGAGAAGAAGATCCCTAGCAGACTATGAAAATTGGATCTTGCCTTGATCAGGTAACAAAACACCAATTGATCGATCTTTTGTAGACAAATGCGGACCTTTTCGCTTGATCAGCTACTGATATGTCGGAGATCGACTCATTGGTAATAATCCATTATCTGAAGGTGGACCCGACCTGTCATCTAGTAAAGCAAAAGAAGCAAAGCTTCACCCCTGAATGCCAAAAGGCAATTGTCAAAAAGGTGGACAAATTATTGAAGACTGGTTTCATCCGAAAAGCTTTGTACCCAGACTGGTTGGCAAATGCTATTATGGTAAAGAAAGCAAATGAAAAGTGGCGTATGTGCATCGACTTCACCAATCTAAATAAAGTTTGCCCTAAAGACAGCTATCCACGAATTGACCAACTGGTCGATGCCACTTCTAGGCATGAACTTCTCAGCTTCATGGACGCCTTCTTCGGTTACAATCAAATCCGGATGGCTCCAAAAGATTAGGAGAAAACGGCCTTTATTACTGACCATGGGCTCTACTGTTACAGGGTGATGCCTTTCAAACTCAAAAATACAGGTGCCACATATCAAATGCTAGTCAATAAGATCTTCAAAGATCAGATTGGCAAGAACATGGAGGCTAATGTCGATGATATGCTAGTGAAAAGTCGGTCGATATCTAATCATGTGCATGACCTCCGTGAAACATTCGACATACTTCGGTGATACCAAATGAAATTGAATTCCATGAAGTATGCTTTTGGAGTCACTGTCGGCAAGTTCCTCGATTTCATAATTTTTCATAAAGAAAATTGAGGTGAATCCAGAGAAGATTAAGACAATCCTAGAAATGTCACCCCCGAAGTTATAAAGGAGGTACAGAGCTTCACTAGAAAAATTGCCTCTCTTAACTATTTTGTTTTCAGGTCAACTGAAAGATGCCTCCCATTCTTCCAAACACTCAAGCGACCGACGGATTTTCAACGGACCCCAAACTGTCAGAAGACCTTCGAGGAGTTGAAAAGATATCTCAGTTCCCCACCTCTACTCACCAAACCATTGCCAAGTGAGGAGCTTTACCTTTACCTTGCTGTATAGCCCATCGCAATCAGTACAATCCTTGTTCGAAAAGAGAAACAAATCCAGAAGCCTATATACTACATTAGCAAGATCCTCCACGATGCGGGGATCCGATATGCAAAATTAGAAAAGATAATTTTCGTGCTGATTGTTGCCGCAAGGAAACTTTGACCCTACTTACAGGCTCATACCATGATAGTGCTGATCGGCCAGCCTTTGAAGTTGGTACTGCATCAGCCGAATTCGTCCGAATGGATAGCAAAGTGGACTTTGGAGCTCTCAGAGTTGGATATTTACTACCAATCGAGGCCATCCATTAAGGTCTAAATTTTGATCGACTTTAGCCTCGAATGTACAATACCGAACGAGGAGCCCCCAAAAGAAAACTCGATGACTAGATATGAAGACCCTACAGGCTCACAAAGCAATGAAGATCCGAAGTCGAATCGAAAAGATCCGAAGGAAACATGGGTCATGCACATTGACGGCTCATCGAACTCAACAGGATCAGGAGCAGAAATTATCCTTTCCAATCTAGATAGGGACGTGGCAACATATGCCATTCGCTTCGAATTTTCAGCTACCAATAATGAGACGGAATACGAAATCCTGATCGCTGAATTGAGAATTGCTCAGCAAAATCGGAGCCCAATGCCTGAAAGTGTATGGTGATTCCCAGCTTGTGGTGGGATAAATAAAGAAAGAATACGAAGCTCGAGAGAAAAAAATGAGAAAATACCTCCAAAAGGTAAAAGATTTAACCTCATGCTTCAAATATTTTGACATCCAATAGGTCCTCCGGATGCAAAACATTAAGTCGAACGCTTTATCAAAGCTCACATCTTTGCTGTCCATCGATTTGGGGAGAGAAATCTATTTCGAAGTTCTGAAAACTTTAAGTTTAGAAAAGCCCCACACAATTCAGCAAATCAATAAAGAGTCCAGCTGAATGGATCCAATCATAAAATATTTGAAGACAGGAGAAACACTACCAGACCGAAAAGAAGTTCGAAATGTCAAGAACCAAGCAGCTAGATATATATTGCTCGACAACGACCTGTACAAACGATCTTTCTTCTTGCCGCTTCTGAGGTGTTTGTGTCCTTCGGAGGCTGATTATGCTATGCAGAAGGTTCATGAAGAGATCTGTAGAAATCATTTGGAGGATCGATCATTATCTTACAAAATCCTTCGGTAAGGATATTACTGGCCCATAATGCAGCAGGATGCTCAGAATTTCGTTCAGAGATGTGAACAATATCAACGAAACAATCGGATTCAGTGTCAGCCCACATCTCTCCTGACTCCTATTGAATCCTCCCAGCCTTTCGTCCAGTGGGGATTGGACATTTTAGGCCCGTTTCATCGAGCTTCTAGTCAGCAAAAATTTCTACTCTTGGCTATTGACTACTTTACCAAGTGGATAGCAGCCGAGCCCTTAGCTCAGATCATAGAGACGAAGGTCCAATATTTTATTTGAAAATCAATCATTTACTGCTATGGACTTCCAAAAATATTGATTTCAGATAATGGGAGATTGTTCAATGGTTCCCGACTAAAAGACTTCTGTGAAGATCACAAAATAGAGCAGCGCTTCACTTCAGTAGGCCATCCACAAGCAAACGAAGAAGTGAAAGTGACCAATAGAACCCTCCTTCAAGGTCTCAAAGCTAGATTAGACCGAACTAGGAGGTCGTGGGCAGAAGAGGTCTACCATGTTCTGTAGGCTTATCGAACCACTTAAAGGCTCCCAACAGGCGAAACGTCCTTCAACTTGGCATTTGGTGTTGAGGCCATCATACCTGTAGAATTCGAGCTCTCCTCCATCTAAGTCAAAGAATATGATGACACTAATCCAATTTGGCTCAGAGCCAATTTTGATCTGATCAAAGAAATCAGAGAATGAGCAGCAGTGAGGATGGCCGCAAATCGATAGAAGGTTGCCAGATATTATAATTCCCGCATCAAGGCAAAAGAATTTCGAGCCGATGACCTTGTTCTTCGAAGAGCAGAAGTATCCAAGCCAACTGAGCAAGAAAAGCTTTCACCTAACTAGGAAGGACCCTATTAAGTCGATAAAGTTGTGCGACCAAGGACTGATTGACTAAAATAACTCAATGGGACCCTCCTTCCTAGGCCATGAAATTCAGCTAATCTCTGAATGTACTACTAATGAAATGAATAAATGAGTAGTTTTTCAAGTTCAACTACTTTCTTTGTCAGACAAATATTTGTACAGCTATCGAACTGAAAAAAAAAAAGCTAGATAAAAATCTCTTTGTTTGAAATACTTAACAGCGAGTTCCTTAGATCGTAACCGCTTCAGATAAAATTTTATTTATTTATGATATTTAACAGTGATTTTCTCGTATCAGAATCGCTCCTGATAAATTTTTTTGTTCGGGATATACTTAATAACGAGTTTTTCAGATCAGAACAGCTTCAGATAAAATTTCTTTATTCGGGATATTTAACAGCGAATTTCTAAGATCGAAATCGCTCTAGATAAAATCTCTTTATTCGGGATATACTTAACAGCAAGTTCCTCATATCAAAATCGCTCCAGATAAAATTTCTTTATTCGAAATACTTAACAGCGAGTTTCTCAGATCGAAACTGCTCTAGATAAAATCTCTTGTTCGGGATATTGAACAGCAAGTTTCCCAGATCGAAATCGCTCCT
Source organism: Cocos nucifera (assembly GCA_006176705.1). Classification (NCBI taxonomy): domain Eukaryota; kingdom Viridiplantae; phylum Streptophyta; class Magnoliopsida; order Arecales; family Arecaceae; genus Cocos; species Cocos nucifera. The sequence continues at coordinate 1,292,074 of QRFJ01000179.1, read as the reverse complement.
GATAAAATTTCTTTATTCAGGATATACTTAACAGCGAGTTTCTCAGATCGAAATCGCTCCAAATTTTTTTTTTTTGTTTGGGATATTTAACAGCGAGTTTCTCTGATCGAAACCGCTCCTGATAAAATTTCTTTGCTCAGGATATACTTAACAGCGAGTTCCTCAAATCAGAATCACTTTGGATAAAATTTTCTTTATTTGGGATATACTTAACAGCGAGTTCCTCATATCGAAACTGCTTTAGATAAAATTTCTTTATTTGGGATATACTTAATAGCAAGTTCCTCATATCGGAACTGCTCTAGATAAAATTATTTTGTTTGGGATACTTAACAGCGAGTTTCTCAGATCATAACCGCTTCAGATAAAATTTCTTTGTTAGGGATACTTAACGATAAGTTCCTCAGATCGAAACTATCTCAGACCTACTCGGTTAAAGAAACCCATATGGGTTCAAGGTCCCTTTGATCGGGATAGTTAACAATATAGACAGAACAAAAATAAAGTACGATGTAAAGGAAACAAAAGCATTTTATTTCATAAAGAAAATTTTTATAAGAGCAATGGCCCAATTGTTTTTATAAAAAACAACAGTGAATAATTCTGATGGAATTACAAAAGTATAACTCTGATGTGAAGATACGATCAAAAAGCATGACGAAGCTGAGGCTGTCGATGTGCAGAAAAAGCTCCTTTGAAGACTTGAGGCTTTGAAATTTCATAAAGGATATCCAGGTCCGCGGAGGTACAAAATCTGAGGTGATGGACTTCCCACCGATGTCGAAGTCAGGTACTTTTAAAGTCCATGACCATACGACCCAGCCTCGAAATCTCTTCCATTTGCTTGGATATATGCTCTCCATATTGTGAAGGTGGCACAACCTCAAGCGCCACCACCTGAGCTGCCAAAAAGTGGTAACGATGAAGAACCCAACTAGATCGAGGCAGAGTTTGCTTAGAATCTAACTCTGTCCCAAACTCGGAACAAAGAACCCCTCCATCGAATACCAATGCCTGATAGACAACCCGGGTAAAGCTTCTTAATATAACTTCGTAATATGACTACATATTGAATATTTTACATAATTTTTATACAATAATATACATATATCAAAATACATCAAAATACATCATTCACTAAATAATGGGAGGGTTAGGTGAAAATAAATAGGGATAGTTAATTTAATACATCAAAGTAAGGATATTTTTATCTTAAAAAATTAATTTTCTACTTCTACTTTCAAGAAAAGCTCTAATTTTTTGCTTTCTTTCCATAGCAGAAAAAATTGCTTCAAATTATTTTTTAAAATAAACTTGGCTAAACATCCTATTTTTTTAAAAAATAAGTACTTTTTCTCTCCAAAAGCTTGGCCAAACAGACCCTAAGTATCATTCCTATTTAGAACTTCATCTTTGATTTTAAAATTCTATTTTAAATAAACATCATGACAATAATAATATTTTTAACTACTAAATAATAAAAAAATAATTTATAAAAAATAATATATTTCAATAAATTTTATTAAAAGAGATGGAGAGAGAGAATTATCTTGACCGCTCTAAGAATTCTATCCAATTGAGATGGATCTAAATGTCCTTATTCAGCTACTTCAAACCTCACACCTAATTGAGACTCTTATGAAAGAAAAAAATTTAAAAAAATAAAAAAGCCTTATGAAAAATCCTTGAAAACTAAGGAAAGATGGAAAAAATTAAAAGGCAAGACCCTTTCTATGTAGATTTAAAGTTCATTTTTCCTATAAATCAAAAACTATAAAAATAATAATATATTTTAAAATATAATAAAAAATTAATAATAAATAATAATAACATTCATAATCTTATCTACTAAATATAATTAATAACTTTATTATTTTATATTGAACCTTAAATTTGTATATTGATCTAAGAAATCCTAGTTTCTTGATAATTTTTTTCAATTTTTTTTCTTAACAAAATTTTAACAATATCCATGTATACAATTATAATTAAAAAATTCAAATATTTATAAAAAAATTTAAATAACTAATTAAAAATAAATTTTAAATATATTTTAAAATATTTATAGCATGGACATCCATGGTTAAGATTATGAAGTTGAAATCACTAAAAATATTTTATCAAAAATTTTAAAATTTAATATATATATTTTTAAACATATCTAACATTATAGACATCATGTCTCTTTAGAATAATATTTTTTGCTTTACTTAAAAATTTATTTAAATTAACTTAAAAAACTAAATATGATAAAAGGAGAAAACCATCCAAATGATTAAATACTTTACAATTAAGTGATATAATTAAATATAACCAAATCAACAAAACCGTATAAAAACATGAAAAAAGAAAATCACTCAATTAATTTACTTCAATTATAAATAATATAACATAATAAATTCTAATAAAATAAAGTTAAAATTTTTATAATTTTTACTTTATCTATAAACTATTATAAAGTAAAATGTAATGAATACCTTCTTAAATATATTTATTCAATAGATGGATCCAAAACTATAAAATCATCTAAAAAAATATATAATTTATTTTTTCAATAAAAAAATATATCTATACCATAAATATTATTTTCATTATTGAAAAGCTCATTAAAATAATAAAAAATTTATAATTTTTAAACTATTAAATAATAATAAAAAATAATTTAAAAATAAATAAATTTGAATAAATTTTATTAAGAAAGAGAAAAAGTTACCTCATCTGCTCTAAGCTTTCCATTCAATTAACATGGATCTGAACTTACCTATTCGATTACTTTGAGCCTCCCACCCAATTAAGAATCCTATAAACAAAAAAAATAAAAAAATAGGAAAAGACATTCAAAAAATCAATGAAAAAAAGGAAAGATGGAAAAATTAAAAGGCTAGATATTTTTCCGCATAGGCTGATCAATTCTTTCTTTTTCAGACATCCTTGAGAAGGAAAGCACTTGAGGGAGATCAAATGGAATGACCAATACTAATGACAGAATGATTAAAATATATGAGGGTATGTTTGGAAGAGCTCCTCATCAATTTAGCAGTCCTGCTGAACTTGCAGCAACCCTTTATTTTTATTTATAAATTATTTAATAGATATAAAAGCTTGAATGAATTAGAAAGATTTTGTTGAAAAATATTTAAAAAATTCTATCTCTAATTTTTTTCTCACGTTCATAGGAGGTTATTATTTGTAAGATCACAGCCTTCCAATTCTAAAGAAAACCATCATTTGAGAACACCATCCTTTTCAATCATCATACCTTTTCAATCATTGTATCGTCAAATAAAACTAATTGAACATCCCAAAAATAGCAATTAAAAAAGTAAAAAAGTTTTAAAAAAATTAATTGATAAGAAAAGATACTATCAAACTCACATTTCTTCTTTCTCTATCAAAAAAAAATAAAAACTCACCTTTCTTCTTCAGTTCTCCGACAACCAAATTTTTCTATCTTTGAATCATCCTTCGAAACTTTCCACATATAAGTAGTATGTTTCAATAAAAGAATGAAATGTGACAGTCTATTATATACTTTTTTTTATAGAAATATTTTTTCTCCATTTAAAATCTCTAAAACTTTTATTTTTCCAACTCTCCATCCCTTAATTAAAAAGCCGGGGACCCTATATTATGTCCCTTCGAATTTGATGTGCCCTCATTTTTTTTTATTTTTACTCATAAATAAGCTATGAACTCTTATATGAATGCTGATTCAACTGAATATAAAGAATGTCATTGCAAGTGCATAGATATAAAAAAAAGCATATACTGATGTCCTCTCCATCCTACGATATACGCTTGTATATTATATTCTCTATTAAGATAGTAAAAATATCTATAATTTTAAATTAAATTTATACTAATAGTTTTTTCATCATTTAATTACCTTGAGCTATCTAATCTTGAAATTAAATTGATATCAAAATAATAATAATTTTTTAAACTACCAAATAATAGTAAAAATAATTTATAAAAAATAATAGATTTCAATAAATTTCATTTAAAGGAAGAAAAGAAGTTATCTTATCTATTCCAAGCCTCCCATTCCGTTGAGATGGATCTAAAATTTTCTATTTGACTGCTTTGAACCTCCTACCCTACAAAAAAATAAAAAATAATTAAAAAAATACATAAAAAAATTAATAAAAATAAAAAAGATGAAAAAATTAAAAAGCACGTACTGATGTCCTCTCCATCCTACGACATGAGTATGTATATCATACTCTCCATTGAAATAATAGAAAAATCTATAATTTTTAAATTAAATTTATACTAATAGATTTTTCATCATTTAATTACCTCTAACTGTCTAATCTTGAAGTCAAATTGACATCAAGACAATAATAAATTTTTTAAACTATCAAATAATAGTAAAAAAATAATTTATAAAAAATAATAAATTTGAATAAATTTAATTGAAAGAAAGAAAAAGAGTCATCTTATATGTTCCAAGTCTTCCACATAATTGAGATGGATTTGAAATTCTCTATTCGACTTTAAGCCTCATATCCTATGAAAGAAGTAAAAAAATAAAAATTAAGAAAAGGCATAAAAAAATTAACAAAAATAAAGGAATGGTGGAAAAATTAAAATGCCAAACCTATTTTTTTGCATAGCTTATTATTATTATTATTATTATCATCATCTGTGGGAAAAAAAGCATCTAAAAAAGATAAAAATATGCAAGATATACAATATTGTTTTGGAAACTTGTGTAATCGTAAATTCTTTTCAGAATCTTTTTCTTAGCTTATACTGAAACCAAATAAATGTTGCATTACTATATTATATATTTACATGCATATTAAGACAGAAAACTGTCAAAAAGCTTTGCGGATTCTCGAAATCATTCTAAGACAGCATTTAGCAAAGCAGTAAGTTTATTTATTTATGTTTTAATGATTCAAGGTTGAGAGTCATGTTTTAATATTTTCTCTTAGAACATATAATGTTTCTCTAAAAAATTATGTTGATCCTATTTCTTCTCTCTAGAAACATACAATCATTTAATACAAACACTACTACAAAAAAGGGCTACGACAGTAGTTTGTAACCGCTGTCGTAACACAAAAAACCACTGCCATAGGCTATGGCAGTGGTTTTCTAACCGCTGCCACTACGACCGTCGCCGTAGCACTATGGCAGCGATTGTTAGAACCACTGCCATAGATTGCCTATTGCAGCGATTTATAAACCATTGCAATAGATCGATCTATCGCAGCGATTACATAATCGCTGTCAGAGATAATCTATAGCAGCAATTTTTTAACCACTGACATAGATCTAGCGTAGCGATTGACACCGAACCTATGACAGCGGTTGATACGAGTATGATAGCGATTAGCACAAATATGACAACGATTATAAAACCAATACTGTAGATCTTAAATAATTAAAAAAAATAAAATTTTTATTTTTTTATATATTTTATTTGATAAATATAGATATATAATATAAGAAAATATAATAAATATAAAAATTATTCTGAAATGCTAAAATTTTATTACTGAATAAAATTTATTATAATATTTTTTAAAAAAAATAAAATACATCAAAAATGTCCTAAATCTACATCATCATCGTCACTGAAAGTCGAAGCCGAAGTTGGAGTCGGAGCCAGAGGCCGAAGCTGGAATGTGAGTCAACATATCCTCGAAGCCCATGACTCCATAACGCGCACTGCGCGTCGACATAATATCTCTCACGATGTCCTCTAGATGAGATGCATGCTCCTCAGCCCAATCTACCTGCATCGCAAAATGATCTGCCTGTGCCAATGCCTCCTCAAGCTCCTCCCGGCTGACGACACCGAAAGTCTATGAGGAGACGCTTGCCTCGGACCAGTAGCTCATTGACGTGTGTCCGAATCTGCATTGGATCCTTCCAGAGTACTCAGGTCCCAAGATCTGAGACAGATGGTCATGAGGTCTTGAGGTATCTGAGCCCTCGCTTGCGAGCACATCAAACTGATCCTATAATTATAAATTAAAATAAAATTTTATAAGAAATACTATAATACTAATCATATATACTAATATATTTAATGCTTACAAAAATACATCCGATCGTGGCGTTCATCGACCTGCCCATCTTATCCATGTAACTCGATCGAAAAATCTCGCTACGATTGGACATCACTCCATCTCTCATCAGATATAACAAAAAATAAATTTATCAAAAAGATGATAAAAAATATGAATTTAATTTATCTAGTAAGATTTAGAATTAATTATCTCTCTATACACACGACTGAGCATAGACTCATGGCCTAGAGTGTGCATATACTTCTAGGCTGCACGATTCTTCCGGTTCTGACGAGAGGTAGCCTAACAAGTATTCAAATAAATAATAAATATTTTTAAAAATATTTAATTAAAATTTTAAGCATATTAAAAAATTTAAAAGTTAGAAATTTTATCTCGAACTCCTGGCTCCTCCAGTGTCTAACCATCTTCTCTCACTGACTTGAAGGACGGTCCTATATCCAAGAAACAAGTACCTTCAAAATGTCTCATCGGTGCTTGAGCCATCCTCTATGAAGCTTGACCTTGTAACCCCGGTACAACTCTCCGATCTTCTTCAGTCGGGCATCTCGAGCTCTATCGTAATCGAAAAAGTCATACCTTCTGTGCATAAATTTATCAAAAATCAGTTACAAAATTATTCTAATCAAATATATATAGTATAAACATATAAAATGCATAAATATAACTAAGATGCGCGTACTTACCCATATCTCCTTCCATACCCGATCCCTGACGGCAGCATCCACCAAACGCCAGTCTCTCAACTCTACGGAAATGATGTTCGATCGCCTCACAAACACTCCAAGAAAGAAATGCATATCCCACGCGGTCTCTGCTACCGACGTTCCCTCCATATCATACTGCACCATCACCTGATGCTAGTGGTTCCACACGTGTGCCATACGTGTAGGACCGCAAAATATCCGATTGGATGATGCACCTACAATGCAAATACGTTATGCAAATATATAAGTATACAAATACTATATAAAAAATAAAGTTGTGCTAATATAACAAAAACGTACACTCAGATGTCTGCGACGGTAGAGGCTCAGCTGCCGGTGGACTAGATGCCTCCGGTGGAGTAGATGCCGACGGTGAAGGTCCCTGAGTAGCCGATGCCAAGGTGGATGGAGTATGCTTCGACTGCTCCTCGAATGTGAAACTACGCGTAACCCATCGAGAGGCAGGGATGAAAGCTAAATGGCGTGTCGATGCCATCGTGACCTGCAACGTTAATGAATATTAATTAATATAACATCGTGACATATCAAATTCTATTCACTCGAAAATCGAGCCGATTCCGTGCCTGAGACATCCAGCTAGGGTCCTCCCCCAACCGGCTCGATCACGGCCCGAGCTGGTTCGACTGCATATTCGAGCCGACTCGGTTGTGTGCCATCCCCTCGATCACTCTCTCTCTCCCTCTCTCGATCTCTCTCGCTGACGACGGTAGTGAGGCCAAATCCCTCCAAGCTTTTCCATCTCTCGATCTTCCCTCTCCCTCTCTCGATCTCCCTCACCGACGAGGTCGAACCCCATCCCTCCCTCTCTCACTCTCTCGATCTCCCTCGCCGGCAAGGCCAAACCCCATCCATCCCAGTGATGCTGGCGAGGCCGGACCACCTCCCTCCCTCTCTCGCTCTCTCGATCTCCCACTCTCCCTCTCTCGATCTCCCTCGCCGACGAGGTCGAAACCCCTCCCTCCCAATGATGGCGGCGAGGCTAGATCCCTTCCTTCCTCTTTTAAGTACAGATTCGTTGGATATTCGGATTCGAATCTAGTACCAATAATTAAAATTGAATCCAGATTCGAATATCTAGATTCCGATCCGAACCCAATCCGTTGACAAATCTAGTCTACAACCACCGACATGGCACAACCCAAGGCTACCGCCACGATACGATCCAAAAACTATTACATACAGATAATTATAATATTTATAATAAATATTTTTAATATTTATTATAAATATTTTTAATATTTATTATAAATATTCTATAAATTATTATAAATATACATGATTAATAAATAATATTATAAAATTTAAAAAAATTATACTTACGACTATAGAAAGCGGGTCACACCGAAAGCTCCGAGGGTCATCGACAACGATGCTAGAAGAGGACGACGGTACGGGAGGTAACCTGCGAAATAAAAATAAGATAGTAAGATAAAGAAGAGAAAAAGAAAGAAAAAAAAGAGAGACAAGAGACGACTAAAGATGGGGGCCAAGAGGAGAGGGGCACAGTGATGAGGCCGAAGGAGGCTTCGCACTCGATCGAAAAAGAATGAGAATGATGGTGATGATGGAGGGGTGGGGTTTCGTGGGATTCGAAGGAGGGTCGGATGGAGGTTCGTCGGAGGGGAGGTTCGTTGGGAACCGAGGATCGGATGAAGGGCGGGGGGTGGGGGGTTTCGCGGGGAGCCGAGCGAGGGTGCAGGGGGGGTTCGCTGGAGGGAGGTTCGCGGGGGGGATGAGGAAGGGTCGGATGGAGGGTTGGGGGGGTCGAAGAGCGAGGGGGAAGGAGGGGCGACATCGACCGAGGGGGGGAGGGGCGACGCCAACCAAGGGGGAGGAGGGTCGACGCCGACCGTGGGGGGAGGATGGGCGACGCCGACCAGGGGGGAGGATCCTCACCGGAGATGAAAATGAGAGAGAGATCGAGTGCGCACGAAAGAAAAGAAAAAATTTGAAGATTTTTAACCTAACCTAGGACAGCGGTTATCGAACCGCTGCCATAGATCTACGGCAACGGTTATCAAACCACTGCCATAAATCTATGACAATGATTATCCAAAACCGCTGCCATAGATCTACGACAGCGGTTCTATAACCACTGCTATAGTCTATAGCAATGATTTTTGATAACCGCTGCCATAGATAAAAAATTATTTTTTTTATTTTTTTTCTAAATATTGTATAATTTTAAAATTTAATGCTCATCTTCTAAATAATTATCATTAAAATATCGTCGTAAAAGATTACCTCGATCCGATGGCTCTAACTTTATCGATCATAAAAATTTGATTTCAACGATCATGAACGACGATATGATGATCTAATAGATGAAGATCTTCGATGGATCCAAAAATCTGCAACGATAATCTTGATGATGTTTGTAGCATATTATCAAAGTTTTACTTCAATCGAATATCGTTATCATGATCAATTTAGTATGGAATAATTTCGACCGTTAAATTAAAAACAAGCGATCAAAGAATTAAACAACGTCCGATTATGAGATAAATTTTTAATTAAATGATTTTTATTATAATTTTAAACATTTTATACGGCGATGATAATAAAATTCAAATCATTTTTGTATAAACTGTTCATGTTAAGCAGATATTATAAAAGCACGAGCATAACAATCAGTAAAGTTTCAAAATGGTTATCAGAAAACGTATAGTTTTAAATCATTCTTCATCTCATGAGTTGAATTTTATAATCATCACCACAAAAAAATGATTAAAGTAGTAGTTAAGATCATTTATAAAAAAAATTATCTCATAATCGAATACCGTTTGATCCTTTGATCAATCATTTATCATTTAACGGACGAAACTAACCTATACTAAATTAACCAAGATAATGATATTCGATTTAAGTAAAACTTTGATAGTACGCTACAAACATCACCGAAATCATCATTGCAGATTTTTGAATGCATCAAAGGTCTCCATCTATCAGATCATCACATCGTCGTTCATGATCGTCGAAATTAAATTTTTCTGATCACCGAAGCTAGGACCATCAGATCAAGACGACCTTTTGCGACAACACTCTAATGATAATTATTTAGATAATGAACGATGAAGATGAACATTAAATTTTAAAATTATATAATATTTTTAAAATATATATATATATATATGACAGCGATTATAATTAATCATTGCTATAAATCAGATTATAGCAGTGGTTAATATTAATCGCTGCTATAGGTCCGACTTATGACAGCTGTTATAATTAACCGCTGCTATAGATCGACCTATGGTAGCGATTTTTTATAACCACTGCTATAAATCCAACCTACAGCAACAATTTTCTATAACCACTGCTATATGTCGGACCTATGACAGCGGTTAACGAAAACCACTGCGGTCTGATCTATGGCAACGATTAACAAAAATCACTGCCTTAGGACCTATGACAACGATTTCAAAAACCGCTGTCATAGTAAGCACTACCATAAACCATTTTTATAGTAGTGAAAGTAATTGATACTCTTAATAATGACATAAAACCAATTATATACATCAAATATTTAAAACTTCATTTTTTATTTTAAAAATTTATTTTTTTCTATAAATTAAAAATTATAATAATAATATCATATTTTTAAAATATAATAAAAAATTAATAATAAAAAAATGATAATAAGATTCATAATCTTACATGCTGAGTCCAATCAATGACTTTGCTATGGTGCAGTTTATACCCATTTTAGCCCACAACATAAAATCTTATAAATATCATTATAAAAAAAATAAATTTCAATCTAGCCATAAATACCACATAATGTATAATAAATGTGTCCATATAAGAAAGCTTTTATGATTTTATTAAGTAAAATATTGAAGAACTAATCTTATTATATTTATTAAATTATTTATTTATTTTTTAAAAATTTAAATATATTTTGCTTACCATACTAACATTAATTAAAATTCTAGTAACTTTGACAAATATATTAGAAGAACTAATCACCATCCTATAAGAAATCTCTAAAGCCTAACTACATATCCCACTCAATCCGAATATTGGTCCCATCTATAACTTAAGTGATTAGGCTAGTGCCCATGCAACATAATATATATTAAATTTATAAAATATTTAAATCTTTATATATTTTAATTATTTATTAAAAATATACATAATTATCAATAAATTATAGTGAAGGCCATAATAATAAAGATACCAACCATCTCTAAATGTAATAAAAAAAATAGCAAATAATTCTAACAGAGCAAAATTGGAAATCAAAATTCCATTTTGGATATTTGGACCGACCTTTTTTTCTTTTAAAATCTAACAATATTAAATTTTAAGAAAAATAAAAAATAATAAAAATGATAAGAGAGAGGAGAAGAGAGAGTAATCTTGGTCGCTTCAAGCCTCCCTGATGGAGGCTCCTAAAAATTCTGAGCCTCCCAGATGCTTGAAAAGAAAAAAAGCAAAGAAAAAATTAGGAGAAAACATGAAAAAAAATTAATAAAAAAATGAAAAAAATTAAAAGGCAAAACCTTTTCTTATATAGACTGAGTTTTTTTCCTTTTTTTCCTTGAATTTCTTTTCATTTCTCTCTTTTTGGAGATCTGCAAGAAGGAAAGCAGGAGAAGGCTTATGAGGCTTTGCTCTCATGATAATGATGTGATACACTATTAAATGATGTGAAAATTAATTAATATCAAGATCTACTAAATGCTATTAAAAAATAAACCACAATCTCATGTTTAATAACATGATCATAATCTTCTATTTATTTTATTTTATTTAAAAAATATATATAAAAATTTTTAAAATATGTATATAACTGAAGGATGAGAGGATAAATGGCATAACCACAATCTTATTCAATAAGCCCATTAATAATAAATCCAAACCTTTTTTTTTTTTTTTTTTTTTCTTCTCCTTTTTTCCATTTCTCTCTTTTTGGAGATCTGCAAGAAGGAAAGCAGGAGAAGGCTTACCTTCAATTTATGAGGCTTTGGGGCTATTAAATGATGTGAAAATTAATTAATGTCAAGATCTACTAAATGATATTAAAAAATAAACCACAATCTCATGTTTAACAACATGATCATAATCTTCTATTTATTTTATTTTATTTAAAAAAATATAATTTTTTTTTTAAAATATGTATATAACTGAAGGATGAGAGGATAAATGGCATAACCACAACCTTATTCAATAAGCCAATTAATAATATATCCATCCAAACCTTTTAAACTCCTCTATATAACTACCTTTTAAACTCCTCTATATATCCAATGTAAACCTCTGGCCATCTCTAAAGTTCTAATATTGTTAGATCTCCAAGCCTCCCACCTGATCAAGACACTTGAGGATGATGAAAGAAAAAATAGAGGAAGTACTGGGAAACACATAGGAAAAATCAGCAAAAACAAAAAAAAAAAGAAAAAAAAATTAAAAGGTAAGTCCTTTTCCCACATAGATAATTAGCTTTTTTTTTTTTTCTTTTCTTTTTCTTTTCTTTTCTTTTTTTTCTTTTTTTTTTTTTTTTTTTTCTTTTTTTGAGATCTGCTGGAAGGAAAGCATCCGAGGGAGATCAAAGGGGTTCCTCCACTTTCTGATTGGGGTTTTTTCTCATGCATATGGGATTGATAGCTACCAATACAATGCCCTCGCCATCGTCGAAACTTGCTTATTTGGCCGCCCCAAGCCTCCTACCTGACTGAGACACTTGCAGAAGAAGTACCAAGGAAAACATAAGAACAATCAGCGTAAACAAACAAAGGCAATATGATAGGGGGAGATAGGAGCCGTTTTCCCACAAAGATTTTTTTTATTTTTTTTTATTTTTTCAATTTTTTGAAGGACCGATGAAGACCCATTTTTTCTCCATTTTTTCATCCTCAGGAATACCGATGAAGACCCATTTTTTCTCTATTTTTCCATCCTGAGGAATCCCAACCAGGTGGGAGGCTTGGACCGGGGAGTCTCTATCTTGAAGGAGGAGGTGCTTCGAGTGGAGCGGGAAGAGATCTAGCTACTGGCACTCGGGCACCCGATCATCGGCAGTGGGGTCGATGGCGACGGAGGCCATCGCCGGCGGTGGGGAGGACCAGATGGTTGGAAAAAGAAAAGAAAAAACCAACCCGATTGAGAGTCCTAAGAATGGCAAAACCAGTGGAGGCAAAACATAGGGAAAACATAGGAAAAATCAATGAAAACAAAGGGATTAAAAGGTAAAACCTTTTTCTGCACAGATTGATCAATTTTTTTTCTTTTTTTTCGGAGATCGATTTATAGGAAGGAAAGCACTTGAGGGAGATCGGAGGGGAAAGCCGGAGCCTGTGATGGATGGAGAGGAAGGTGATGGCAGAGACTGGTGCCCGGCCGCACAGTCCTCCAGCAAGGGGCCGGTGGGGACCGGTCTGGTCGACGGCATTTCAGGTAGAGTCCTCCCCGGCGATCTCTCCCCACATGGTGGCGGCGTGAGCAGCAGGGGGCATGTGGGAATGGGCTTGGGGGAGAGCATGAAGAGGAAGCAAGGGAGGCCTTGGAAGTACAGGCCACGGCAAGCTCTGTCTCCCACCTCCTCTGCAATGCCTCCACGCCAGTCCTTTTTTCAGAACAAACCTTCAAATTTTACTTAAAAAAAAACAAAGAAGAAGAAAGCACCTGAGGGAGATCGACGGTTCCATCGCGCGCCCTTCCCTCGCATCGTGGTCCATCGCACGGATCACATCGCGGTCCACTGGGAAAAAAAAAAAAAAGCTCCGCCCCCCTCCCCCTGGGGTTCTACCGGCTGCCACTCCCGCGGCTCTACCGACCGCACCCCCGCCCCCGCAGCTCCCCGTGCCCCCCTCCTGGGCTCTGTTGGCCGCCGGCCCCGCCCTCGCCCCCGGCCGGGCCACCAGGGGCTCTGCCGGCCGCCGACCCCGCCCCCATAGCTGCCCGTGCCCCCCTTCTCCCCCTCGGGGCTCTGCAGTCGCCGGCCCCGGCCCCGGTCCCGCCCCTGCAGCTCTCCGTGCCTCCCCACCCCCCTCCGCTCCAGGGCTCTGCCAGCTACCGCGCCCCACCCCCGCGGCTCTATCTCACCCGCTGAAGTGGGGAGGAAGGCATCGACGGAGACCGGCGGGCAGCGGCGGCGGCTAGGAGAGCAGGGAGGAACCAGGCGTGGGCCAGAGGTCCAGAAGATTCAAGAAGGCTCGGGAAGAGATCGAGGAAAAAAAAAGAAAAAAAAATACCGAAGATTTTAGAAAAAAAAAACCATCATGGGGAAAGGAAGCCGAAGGAGGCGGGCAGCGGCGACGGCGGCAAGGTGAAGGGAGGGAGATTGGAGGTGAATCCCGACGCTAGTGATAACGGGGAGGAAGTTAAGGGTGGAGACCGGCGAGAGGTGGCGGCAAGGAGAGTGGAAAATAGGGAGGAGGCGGAAAGGTTCGAGAAAGCTCGGGAAAAAAATAAATCGGGAGAGTCCAAAGCGCGCCAAAGGAAAAAAAAGGCCAGGGGACTCCAAAGCGCGCCGAAGAAGCAGAAAAGTGTAAAAAGGATTGGATTATTTGGCCATTTCTGAGCCAATAACCAATGCATAGCTGGTAATATTCCAGCCATCAGTCATGTTTACTCGCTACAAGTTTCATCCTTCTAGGTATATATAAAACTCATAAAACTTAAGACAATATCAAATGCCATGAACTTTGGCTCAGAAAATCCCGGGAATTATTTATAAAAACAATTTTGGGTACTGGATAGCAATATTTTCTTTGCAGTATAATGATCTCGACTGATTAAAAATTAAGATCTTCTCTACCCCGGATGTATTTTAGTTGAGACTCAATTTTTCATTCATAATCATCTGTGATGATGTAGAATTTATCAAATCATCCATCATGGATGGCAATGATTGGAAGAAGGATGTCTAAATAGAAGTGGATATTGGCTAATCAATGATCATTTTACTTGCAAATTGGAGACGACTTTTTTTTTTTTTTGTTTTTGAGAAAATAAAGCAGGTATGTTCAGATGAGATGCCAGCAACTGAATGGTAATGCCTTATTAGAACCATTGAGTCGCGTCCGCTTAATATCAGATATCATGCATGTTGATTCGGATTTAGATTTTTTTTAATTTGATCCGTACCCGAGTCCGAACTTGAATCCTTTTTAGTTTTTACGCCGGTGTCGGTGATTGAAGGTCACCCTGAAAGGGGAAGGCGGAGCAAGTAAACCCATTCGCTTCTTCTCCTCCCGACCTCAGAAGAAGAAGAAACCCTAGATCAGCGGCAGTCATGGGGCAAGGCACGCCCGGCGGGATGAACAAGCAAGGCCTTCCGGGCGACCGGAAGCACGACGGCGACAAGAAGGACAAGAAGTTCGAGCCGGCTGCGCCGCCGTCCCGCGTTGGCCGGAAGCAGCGCAAGCAGAAGGGCCCCGAGGCCGCCGCCCGCCTTCCCACCGTGACCCCGCTCACCAAGTGCCGCCTCCGCCTTCTCAAGCTCGAGCGCATCAAGGATTACCTCCTCATGGAGGAGGAGTTTGTCAGCAACCAGGAGCGCCTACGCCCCCATGAGGATAAGAACGAAGAGGACCGCTCCAAGGTCGATGACCTCCGGGGATCCCCCATGAGCGTCGGCAACCTCGAGGAGCTCATCGACGAGAACCACGCCATCGTCTCTTCCTCGGTCGGGCCCGAGTACTACGTCAGCATCCTCTCCTTTGTCGACAAGGACCAGCTGGAGCCGGGATGCGCGATACTCATGCACAATAAGGTGTGAAATTTGCGATCGCGATCTGTTTATTATCTGATCGTCGATCTAGGTTTGGTGAATTCTAGGGTTTGTGAATTGGGAAGAACTATTTTTGTTGATTGATTTAAATTATATTTCGATTTAGGGTGACTGAAGTGCTTAATTGCTGATCTAGGGTTTTGGATTTATCTATGTTTTGGGAGGAAAATGGTGGATCGGTGAGTTTTTTTTTAATCTGACTGATATGCAAGCGGTATAGGTAATTGACTCGATTTAATATTATTGCGATCTAGGGTGCTTTGGGTCTTCGAGATGCATCTGGTTTCATTTTTGTGAAGAGATGAGATAGCTCGATGCGAGGAATACTAATTTCCTCCAGTCTTAGAGAGGATATAGTTAGGTTGACATGTTTTTGATTTTCCTTGTATCTTTGTTTCTTTAGTTGTGTTCAAATATTATGGTTCTTCATCACTGGATTTGGAAGGACAAAGCTTTGATGTTGAAAATTGGTTTACTTTCTAGGCTAAGTTATGGTAGACAATTTGCTTTCTGTTTTTCCCTGAATAGGTCATCATTGACATTATCACCTAAACCTCTTGCCATCAAATCAGCCATGGAACAAAACTCTAGGTAGATTAACCTTAATTTGCTGACCAATTGCAAGTGCGACATTAGGCTTCTAAATGTTGGTGCCTCCAGAGAAAAGCACCTTATTAACGACTTATCATTATGTCAGTTAATATACTTCTGTTTGTTGAAGAGCTCATTCTAGAGACATATTTTCATATCAAAGGTCTATAGGATAGAAGTTGGAGCCTATATAAGTTACCAGTGGAAAATAGCTAACTTTTTGGAAGAATTGTTGATCCCCCCACCCTCATGTTGGCTACATCATAATCTGCACTCTCCCAATTCTTCATTTCTATTTTCTTCTAGTATGCATTATTCCTATTTGAATTACTTGCATATACTTATGTTGTCGTCATATTCACATCGTGATAGTTAACATGGTTAGTTCGTCATGTCATTTATATGCATGTTCTTTTGGTGAATAAAAATTGGTGCTTATCTACTCATCTTGGCACTTTATCTTCGTAGTCTGATCCCACTCTAACTTGAGAGCTCTAAGTTAGATGTCCTGATAAATGAATATATACATATTTTCTTTAGAAAACATAAAATGTGTACTATTTGAATATCTGAATATTAATGTAGTTTCGGAATTCAACGCATATGTGATTTCATTCATGCTAGAGATGATTGTAATTCACGTGAACTTTTATTTATTTGGTTACTTTGCCAATTGTTTTCTTAGCTTCTGCTTCAAATCGATTCCCTTCCCATTTTGCATTTATTGAAATATGTCTTCTTGGTAATCACACCACATCTTAAGATCTGATGGAATGAATAGTTGTATAACATTTGATAACCTTAGGAATTCTTTTGTTGTTTCCTGGGGGATGAAGTTTGAAGATGTCAATTTTCTTCATTGAACATCACTTAAGGAAATGTTTTAAAATTTAAACATTTAAACGACATGCTTTAAGGTCTTGTTTAGTTGTGCAAAAGAATGAAAGAAACGAAAAGTAAATCAGAGGAAAAGGAGGGAAAAAAAGAAAAGAAAACTAGGGGTTGTCTTTTGTTTTGTTGAACAAAGAAAATTGAAAGTTTTCTTGAACCACGTTGAACTAAGAAAATTGTAGAGAAAGCAGTTAAGATATAGTTTTCTTGAACCACTTGCTGATAACTCCTATTAAGTACCAAGCAATGGAAAGAAGTTTCATATCTAGTGTAAGTTTCTTTTCTTTATTTTACTTTGTAACCAATCAAACAGAGCCTAAAATTTATGGACAAGGATTTCTATTGGTTCCAAAATGTGGTGGTGTGTCCACTTTACTATTGTGCTTTGATGAATTAGTAAATGTTAGTCGTTGGTTTTCTTCAACTGTCTTGGATGGTTGACTAGTTTGAGTGGCAACTTGAGTAGGAGTTTCTTTGTTGGTATTTGGATAGAAGAGAGAAGATTAAAGGTAGCAGTGGGATTTTTTTGATGTTGATCTTGATAAATTTGTCATTATATACAGATGCAAGGAGTTAGATTTGTAGAAGACAGACTCTAAAAAGACTTTGTCAATGTAGTATCCATGAGAATGTGCCAAAACCAACTTGGCAGATTGTGGAGATATGTCTTTTTAATCATTTCTTAATTTTCTTGTGTAAACTCTTATTTACAGTTGCATGTTGCAATGCTTCGATTACCCCCTTGTAAGAGGACTCTTATTTAAGTTCAAGTTTTTTCTAATTTCTTCCATGAAGTTTGGAGGACATGAAGATGCAAAAGAATGTTAGTCTATTTCTTTTTAAAGTCATCTTACTCAGAATTATGTTATTTGCTCTAAGTTTTTTAACCCTCCCAAATAAGTCTTGGCATCGTATTAACCACAATCCGTACATTTAATTGGCAAGTAACTGATTTCGTTATGGCATTTCAAAACAGAAAATTTTCAATTTGTCTTTCAATTCATTCATTTGGTCTACATAAAAAAAGTTGCACGCCATAAAGTCTAGTGTCATCATAAAGTCCCATTCCCGGCCATAGCATGAAGTTTTGAGCCAAATCTTTGCCTTGGATGTCTTATATACTTTTTTTTTTTTTTTTTTTTTTGATTTTTTGCTGAACCAATGAAACAGCTTTTAGATGTTCATCCCATATCATTGTAAAACAAGCATGGAATGACAATAAGAGTGTTCAGTATGTTCCACACACAACAACAATTGAGCAACAAGACAAATAGTATGACATTTAGAAATTATCCATCTTAAATAGTGTCAAGCTTGGAGAGGGCAAGTCATGGCATAACGGTAAGATTGCTCCATTATGACATGGAGGTCATGGGTTCAAACACGGAAAAAATTTCCCTGCACACAGGGTAAGATTGTATGGCTATCCCTCCTCAGATCTTGCAATGGCAGGCGGCTTTTTGTGCACTAGGCTGCCTTTTTTAAGTTAAACCTAGACATTGAGTTTTTTTTAAAATTTTTTATTCTAGATAAAGATATAATTTTAGAGAATCTAATTGTTGACTTATGAGCAAATCATTAATCATTTGGGTGGTAGTGTGGTGCATCCATCTTCGTCCAAACTTCCCTTCCCTCTCAGAAACTTCGTTGATGTGTAAGTACTGCTCAAGTAGCAGTATATATGTATGTATGTATGCATGTACATATGTATGTACATTTGAAAATGTCTAGCTGGAGGTTGGGCATGAATGAAGAGATGCTAACTAGGGAGTGATAGCAGAAAAATGAGGGGAAAATCATGGTGGTCACATATTTTGGAGAATCACTGCTTTTAAAGTTTTGGAATGCCTACACCTAATAAGATGATGGCATCATATTCATGGTGGTCACATGCTTTGGACAATCATTGCTTTTAATGATTCAGATTGCCTACATGTTGTAAGATGATGGGATCATATCATTTTTAGATGAGGTTGAAGAGTCCAGTTCCAGTTAAACCCCTTGCCCATGCATCCTTGCAGGTGAATTATCTGTGCTACTTGGTTGTCACATTGGTAATCCTTTTTTGTAGCTTGCCCAGCTATCCGACATCCCCATTACTTCTGATGCATAGTTTATGTTTTTAGAAGAGCATCAGATTCTGATGACCCTATGATTCATCTTGCTTTGGCATCTAATGTCAGAAGTAATTGAGGAAACACATGTCATCCATTTATTTCTTTTTGTCTGGTATTTGATCCTTTGAATGTTTGATATTCTTGTATTGCTTATTATTTATGAACTGCTAAAATGTTATGCAGTTTTTTTTAAAAAGGTATTTATCTTATTGATTTATTCCAGTTTTTACTCATTTTTGTATAAGCTTTTTGCAGGTTCTCTCTGTTGTTGGGCTTCTGCAAGATGAAGTTGATCCTATGGTTTCTGTGATGAAAGTTGAAAAGGCCCCTTTGGAGTCTTATGCTGATATTGGTGGTTTAGATGCCCAAATTCAAGAAATCAAGGAAGCAGTTGAACTTCCTCTAACCCATCCTGAGCTGTATGAAGACATTGGAATTAAGCCTCCCAAGGGAGTTATACTATATGGGGAGCCAGGAACAGGGAAAACTTTACTTGCCAAGGTCAGGATTTCTTGTGCATTGTCTTTTTCATAATTTTTAAATTAGGTGGTCCATTTAATTGCCTTGATTGTGTAGATTCACACCCCCCCTTCCCTTTTGTGCTCGTGTTTGTATGCATATGGTGTTCACTGAAATCTGAGATATTGGCTAGAAGGCTTTACATGTTTATCTCTCTTGAAGCACAGGATCATTTATTATTAGTAATATGTGGGACTGACAAATGGTCTTGACTAATATTGTGATACTTGATTGTGAGCCTTGGAGCGACGATAAGATTGCTCTGTTGTGACATGGAGGTCACAAGTTTGAAATACAGAAACAGCCTTGTTGTATGCGGGGTAAAGCTGCATACATCTAAACCTCCCCAAACCCCTATTAACAGGAGCCTTGTGTAAGCCACCCTTTGGGAAGTACTTGAATTTTTGAAGAAATTGCAAAATTATCTTGTTGCTACGCCTTTGCTAATTAAATGCTTACAAAGGTACACATGATCATTTATTAGAAGTGCTGTGGGCTGTCAAATGCTTTGACCAAAGTTAATTTGATTTGACAAAGTTCATTTGATGAAAGCCTTTCTGGTACTTGAACTATAATGACCTCTTTCAAAGAATCTGCAGAATTGTGTATGGGCTGTGCAGATTGAATGTTTACAAACTGTTAAAGTTATTTTCTTCTGCTTTTGTAATAGAACGTTTCTGCATTCTTCACTTACTAGTATATCTGTCATAAATTACATTTTGAGCATGATTTTTTCAGGCTGTCGCTAATTCAACATCAGCTACTTTCTTGCGTGTTGTTGGAAGTGAGTTGATTCAGAAATACTTGGGTGATGGTCCAAAACTAGTAAGAGAACTCTTTAGAGTGGCAGATGAACTTTCTCCTTCAATAGTCTTCATTGATGAAATTGATGCGGTTGGTACTAAGAGGTATTTAAATGTAATTACTGTTAGAGATGCTTGTACAATTATATCTATTATGCTATTGAGCCATCATTACTGGTATTTTTGTAGATATGATGCTCATTCAGGAGGAGAGCGTGAAATACAAAGAACTATGTTAGAATTGCTGAACCAGTTAGATGGTTTTGACTCAAGAGGAGATGTCAAGGTTATTCTTGCAACGAACCGAATTGAAAGTCTTGATCCGGCCTTACTTCGGCCTGGCCGAATTGATAGGAAGATTGAATTCCCTCTGCCTGATATTAAAACAAGGCGACGCATTTTTCAGGTAAAGTTCATATTTGGTCTGATATATTAGGAATTTATGCTAAGCGATCGTATTAAATCATATTTAATTACTCCCATATAGATCCTTCCACACTCTGTACCATAAGACTTGTGTCGCAATGTTAAATATCTATCAGTTGCTTCTGCAAGCCTGCTCTACTGCCGCTGTTGCAATTTCCTGTTCAATTCAGGCTGTGTTTGCTTTATGTAGATACATACATCCAGGATGACGTTGGCAGATGATGTCAATCTGGAAGAATTTGTTATGACGAAGGATGAGTTTTCTGGAGCTGATATCAAGGCAATCTGTACTGAAGCTGGTTTGCTTGCTTTAAGAGAGCGCAGAATGAAGGTAAGATTCCTATTGTCAATGGTGATTATAGTTGTTTTTTTTTTTTATTTCTTTTTTTAGAAAACAATGTTCCTGGGTTGTGACTGCTTAAATTATTACATAATACTGCATAGACTGACACACACAAGCACAAATACAAACCCTGAACCATACACTAATACAAACATGTAATGACGTCACGATCACAATCTACATGTTTGGTGAGATGTTGCATAATTAAGAAAGGAAATATTAATTGTTAGACATCATTGATGTGACTATTAATATGAGCTGTAGTATTAAGAGTTTATGATATTTGGAGGAGTTATATCAGTTTTTGCTGTGGACTCTAACAGAGCAAATTCTCCTCAATGATGGTAATATCTTGTAAGATCTACCTTATTCTAGCTCATTAATGGGCCACTCAAAACTATATCCTCAACTTGGAAGTAAAAAATAGCTCCATTTGTTTAGAGCTAGGGAGAGGCCTGCCTTGGATTCATTCGCCCCAAGTGTGGCCTGGTTTGAGTTACTTGAGGGCAGTGCCACCCAACTTCAACCCTGGGCATTGAGTGTAATAGCCCAACCCAGGTTATTCGAGGATGTTTCAGGCTTGGTTCAGGCCCAAATTAAAATCCAAAGATCAAACCTAAGCCTAGCACAATTGGAAAGGATATGGCAAGCCCTATGTTGGGCACATTCAAATTAGAGATGGTGTATCCAGAACCCGCCAATCCATCTTTAAGTGGAAGACCACTTTCAATTCTTGCGAATTGAAGGATGCAGCAAGCCATCTCATGCGGTGACTGGGCATGGCATCAACAAATGGCTACAATTAGACCCCTATGAACATTAATACAATTATAAAGAATGCCTTTCATCAAAAGTTTACTACTACTGAAATACTGAACTGAAAGTCTATGCACAACAAGATTAACTTGGAGAAGAGTGGTGACCTCATAGTCCTCAATTTTGTTTCTTTTGCTTGTGGTAACCTGCACTTCCACATGCCTCTAAATATCAGATGGCCATGATACTGGCTGGATCTGTCATACTAGCTTCTCTCAATCGATCCATGTCAAAGGAGGTGGGCAATGATGGTTTTGGAGCATCTGCATAAGATAGGATGCGGAGAGCGTGGGTTGTAGGCATATGGAAGGTTAAAAGCTGAATGAAGAATAGGATCTTATTGCTGTAAGAGGGGTGGCTAGTGGGGCGGGGAGGGAGGAGGGGGGTCAAAAAAAAAAAAAAAAAAAAAACAAGAAGAGAGGCCGCCGCGGGGGGCGGGTAGGTCCACAAAAAAAAAAAAAAAAGAGGCGGGCTAGTCCGCCCTGAACCCGCAACCCAAACAGGGCGGGTTATTTAATCCGCTTTTAGATGGGTTGCTAAAACATGAACCCAACCTACCCTATTTACATAGCGGGCCCAACCTAAAGTAACAACTCTAGTTGGAGGGGATGGGGGTAGAGGTGGAGGCCAAAGGGAATGGATCTGCTTTTTCTTTAATAGGTTCTTTTTATTGTTATACTTTTGATTGGAGGAATTATTACAGATCCAACTTGTACACATCACTTGTAGTACAAAATACACTAAATTTGAATGATTTGCTGCAACAAAACTTCGATCTTGTAATGGAGCATTTTTTGCATTTTTTTTAGGACATTTATGGGGCATTATTTTGAGAAAAGTGTCAAAGAACAGTGAGAACAGCTGAGAACCTGAAAGACTTCTATGTTTTAATGGACCGATGACATTATTCATTGTGATGAAGGGACAGATTATTGAAGCTATTCATTCTGATGGAGGACCTAGCCTGTGTGCATTGGTAGAATGATTGATCGTTCAAAGGATGGATGTATTTGGAGCATAATAGAACCATTAAAAGATGAATGGACAGATCTTGTTGGAATTTGTTCTTTTTCATTAACAGCAAAAGGCCTTTTCCTCCTTGTCCAGTTCTTTAGATTTGTTTAATTTGTAGAGAATTTAGCCATTCAATTTTCATCAAAAATATGCGTTAATAGGCGATACATCTTGCTAGAGACTACAATATTATTGGTGGTGAACTAATCTGGGAGTATGAGACAGTACTTTGTTTTTTAAAATAACAATATCAATAAGTATGATGGTTTTTTATTTTATTTTATTTTATTTTTTAAATACTTCCATCAGTTTCAGTGGTAATTAAAAGTTGGTGTCTAATAGTCTGGCTCTTTGTTGATTTGTTTGTTGGGAATTTAGCCAATTGCAAATTTCATCAGTGTTGCATATAAATTAGTGATGCATTTAGCAAGGAGACTGCAGAATATGCTATTTGTTTTTGGCGAATTGAATCCTCAATTATGAGATCATGTTCTTTGTTTGAGTTAACTTTGGAAATGGGTCCATCTTGTTGACTTGGGACATTGGTCCATCATGTTAACTTCTATATTTCCCATCAGATTCAAGGGTGGTTAAAATTTTGTAGTTAGTATCCAGTTTTTCGCACTTGGTTAATTGATTGGTACTATAGGTCATTGTCTCTCATAAATATTTTGCACAATTTGGTGAGATGCTTTTTGATGGAAGGTTGGATTAGGAGGTGGGATTGACTGCCTGATAAGGTTAATGAATATGAGAATGTGTGTTTCATGGATGCCTTTCCTATGGTTGGGGTACCATTCCGGTCAGCACATCTTGGGACATTCTTTGTCCTAAGTGTTGAGATGGAGTGCGGTCAGCACATCTTGAGACATCCTTTGTCCTAAGTGTTGAAACGGAGTGGGATGGTGGTGTGTGGGAAAAATGGAATAGTCCCATCCCATGGGATTTAAAACTTTGGTTATAATGATAAATTTCTTATTGTGGTATATATCAAATAACTTGAAATCAAATTTATAAATTGAGTAGTTTTAACAACTTTATTTGATACATTCTTTTTCCCCGTTGTCCACAAACAAATTAGGCTAATGAAACTAGATTAGTAGAAAATCATACTTTATTTAGTAAAACTTCATATGGTACTTTAGCAAATTTATTGAAGAATTATCTCTTCAGCTCTCATTGTCCCAATTAAGTTAGGATAGTGGAACCAGAAATGGGAGCAAGAAATATTTCGTCTAACAAAGGCCACATGCTAATTTATTTAGCTGCATGAAATGGTTGTGTTCTAGGAAATCAATCTAAAGGTGACAAGTCTCTCACTGACTTTGTCCTTACTCCTTAGATTTCATTCTTATTGACATATAATGTTTTCTAACTTTCATAAGTACTAGAACTATTTAGGTATAAAACATGATAACACATCAGCTGTAGATTATTAAATTTTGAGCCATTTTTTAAGGTTCAAATGATAAATTTAACCAAAATTTTTACAGTTCATAGGGTGTGGATTGTCTTCTCACATATCTTGATGGATATATAGACTCAGTACTCTTAGAGAAGTGTCCAAATAATCTTAGACTCAATGCAACTAAATCTAATTTCAAACTAGTTAGGGTCGGCTACATGAATTTTTTACTCCATTCCACTCACCTCTAGGTCATTACGGTCTAGATATCAAATCTTTCCTTGCGACTTCATCCCATCTGATTTTTGGTTCACCTCTATCCCTTTTTATTCCTTCTACATGTATTAAATTGCTCTTTTGTACTGGTGCATCCCTTGGCCTGTGTTGTGCATATCCAAATCATCTAATTCATCCCTCTCTCAGTTTGTCCTAAATTGGTGCTACCCCTATCTTTTTAAGAGTAACACCATTTTTACTCTATTTTTTCTTGTATTACCACTTCTGTTTTAACATTCTCATTTCAGTCATGCTTATCTTTTACCTATGTTCTAACTATCCAACATTCTATACCATGAAGAATGGCTAGCTATCCTATAAAACTTTCCTTTCAACTTGGCAGGTATCCTATGATCACATAATATCCTGGTTTCACTTCTCTATTTCATTCATTTTTCTTTAATCATATGGATAGCAACCACTGTAACTTAATGATCCTCAATTTTCATTCCATCTTCATCTTTATTTTTAATTTTATTAAAATTGCATTCCATATATTCCATCTTGGTTTTACGTAATCTAAACTCCTTAGATTTGAGTGCACTTCATAACTCCAACTTACGATTAATCTGGCTTTGTTTCATCACTAAGAGTATATCATCCGCAAAAAGCATGCGCCAAGAAATATGTCTTAAATATGCCTTTAAGCTCATCCATAACTAGCACAAAAAGGTTGGGACTTAGAGCAAATTCCTGGTGTAAACCTATTGTGTTTGAAAACTCATATTACTATCACTAGTTTTCATACTAGTAGCTGCTTCGTCGTATGTATCCTTAATCACATTAATTTATCTAATAAAAACTCCTTTCTTTCCTAACACCTGCCATAAGACATCTCTAGGGATTATGATTTGTTTTAGTTAGATCAATAAAAACTGTAGGAAGATTTTTTTTTTTCCCCTCTATACTTATCGATTAATCTCTAAAGAAGCAAAATAACTTCTATAATCGGCCTTTCTGATATATAACCAAATTGGTTCTCTGAAACTTTTATATCACATCTCAATTTGTTTCAAAGTATGGCTCATGAGTTTAATCACAATGGTTAGAACAATTTTGATAATCACCTTGGTTTCTTGTAAATCGGTACTATAGTGCTTTTCATCCATTTATCAGATATGTTCATGATCTTTAAAATTATATTAAACAAATAGGCAACCAAAAACTTCCACATCGTTCAAACCTCAATAAGGATTCCATTAGGTCCAACTATTTTTTCAATTTTCATCTTCATCATAGCCTTCCTTATCTTGGATACTTTAATTCTGTGTTTCCTTAATGTTTCTTCCCTCAGTGGAACTAGCATGATATCCTAAATCATCTACATGACCTTTATTGAATAGCTTATCAAATAACTTCTCCATCTTTTTCTGCTCAACAAAAAACTTTTCATCTACATCCTTGATACGTTTAACCTGAGTCTAGTCTCTTATATTTTTTTTTCTCTCAGTTTTGCAATCTTACAGATATCCTTTTTCACATCGTTAGTTTCTAACTTACGATATTAACTCTTGATACACTTTAATATTCAAAAAATCTCAGGAGTTTAAAATTTCGTTTCTCCTATATAACTAGGGCCTGAACTATCATTCTATCATGGGATTGTAACATGTATCATTTTTATTTCACTTGAATAAGCACTTTGTCAATCTTGTTCATTTATTCATGGTTTTGGCTAACCCACTTTGCTTGGAGGGATGGTCCTTCCATGATGTTGTGTCTTGCATATCATGACCAATTAGAATAATTCGGAATCATTTGGATTGGAGGGACCTAGAATATCTATTTTCTCCATTAGTCATTATTTAACTGATTCTAACCTTCATTTCATTGAGAGCCAAGGTTCAAATAATGGCTAAAGATATCCTATTGGTTGTTATTTTAGTTTTGGACCCCCTACTGTTTTGTTAATCAGAGGGTTTAAAATATTTTCTCATTGACTTTCTTGTACATATCTTACTGCATATCATTTCTTGGATTTAATGAACATAGCAATGATGGTTTTTTTTTATTGCTTGTCGTTTCAGGTAACTCATGCTGATTTCAAGAAGGCCAAGGAAAAGGTCATGTTTAAGAAGAAGGAAGGGGTGCCCGAGGGACTCTACATGTGAGAATGGCTTTTCTTCAGTGTTCACAGGTCACACAATTTTCTTTTTAAAATTTGCTCTTCATCTACAAAATTATTATCGATGTTTCTCTCTCATTTCATGTTTGCACATTCTTAACCATGGTATTGGCACATAGGTCACAAAAGTCATTTAGCTCCAGTGACTAGTACTGGTTGGATGAAAGAATATGCATTTGTCTACATGTAAAAATCCAAAAATTTGTACATAATATCTGAGTACTAATAAATTAGTAATGGTGGGGTCAAGTCTTGTTAGTTATCTTTTCCCCCTGGAATCAAAGGCTTGTTCCTTTTTTCCCTCTTGACTGCATTAGTCGCATCATTTTTTTTCCTTCTTCTGTTTGTTAATATGTTTCCCTAGCATTTTAATTAGAGAAGAGGAAATCTGGATGGAATTCAACTTTTTGGATGCAAAGAAAGTTAGAAAGTGGTTATTGATTCTCGGGCAAGTGAGAGTTTGGTGAAATAACAGAGGCTTGAGAACAGGAGATGATTGGATGGCCTCAAAATATTTAGATGGATATGGTGTAAAAGGCAATAATCTTGTTGTAAGAGTACATGGCCTTGGCCAGGAGAATGGTTATCTGTGATGAATGTTGCGCATATGAGTTCGGGATTTAGAATTTTAGCAGCTCCAAGTACGCGGTGGATGATACTGAATCCAATGTCTTGTGGTGCCTTGAGCACAAAGCAACAAGGTGCCGCTGGCACTGACGAAGGCAGTTTTTGTTGGTTCAAGCCAGCCATGCTCTTAGTCATTGTCAAGGAGAATAAAATCTTAATGGGATCCGAGGATAAGTTATTGGAGTAGTCACTTGTTCTCTTGCCACAGGGAAAAAAGAAAAAGACAAAAAAAACCACGTTTTCATTTTTTCTTTTCAGTATTGACAACTCGGTGAGATGTCACACTTCTTCTTTTACCCTTGGTGACAAAATATTTCTTGGTTCAGGTAATTACTGCTGAGACTTGAAAGCGCACCCCCGCCCCTCCCGCGCCCCTCTTTTTAACATGTTGACAATTCGGTGAGACGTCACACTTATTTTTAACCCCTAGTGACTTGAAGTGTTTCTTGGTTCAGGTAATTACTGCTGAGGCCTGAAGAAGACTTGGAGCGACGATGTCTAAGAATGGTGTTGGATGAACTCATGTACGTATGGGCTGTAATGCCTCTACCATTTCAGCTTGAAAGTCACTGTTATAGTTCGAGTTGCTTTATTTTTTTACTGGACAATACTGTGGGGTAATGGATTATTTATCCAATTCTTTGCTTGCATGCATAGGATCTTCCGATATTGCGGCACGATTAAGTTATAAAATAGCACCAAAAACACCATTAGTAAATCGTAAGAAGCGTGGCAAATTGTAAGATTCTGTTTGCATCCCCTCTTAAAATGGTCTAATCAAATCGAATATAATGCGCTTGCTCCTGTTTCTGCTGCCTGAAATCGAATTACAGTCCTATTCATGCATTAATAAACGGTCCCGCCTCGTGGTCGCTGGTTTGGAGGAGGCGGAAAGGACTGGGCACGCTGTAGCTCAGTGTGGTCGTTGTTAGGGATGTGTAGTGGAAGAAAGCTCACATGTGAATGACGTGGGGCTCATTCTGCATCCAAAGGATATTGTGTCCATGGTACATAGCTGGCCTAGAAAAGCTGGCGATATGACCCCATGAAGGGACGGAAAGGGTGAAGTTACGAGACAAGCTAGGTCCACCTGTTTAAACTTAAGATATTTAGGATCTATTTGGCCAAGTTTTTAGGAAAATATATATATATATATATATATATATATATGTGTATTTATTTTGAAAAATAAGAATGGTCACTAAAAGTTTTTTTTTTTTGCTGTAAAAAAATAAAAAATTAAAATTTTTAAAAAATTAATTTTTGAAAATAAAAATATTTTTATTTAAAATTATTATTTATTATAATTATTTTTATTTAATTTTTTTATTATTTAGTGAATGATGTATTTTGATATATGTATATTATTTTATAAAAATTATATAAAATATTTAATATATATTATCTTTAATTCAATTATTTTTATATTAATTAAAATTTTAATATATTTTTTATTATTTTATTATTTTATTTTAATTAAATTAAAATTAATTATAATAAATATTTAAAATTATTTATTTATTTAAATAATATTAATTATAAAGTGTATATATATATATTTTATAATTTGATAGTTAAAAATATTTTTTTTGAAAAAAATTTTAAATATAAATTATTTTTTAAATATTAATAAAAATATTTATTAAATAATTTTATTAAATATAAATTATTTTTTAAAAGTATTTTTTAAAAAATTTATTTAAAAAAATAATTTTAAAATAAATTAATTTTTATAGTTTAGCCAAATAGACTCTTGGTAGTTTTCCAAGCGCTGCTGTTTAAGTCCCTCAGCATGTGAACTAAACTTGTGGAAGCTTGAGCTATTGTGTTCATCTGATGTATGGTGATCATAGTGATTTGGTGATGGCTATAGTTTGTCCTTTTCAGTTTGACCCCTGCCAAGTTGGGTTACAATTCGCATGGAGCGCTGAACTCAGAGCCCACGACAAAGCCAACTTTGCTTCAACCTTCGGATCCAATGTTGATTGAATAAATCCATGATTGGTAGGCTTCCCCTGGTAGTCTCGGAATGATTTAGCCTCCAATGATAGAATCTTGGATAGATTCAGAGAGGCTCTTTTATTCCAGAGGGAGCGTTTCGCCAGTCGATCTACCTCATTAGGCGGAGGAATTCGCAGTCCACACGAGTCGACATTCAACGCTTTTCATGCTTCATTGTTCTTTGTCGTTTCGTGGTTGCCTTGCGGGCCATGCCTTACCTCCATTGTTAACTACTACTTTTTTTCAAAGAATAGCTAAGTCTTCATATTTAAATATTCCATGCGGTAACTGTAGAGTTGTACCGAGTCTACATGTACCGCTTAGAGATGAGATCCGGTGTTTTTGGGTAACGGAGTTCGCTCTTTCAAAAAAGAGGAAATTCTTCGATCTGTTCTGCACTCTACTTCCTAGATTTGGTCACATGCCACCTTTTGATTAGATATTTTAGAACTTAGCCTCTAACGATTATTTCATTACGAAATCCGTAGAATTAGATTGCTTGTATGGTGAAACATGGTATTAGAATAGTGTGCATAACTCGATAGGTGCTTCTGTTCGAGTTGTCCGGTCATGCCTACTGATTTTTTTTTTTTTTTGAGCCTTTAATGTTACTCAAAACACCCCTCATTTCTGAAAGCCTTGTTTGGTAAAGCTGTTTTGTAATTTTTTTGTCTGGGATGAGATAGGTAATAGTTTTAACCAAAATAAGTGGTATAAGTGCATTTAGAAGTTTTCTACCATGATGGTTACTTTTATCCAGATTTGGTAGCAAAAGGAAGCTAAAAATTTATACAATATCTTTTAACCGTCCACTAACCTCCTCCATCTCAGAACGAAAATGGCAATTTTAGCAAGATAAAATGGGACAAGATAATTTATTCTATTTTAATTTGCTATTTTTTTTCAAAAATAATCTGTTGAACATGGAATAAATGAGTGTCAGTATTTGCTGAAGCATTAAAAAAAAGTGAGATTTGTTTCTCATATCTCCTGCAAGCATTTCATTTTGCCCCTTTCTGATGCTATCCGTTATTCTTATGCTGTCCATCATGCTGATGCGCTGCCCACCTCCGCCCAGCATCTAATTGAAAGCTGGCTTCAATGCATGTAGGCAGATTCTCTCCGGGCAATTCAAGTGACCTTCAACTCCATAAAAAAACAACAAACGAGGAGACTAATATCTAATTTAAAAACATATGCCAGCAAGCTTGAGGTGCCATTAGCAACGCCTGATCCATCCTTCCAAATTTCCCAACATCTCTCTTTAAATTTAAAAAAGAAAGGCAAAGTGGGTTCAATTACCTACCAACTTCGGGTCCTCTATCTTCTTCCACAATCCCATCATCATCTTCACACGTCCCACCATCAGTCCATCACACCAAAGAGATAAGCTCGCAGCTCACAAGCGTTTGCTTTGTTTTGTTCTCTTTTCAAAATTAAAGAAATCTTTCTTTTCATCCACTGTAATTGTATAAGAAAATTAACAGCCACACAAGCATATATTATTTATTAAATAAAGAGTGGAAATGGAGGAGAAAGGGTACACAAACTTCTCCTCCCATGGAACTTTGAAACCCTTTCTAAACCCCAAAAACTCTTTTAGAGCTCTACGCGTAGAGAACTTGGGAGTAACAGGGCACAAGATCTGCGAACGCCAGCGATCCCTTCACTACCCTCCACTCCACCCTCAGCCTCTCCTTTCCCCTCTCCCCCTCCGCCACCACCGTCCCCACCGCGACCTCCAGCCCGCTCCCCACCACATAGATCTCCCCCTCCGCGCCGCTCACGGCGTATGGCCGCTTCAGCTCCAGCGGCACCCCGCCCCCCTCCACCTTCTGCCAGGCGTCGCTCCCGGCGTCGTACGCCTTCACCCGTCCGTCCCCGTAGTCGGT
Source organism: Cocos nucifera (assembly GCA_006176705.1). Lineage (NCBI taxonomy): Eukaryota > Viridiplantae > Streptophyta > Magnoliopsida > Arecales > Arecaceae > Cocos > Cocos nucifera. The sequence goes on along the minus strand of QRFJ01000179.1, from coordinate 1,260,719 downwards.
GACCACGAGGAGACGGCCCCCGACGACGGCGCTCGCCCCCGTCCACCCCTCCCGCATCCCCTTCGCTCATCTCCTCCCACGCGTCCCGATCCGCGTCGTAGACCCCCGCCCGCGGCGACGTGTAGAAGGGCCACCGCCACCCCTCCGTCACGTACATCCGCCGCCCCACGACCGCCGCGTCGTACCGCGCCATCCCGCACCGCATCCCCGCCGCCGCCGACCATCGATCTGCCGCCGGGTCGTAGCACTCCACCGCCGAGATCCCTCCGTCGCCGCCCCCGGCCGCGAAGATCCGGCCTCCGATCGTCCCCGCCGCGAAGAAGGATCGCGGGGTCGGCATCGGCGCAGCGGTGGACCACGAATTCGTGGTGGCGCGGTAGGTTACCAGGGTTCGGAGCGGGGTCTCGGTGTCCGACCGCATGCCGCCGAGTACGTAGATCTCGCCGCGGTGGGGAAGGGCGGCGCAGGCGAAAGCCGGCGGGCAGAGCGGGGCGGCGCCGCCAGCAGGGAGGGGCATCGGGGGAAGGACAAACCAGCGGCGGGTCTGGGGGTCCAGGGCCTGCCACTGGAGCCGGAGGGAGATCGGGTGGAAGGCGAAGATGAAGAGGTAGGGGAGGGAGAGGGTAGCGCATAGCTCCGACTTCGCCCGGAGGAAGGCCGAGCTCGAGAGAGCCCGATTCCAGGCGGAGGACACCGATCGGGCGAGGGCCTGGTAGGGAAAGGGGAGGTGGAGGAGGCACTGCTCTGCCACCTCGTCCGGTAGCCCGGGGATCAGGGGCTCCATCTCCACCACCGCCGACTCCGCCGATCGCGCAGCGGCGGAAGGCACCTCCTTCGTCTCCCCCTCCGTCCTAGTTATCGCACTCGGCGTCATTGCGATAAGATCCGAGACCACTCTCCTCTTTCTCCTCCTCTTCTCCTCAAGCCTCGCTCGCGCTCTCTTCTTTTCCTTGGACTGGAGGGGTTTGGGTTTGGGTTTCGTTTTGGTTTTATACCGGATTCGCAAGGAGGGGGGTGGGTTCGCCGTGTCGGGGCGCAGTGGCGTGCCCCATGGGACCCACCTAGCTAAAGCGCCACCCGGCCCATGATGGATCGTGGGCTACAGCGTGCGGGGCCCAATGATCATTCCACCATTGTTCTAATAATAAAAATACAGGCCTCCGGTGTCCGTACAGTTTGCGTGCCATTTTAATATTACTAAAGTAATAAGCCTAGAAAAGAGAATTTAGGTAACACTATCTAACTTTGCAACTAGATGGTTACGTGGTGAGGGATTAACATCATAATTACTTGGCAAATAAGGTGCAGGTCCCACCACAAGTATTAGGCATCCTGTAGTAGAGTTATGGTTGTTCTTTTATGCTCATCGTAACTTATCATCCGAAGTCGAATGATGATAACCTGAGGGTGTAGGTGCAACGTGAGAATTAACAAGGACGCATATCAAGATTTGTGCTTAAATAATATGTAAAAATGGTACGTATTTTGGCTGAGGTACAGGTTGTTAAATGCTAAATGGGATGGTCTTCATGGAGATCGGCGCATCCCTTTAGACCATGTAGAAGAGTGAGCGAGCACCTCGAGGCATGCAAACACCAGCTTGGATGCCATAGGCTAGGCAATTGCGTTGCATAAAAAAAAAAATAGATGCAGTTGATGGACATGATGGTGAAAAATATAGACCTAGTGCCTGTCTTTCGTATACATATATCATACTGTAAATGTGAAAGGCAAAGGATGATGAGATATCAACTTCATTGACGTAGATACCTGTAGCCCAATCATCATATTATCCATAAAGCTTGGGGCCACATAGGGTGGTTTAGAGTCCAAGAACTCAAGAATTTGGATTAGGAAGGCAAATCACCCATTTTCTGGAAAAAAACTAAGTGGAATTTGTTCTCGATGGGGAAGGCTCTAACCAGATAAGAGTGCATAACCTTGAAGCATATGAGTGGGGTGCCACTAAGCCGCCCAACCCCACCCCTACATTTAGAAGGTGATTTGGACTCGTTGGATGAAGAGATTCATAGTTTTATTATATCGATGATGGGTGTTTCTCTTCCTTCCGCTATTTTGCTGAAGAAATGGGATAACAAAATAAGGGCAACCACCCACTTCTCGCCTGCTGTTAAGGGAGAGTCGGTGGCTGGACAAGGAATGTTATTTCTTCTTTGCCGTGTCCCGTGATTCAAATCCTCATCTCTTTTTTATTAGGGTGAAGGGGTGAAAAGCGTCGAGAGGCTAAAAATAAGAATGATTAAGATGGTCGGATGAGAGAGGTCCTTGCGGTTGTTTTCACATGGTGTGCGCTCAAGCTTTACACGGTCCAGGTCCGTGACACGTCCCTGTGCCAATTAATTTCCCTGGTGATGCCTCGGAAAGTGAATCCCCAACCACATGCCAGCATCGCTATTTATTTCCGCCCTCTTTTTGTTGGTTTTGCGCTACCAGCAGGCAATGAAAATATCATCTACATTATTAACTGGGTAACGTGGCATCAGACCTTGCTGCATAACGGGGTGCTGTTGCGTGTCTCTGTGTGGTCTAATTATTAGATGGACCAGTCCAATCGCCACTCGCCGTATTATTTTTTATATTTAAATAATTCAATATTAAATAAGAAGTACCTATTATGCACTGTATATATATATCACTAGTCCATGTAAAAATTTCTCCTCTCTCTCTGTCCATATAATATTCGAGGGAAAGTTATTGTTGGACCTGGTTCGCTATGGACCGTGGATAATTTATTATTTTAAAAAAAAGGTGTTAAATAGATGATAGAATGTATTGTTAAGGTGGGAAAAGCCATTAAGTATATTATGGTGGTATATGTTGTCATTGCGCATAAAACTAAGGGAGTGAAGGAAAAATATTAAATTACTAGCTGTTTACCGCAAACAAGATCCAAACAATAATTTTCCATGCGTGTAGGAGAGCGAGGGGGGGTTCGATTGGGTGGTGGAGGAAAAAGTCATAAAATATAGGTAGTCCGTGCGTATATTGAGCCCTATATATATATTGGAATCCACAAATAGAAGATAGTCCCTCGTCGGTCAGTAAAATATTGAAAAGGTTGATCCACCAATTTGGTCCAAAACCCAGTAGCATAATTTTTTTTGGATTGACTTAAGTACCGATGTGCATACCAGGTCTTTTTAATTTTATTTAAGAAATTATCTTTTTTAATTTCATCGATGATGTCGAAGCTGATGGTGATGATCTTGAAATTAGTGTTGAAAATGCATTATGTGCGAGATGGGCCTACATAAAATGAATGGTACAACAAACTAGATTGGCTTATTTGATCGCCATATTTTCTTCTTCTTTTATTTTTTATTATGAATACATAAATTCTAATACGTGGAAGGTTTTATTTTTATTTTTAAAACAACTACCATAAAATTAACTTTCAAGCCGCTAGACCAACTCCTTGTGTTCGAACTTGGATAGGTTCAAGTTGCATGCTTCGCACGGAAGAGTGATCGACCTTCTTTTGAAATCTTAATTGTTTTTACATTATTTTTAAAGCACAACGTCAGTTTTACGATCTAAAATAATATATATATATATATATATATATATATTATACTTTAAAAATTATATAAAATACGACCTCCCACGGTTCCGGTCGCCAAAGAAGAATGCTTATTCTTTCGCGTGAAAGACAGGGCCCGAACCCTACTCGGGTTATCCTCTCTTTTCTCATACCCTGTCCTTCCCCAAACCATCCAATGGAACACGTCGTGGCCCGTCTTCACCCCCCTTCGCGTCGTGGTCTACCCTCCTGCACCCAAATGATCTAATTTTTGTGACTTGGAAATCTCACTCAAAAAGTCGCAGGAGCGACGTGTTGTGTTGAATCTGAACACATCCTCTCAACGAGAACTGTATAGATTTGCGATATCCATCTCGAAACTTTTTTTTTTTTTAGGAAATCTGTCTCGAAACACAAGCATTTTATCCTTAAAAAATTTGCCAACAAACTCGCGTCTTTGAAATGAAAAGAAATGCCTCACCAGTGAGAATGTTTGCAGAGTGGCTTTGTCTTAGATTTCGGTGGTGTCCCATCCAAGGCAAAGCTACACCCCCTTTTAGTTTTAGATGATGGTTTGTTTTGAACTTTGCTGCCTTCCTTTGGAAATCCGTAGGGGACAAGAAGAACAGGAGAAAGGGATTGGCAGCCGTTGGGACCCTGAGCTCGTGACTTCACTGGCATGAAGTGTTAGTCTGGGCTCACACTGGCCACTCATTAGCCACCCATTTTGTCTCATGATTCCAGTATCCTCACCTCCTCGGTAGCTTTCGTGCTGAACGGAGCAGAAGGGCCATTCTCTTGATTAATTCTTTGAAAGAGGGAGAGAGAGAAAGAGATGCATCAAAAGGAGGAGAGGATTAAAGACTTAGAGGAAGAAGAAATGATTAGTGAAGGAGAATAGAGAACCGGTTTGACATCTTACCAACTCAATGTCTCTCCAAGGGCCACAAGAATCTCTCGACTGTCAATGTTTCGATGGATTATTGGGTAAACAAGATACGGTCTGATTGTAACGTTGGTGGGAAAGGTATGCTTGGGGTATGATATTCTTAGTTTGGATATGCCTCGCTCCGCTTATTTCTTGGTTGTCTTGGATATACTTGAAGACTGGTCGTTGGCTTATCACTTGTCACAACCTCTATCAGTTGCAATAAAACAATAGCCTTGCTAAATTCCCTATGACCTCTAAGAACTACGTACACTACTACAGTTCGCCAAAAATTTAAGAAAAAAAGATAATTAAGAACGAAAAGAGAAGGCTATTTAGTCCATTTGCTACTCGTTTGTTTATAAAATAGATTTTCAGAATCCTCTGTGGCTGTCCTATAACTCTATTAGTGATGTTGAATTCAGTCGGTGGCACCAGAGACAGATGACCATACTTAAGGAGCAAGTTGGTGTAGCTAGCTAGTACCAAAGCCATCAGCATGGAGTTTATTACTACAACTACAATCTACGCTGTCAAACTTTGGTCCTCTTTTTAGCAGGATATTTTTTTCTTAACCATGGACATGTAATAGATCCATATTGTAACAGGTAGTAGATCGACCCACAAACAAGACCAACAACCTAAATAAGAAGTCTTGCATTCAAAGATGAGTGGCGTCAAATAAACATCATTTATTATTGAAAAACAAAAAAAAACAAAAAGCATATATATAAAACTCTAACATTATCTAGTGAAAAATGAGGAATATATATCTGGTTAACGAGCTTATGGAACCCACTCCTTCCCCCTTTTTTTCAATAGATCCTAGTATTTTCATGATGACGAAGATGATGATAAAAGCTATATTCTATTTATTTATACATTTCTGGGCTTCACAGATTGGCCTATATAGCAACACCCCTAAAGTAATTTCAAGCCACTTATTTATTTGTGAGAAAACAAGATTTATTAAGTAGTGTATTAATTCAACCTAAGTTTCCTTGGATGACATAATTAAATTTCAAATCTTCTTCATCTTGATAAAACTAAACTGATCTCATATATAAATTGTACGCGGGACATAAACGGTCGGGAAACAAACACATAATCATGTGACTAAAGAAACCATTATCATAATGATGTATGTCATGTCAACATGCACCACTCGGACCACGGTAACGTGCCCCCTCCGCTAAGACCCACCGCCGCGGCAATTAGGCACATTAATTATAAAGTAAAAACCCTGTTCATATTCCAATCGATCACCAACAACACCAGTCCTAATCAGTCATCAACTAGTCTTAGAATGGATTATTGTTGACATCGTAAACTTGGGCATCTCGGGCCCATTTTCGGATGCTTTCCGTGTCCACCGCCTACTCCAATGGAATCCCGGAACCCAGGCTCCTCCTCATCCTTTCGCGTTACAAGGCCTGGACTTCTCGACCATGGAAAAGTATTTTATAGTTTATTTAAATCCACCGCCAGGTTTACGGTTCCACCAAGTCTAATCAAATAGGAGATTCCAGAGATCACTCAAGTGCAAGAGAAAAAGGCCTAGTTTCTCTTCTAGAGCAATAAAGTCCGGAAAATCTGGGCGGATTGGCATTTAACCAAGTTCTGTAGCTGTTGATGACCATGTAGAGTGATGGAAGCGTTCTTATATCCTCCACCATATGTGCTATATTGGCGATGCGCCAAGCTAGTCACACATCTTGTTTCCGATAGGCTCCAAATGTTATGTGTTCGTTTTGGATAGCCGCCCGCATATCTTATTTTCGATTGTTTCTATAGTGCATTACTGGCATCTTATATGCGTGGGATATAATTTCTCATCCTCATGGCTATTTTTTTTTCTTTTCTTTCTATAAAATCGCTGCTTCATTGAAACTGAAGTTTCTACATATCTTTTTTCTGCTCAACGCCGGTCTTTGATCCACTGCTATCAGCCGTAGTTTTGTTGTTCTTACTTCGATGCAGTAGCACATGTTATACAAGGAACTGCAGTCACTTGGGCGACTCCACCAATTGCTTCCCATTGAGGCGAGGTAGTTTGGGTGGCTCATACTTCGTACCAAGTGGTTGTTTGGGCTATTTTCACTTTTAAAAGAAAAAAAAACAGAGAAAGAAGTTGCAAGAGTAAAAGCACCGCAAGAGTAAAAGCCACCGGGGGCCCTTCATCTTGAAAATTTATATGGAAGGAACCTTCCATTAATTTAAATTAAATTAAAGCGCATTCGGTTGCTTTCTCACAAGACATGCAGGCAACCTCGCTGCTCTTTGGCACCGATCAAGCTTTTTCTCACAAGCTTTGCGTCAATGTTGGTCGCTTTTCCCTAGCAGCATGATGGAGCTCCATGGTCTCAATCAAATTTTTAATTGTTTAATTTGGTGAATTGACTTGACTATTTTTGCGTTCTCTCTCGAATGCGCGCATATGCATGTAGTTTGGAAAGACGATGCTTGATATGCCGACAATAATTAATAAACTCTCCTAAAACTTCACACGATATCATTCATATTTGGCGTCTCTTTATATGATTATTTTGATGAAATAGAGGAAACAAATGCATAAGACTTGCGCAATGATCCGAATTCAATGACTGGGATCTAAAATCTTTGCTTGCTGGGTGAAGAGGCGTGACCACTGCAAGAAACCCCAAGCAAACACTTGGACAAAATGGCTGAATGTGATTAATCACCGATCAATATGGTAATATAGGAGAGCAAGTAATTTGTGCTTTCATAAAAATCTCTATATAGGCTATACAGATATAGGACGGCTGGAAAGTTCTAAATAGATTAAACATCAACCTCACATTAGTCTAATGGCTTGCATGTCACTAATCTAGTCACTTTACGCAAGAATAGTAGGCCTATGCACCTACGGATCTATGATTGCTTAAGCCGGCCATTGCAAACGAGCACGCATAAAATTATTTTAACCTATGTTTTATATTCTAATGAACAAGAAAAGCAGTCCTTTTTGCTCACCTACTGTTCGTTTAGCGGCCATTATTATGCTCCAATTTTTTATCCATCGGGCCCGTCATATTCTCGTCTGGGAAAATTGCCGGGAGCTTATTCTTCCTCACTTCCGGATCCTAAGGTTTGAACTGCCCCATTTGGGATAAGAAAATATCCAAACCACCGTGGAAATTTAGGGTTCCAAATAAAAATCACATTGATGATTAGGTTCCGCAAATCACTCAAATGCGTAGACAATACCCTCAAAGTTTAGGTTTTGTTTGACAAAGCTTTTAGAGAGCCAGAAAGCTTCTATTATTGCTCCAATGATTTTTGTGTCTATTTGATTTTTTCTTAAATCTATTTTTCATCGCCCAAATTACTTAAATGAGTAGAAAACACTCTAAAACTTAGGCCTCATTGGATAATGCTTTTGGAGAGTGAGAAAACTTCTATCGTCACTCCAGCAGTATATTTCTATTTGATTTTTGCTTAAATTTATTTTTCATCGAAAATATGATGATGCTAAGAATATTCATCCCATCTTTTCTTATAATTTTTAAAATGCTTTATTGAAACCAAATTTACTGGTCTAGTTGTTGGGAGATTGAAAAAGATCTAATTTGGATTAGTTTTAAAGATTAAGAATGAACATATCTTCTTAGATGCATTTTAAGTATGGAAATTAGGTCAGTTTCAATCCAATCGCTCTCCTGAAGATGTGGATTAAAGCTCAATTTAAGCCTGTTGAGAGTCCCATCTGCTCTGTGAATAGGCTCCGAGTTACCTCAGCGTATGATTAGGATTCTCGTAGGCCCAGCTTTTTCAGATAGACATTTTTATTACACCAAAGTTGCATTGATTGTATACATTGAATTCGTTTTGCTTGGCTCGTTAAGTTTAGCCGTTGATGGGAAAGCTAGTCGTTCAGGTCTGCATACTGGGCCAGAACATGCTTGGGCCGATGGACCAGGTTTAGTCTCCGCCTATTTTGGTTAATAATTGGGTTGATTTTTTCTTCTTTTTTTTTTTTTTTTTTTTTTTTTTTGCTTTTTTTTTTTTTAGTGTATTTTGGTCAACTAAATTGTTCCACGTTATGCAGTGATGACATTTTAGCTACTATGAGGAACCGTTTACCTTCCATTTCCGGTGCTCATCCTCTGACTTATCATAAGCCCATGCCATCTTTGTTAAAGAATTTAGAAACATTTGAGTTTTAAAATTGTTTCAATGGTAAGAAAACCAAACATGTTGCAAAAATAGGTTTTTTAGGATATTTGACTATATTTTTCTTATTCTTGAAAAATCTTGTTCTTTTTCCTTTCTCTGTTTTTTTCTTTTTTTCTTTTTTTTAAGTTACAGATAACCAAACATATCCTAAGCTTTATAATGTCAGGTTGGGATTCAACCCTTTTTTTTTATGTGAAAAATGGAGGAGATCGACTCCAACTGCTTCATCAAAAAAATCGATAACTTCAAAAAGACCTCATACGTCCGAAACAATAGAATGAGAACAAGAAAGATATTAGGGAAGGAGAATGAAGATCTCTTAAGAATTAAGTTTGTTGAGAGATGAAGGAAACTTTTGAAGATTTTGATGGGGTAATCACTAATTACTTCTCCAAGATTAAAAGTGGGAGATTGCAAGTTTTGTGAGCTTAAAGCATGGGTTGTCTCAAATCAACCACGGTTTCTCTTTTTAGATGGTGCAATAACCAATGGATTCGAAGAATTGATGGTTGCCCTTTTCCTGAAATCATATTTTTTGAGAGAGAACTCGTTAAAAGTTGGCATGCCAATTGCCGCATGCATCCCATGCTAGACGTAGGATGTGTGAAGAGAAAAGGCAACGAGCAAGTGATGACCGATGGATTCAATATTAGAAGGGCTGGACTCCGTCGTTTTCTTGTTTAGAACTTTATCCATGTTTAACTTGTTTATAGAGTCCTTCTCAAACAAAGAGAATGCAGGAGGAGGGAAGACCAAAAAAATTGTGTAGCACAAGGACACTCCGAGAGCCACTAATCCTAGTACCACCATACAAACATGCATAACTACAAAGTTCTTGTGGTCTAGCGATCGTGTGATCGCGTCCCATTTATGCGTACAATTTTCTTTCTTTGGTGTGGTGCAGTGGTGGGAGTGCTATAATTATTTAATAGCAATTATATTAAAAGTGTCAAAAAGCTCAAGCAGGGAATGGCCTCTCAAGAGGGTGCAACTACCACAACACAGCCTAACGTGCACGCCTCTACATAAAATTAACTATAATCCATACACTTATGAATATAAGAAGACATGTTTATCAATGAGCCAAACTATTAATTTACATAAGCTAAATCTTTTCCATAGACATGTTTGTGAACATCATTTGTTCATTCTTGACATGCTTCCATAGGCCCTTTTTTATCCCATTATTATGGAACTTTAGGGCTTCCTTGGGTGATTCTTAAATGTCGTACCAATTGTCTTGACCAAGAACAATAGCTTAAACCAACAAATTAATAGGGATAACCATGAGAAGATTTCTAAATGCCGTTTGCAGAGATAATTATGACCGATGGTCAAACTATATTGGTGAATATTATTTGTTCAATTTTAACATGGTTTCAACATGCAAGACCCGTTTTAACCCATTTTGTCCATGAAGGCCTTCCTTCAAAATCTCACAAGTGTCATGCCAACAGTTTTATTGGCCAAGCAATCACTCAAACTCATAAATTAAGAATTGGAGAGATGATAAAATAAAAGACAAGATTTCTAAACGCCATTCCAAGAGATAATTGTGATCTGATGGTCAATCGATGACTCATTTTTTCATTTGGGAATGAATAATGTCAAAACAAACATCCAAAATCACATGAATCCGGATGAGATGTAGATAAATTTGATTCCTTCACATTCATTGAAATCACGGAGTGGTGTAGATGGGTTCATGGGATGGGCCTGTCCTTGAACTCACCCAAATATCCTCAAGGAAGCCCACAGGCCGAACACCCAATCCCGCCCTAACAGAAGAAACCAATCAAATCCCAACATGGGTCCTGAAATAAACTGAGTCAGAGTAATAAACTACTGAAATATGCGCAATATTCAGCTTAAAATGGGTTGAAATTTATGAGGATTGTTATCATTTAAGTCTAATTTGCAATCAACAACTGGTTCAAGTCAGATTGGATTTGGAGCTCTTTTATAAAAATATAGGCTAGTTTTGGGCTGGATTGGATGAGGAGCCATGTTATAAAAAACTCGGGATCGCGCCGGATTACCTAGCCTTTCCAAAGTACAGCATGTTAGTTTAGTCGGATCAATCTCAGGCTAATTCAAACTAAGCTATACCCTAATGTAAGACTTGCATATTTCAATATATCCATTCACCTAATAATTACTTAATAATATTATCTCTAAGCGTAATCTTCGGGAAATTATATCTTACATCATATGCATTGTATTGCAGTATATCTTGCCAATCATAATTATTCATTCCTACGTGATGCATTGAAATGGACGCTTGGTGAATGAGGTCTATTAGTATTATGGGCATAGTTTGTCCCTATTAGGGGTGAAAATAGGTCCGATAGCCTATCAGGAGCCTACAGTCTGGCCTGCTATCGGCCTACTCTGGCTTGACCTATTTATCTAAGTAGGATAGACATAAAGTTTTGTTTAAATAAATATGTCAGGCCTAAAATTTCAAAGTCTAACCTGAAAGCCTGCAGACTAACCTATATAAGAGTAGCGTGTATTATATTTGATAGATGTTTGGAGCTATATTGAGACCTTGAAGGCCTAAGCCTATTGGTCTATTTAAAGTTTTAATATTTATAGGCTTTTAGGTCAAGCCAGACTTTTTTTATTTTACAAAATAGGTCAGGTCGAGCCTGATTTTAAGCTTGACCCAGTTCAATAGGCCAAGCTTAGCCTAGTATTTTATAATATAGGCCTGGCATGATTTGTTTCCACCTCCAAGAATGTCTCTAGGGCTCGAAGTGGGCTTAGGTCGGGCCAATTTTTGGTCGGGCTTCGGGCTTGGTCCAAAGCTATTTTGGTTACATTTGGGCCTAAAAATATGATCCATTTTCTTTCGAGCCAGGCTTAGGTAGACCTTTGGCACGGCCCAGGCCCAACTCAAGCATAGCCATCTCGCTTCACTGGTGCTAGAATAGGATTTCTGATCTCAGATTTGAGGGGAGAAAATGAAGAATTGGGGTTTAGCGTCCATGTCTATGCCGACAATCGCCCTATGCATGAGTACCCTAAGCATTGTTTGCTTGAACCCCCATCATTCCTACCATATCACCCCCTTCCATGCCCCTACATCTTTGACCTCATTCCCCACCCACCATTCTTCTCTACCACCTCGGTGGCCTTTTCTACCTATTCTCTTCCTCAACCACCCACCATGTTGCCGCCTTAAGGACCTCATCTCTGACTTTTTCATCCGTGATGCTTGCCGGGACCTCGCTATCCTCTACGTTCGTCCTTCCACCACTGCCAATCCTAAGGACATCTTTATCGCTGATGATGATAGTGGATCATCCTTTTTGCTTGGGTAGGACTTAGATTTTATTTTATTTTATTTTTTAAAAGATGGAAGAAAAATGGTTCAGACCTAAATCTTGAAAAAATTTAGGATCTATCCAAAGTCTGAAAAAAATTTAAGCCAGATAGAAGTATTATCCAGCCTGCCCTACTTCCAGCCCTACTTGTACTATTTATTTACGTCTCTGACAGTTGCCATGCCACGTGGCATGGGAAGATCTGTGTCAACGTGGCCATGTCAGGGTTTGCGATGACGGAGCTGCGATGATGAAAATCCTCGTAATAGTGTTGGGCCTAATAGTGTTCATGCTCATGTCCGATCCAATCGGGCAGGGCGTATTAAATTAACGGCCCAGATCACATGCAAAAACTGGCTCTACGGTAGCCCATCTCCTTGCGATCAGCCGACCATATATAGCCGTTTCCCTCCTCCGCCTGCCCTCACCTGCGACGACGACGGAGATAGCTTCTCTGTCTGTCGTTCCAGCCCCAAGACTCTGTTCCGGTCTTACTTCTCTCAGAGCGAAACCCTAGATTCCCGTCCTTGGTCTCAGATCGGTCGCAGAAGCCACCAAGCCAGCGCCTTTCTCGTGCCCTAATCTCCGATCGCTCTCGCTCGCTCCTCCGCCTCGCTCTATTTCCGTGGGTTCCGATCTTGATCGTAGGGAATGGCGGTGATCAACATGGCGGCCAAGTATAAAACGACAGTCAAAGAGCCTGGGACTCCAGGAGTGCTCAGGATGGTGAATCTTCTCTTCATTTTACTCCTTTTCTCTCTTTCTTGAATTCTTGCTGCTTGCAGGTGCTACTCATTCTCGTGATTCTCTCAGATCTTTGATGACTTTGATGTCCTGGTTAATTCTTGATTGGTTTGGGACTGGCATTTGATTCGTACTTTTCCTTGTCAACAATTTGGAAGCTTTTTGCCCGGATCACCTTGTGGTAGAAGCTTTAGCGATAACGCCTGGCATCGGGAGTTTTCTTGAATATAATTCGCGTTGATCGTTTTCTTCTTATGCTGATGATCGTTTTTGTCTTTTGGGTTGCAGTCTGAGGACAAATTTATATTCGTTCCTAACGATCCTAGGTCAGCAATGAAGCTTAATGTGGATTTTCGAAACATTAAAGGTATCAGCTTTTCTATTCTTTTCAGAGAAAAAAAAAGTATCCCTTTTTAACATTAATACATTTGTTTCTCTAAATTCTAGCACCGTCTAGATCTTGAACGCTGATTAATGGCTGGCACACCGAACTATGTCAATTGCATTTACTGTTCAGCTCTTCACACCTGAAAAAAAAAGAAGAACATGAAGTGTAGTATATAGATGTTATATCAATAAGTTAATCAAACAAAGAAACATGTTTTATCTGTTTGTTGAAGGTGAGATCAAAATGTTAGAGTTAAACTAGGAGTTTAAGGAGCATTCTCCTGTCAACACACTTCAACACTCCTATTACCATAACCATGAAGGATCAGCATTATCCCTTTGAACTTAATCAGCTTTGTAATTTGAGTTTTAACATTTTTTTTTTTAATTTTTTAGTGTCTCTCCTTTTATCACCGAGACAACAAACAAAGCAACTTTTGATGCATACCAAGAGTGGATACAATTTTATTGCATGCAGTGGTACTAATTTATATTGTACAGCTGTGCCCATGACTATCATCTTCAAATTGCAGTATGCAATATGCTTTTGCCCAACTTGGTTTGTTGAGTAGGGAATTTTGTTAACCCTATGTTAAGAATTCTGCCCTCCCTTCCTATTCTCCTACAAATAGTAATCCACCTTTACTTTGAAAGAGGTTAAGTGACAGATATGTCTAAACTGTGAAGGGACAAGCCTTTTTTTTTTTCATTTTCTTTTCTTTTCTTTAATGGTGGTTAGGTCTCATGAAAAAAATACCTCTTTGATGCATTCTATAGGATCAAACAGGTCCCTTCCTTTTTATTGAAGGGAAGTTGTGGAACAAAGGCTGCAATTCATTTGTTTAAAGAAAGGCGCAGAGCAAGTTTAAAACTTTTGGTTACATAGCATGTTTTAGTTGATCGAGGGCTTTAACATTTCACTACAAATTCTCATTTTTTGCCAAAAGTAGCTCAAGTCATTACTTTCCTTCAAGTAGTAGGATGAAGCAGGGTCCAATTAGTTTTGATGGAAGTATTCCTTCTTTAATAATACATAGGCCAAATCAGTATCTAGTTCCATCCCAAAACCATTTTTTACTGATTCATTCAGCCTGATTTCATCCAAATCATGTTAAAGGACTGCTTTTATTCTTTTGACAATTTCAGACTTCTAAGAGATCAAGACTTCACTGAATTTTCAGTTGTGGTGAGGTGATGAAACTTTAAAGTTCTCCATTCTTAATATATTATTTTATAAATGGATCTATAAAATTTTTATTCTTGATTTATTTTTGAATGCTAGATGTGCGATAACTGCTTTCCAGAATTTTCTTAAACTTTTTCACCATATATTTAAAATTTTATGGTTCTTTTCCATACTTCCCACTATACCGCACTTCCTTTCAAAGCTTAGATGTGAAATAGACCAATCCACTTTGAAGCATCCATATGGGCTCCAAGACCGTGCATACATAACCAGATATAACCTTTTTTTTCATAATAGACTCATGCAGAAGTTAACGGTTAAGCAGCATCTAGTGGAATGATGTAGGATGCTCACAGATTCACTCCCAAAATAAAGTGGCATGATTTCTTGAACTATTCTATTTAATCGTGCATCGAGATGTTTCCAGGACTAAAACCTATGATGCTAGGTGCTTAAACTACTTTCCAAATTTAAAAGCACATTACCTGATCATTGACCAAATAAATGAAATTCTTAAATTTTCTGAGCTTGTGATCTTTATTGATTGGAATACCATGAAAAGGCACATATCTTTCTCCCTATTTGGAAGAGACATTCATAACAATGGCTTGATGACTATAGGGTGCCCGCAACCAACTTTGTTTGTGAAACATTCTATTGCTTTGAGATTTTGATTGTTAAATTTAGAAGCAAAAAATTGATTGGCATTCTTTATAGTGGCTCCATTATATTATTTGATTTATACTTCTGACTTTTGCTATCTGTGTTTTAGGTCACAAGTTCAGCAAAGATGGTTCCAAACAAGCATTGTTAAACCTTACACAAGATTCTGAGAAGGTATTATTCACCATCTAACCGTTAATTAGCTAGATCATGGAAGTTGTGTGCTTCAAATACACTGGTGAACAAACACAGACATGATATAATTTTTAATTTGTTGCCTACAATTGCAACATGCGTATTGTATAACATGGTAAATTTAGTTTATTCCATGATTGATACCTTATGCTGTTGCATTAAGCTTACTTGATAGATTTATATTTATTTCAGGGAGGAGGCTACATTTTTGAATTTGACAATTTTTCTAAGCGCAATGTTTGCCGAGATTTTGTAGGTAAGTTTCAATCTCTTTCATGATAGTTTTATCAGCTTTGCTGTCAGATATAAGATTATTAATGTGTTGTTTGACACATCAACTGAGACCTACATGGAATGCCTGACAATGTTTTAATTTTTTATTCCAAATTTTCTTAGATAAAGGGAGAGCTTATATTGGCATTTTTTGCTTCCATTAGCATTTGTTCCCTCTTCAAGGAGATAAGTCCTGAGTATGTTGGTATTCTTGCATTCAATTACTTATCTGAATCATCTTTCCTTCTGTTACTGCTAGTTGAGGACAATGATTCCTGAAATTTGATAGAGCAAGATGCAGAATGGATCTCTAGGCAAGGAATGTTTTTACCAGCTAATATGATGACCCCTAGGTATCAACATGTAGAGATCAGTTAGAATTTCATAGAATCATGATGATAACAGACATGATCATTCTCTGCTGGTTTAAGATGTATGCCTAATGTCATTGCCAACTAGCTTCTCTGCGGTATTTGAATGGTTTCTATTTTGCCTGGTGTGGTGTAATTTCTATTTTGCCTGATGTGGTGTAATTTCATGGTGATGTAGCATTATGTTTCTTTTGGTTTATTGTGTAGATATACTTATTTGGGGCAGTATTCATACAATTATGACATTGTTCCACCTATCTCTGTCACCTTCGGTAGACTATATCACATGAAAAATGATCTTGCAAAGAATTTCCTTGACCGCTAGAAATGGTGATCTTTGTAATTTAACATTTATTAAATGGTATTCTGATCATGCTTTCTCAGTTTAAGCAGTTTGCTAGAAGTCACAATATTCTGTTAGCTGAGTACTCTTTAGGAACCTAACTTCTTGAAGTTTGTAATGTGAAAATGGTTGTTGAATACTATTTTTCTAGGGTAGGTTTATATTGCTGAGCACATGGGGTCACCTTCAGTATCTTTGGGAGATATGTGTCTATTAGAGTATGCTTCCCTTGAAGGACAAAGGATACGCCATCCTCTTAACCTTTTTAGATGCTTCAAGAAGGATTTTCCTTCAGGATGCCTTTAATGTATACGGAGGGAATATCCTCTTGAAAATTTGAAGCAAAAAAGTTGAGAGAATGGCATACACCGGCTCCTCTTAAAAGTAGCAGTTTAACTTCCTAATTCATGTGTACACACATAAGTAGGTCTGTGAATGCATGGCTGCATGCAGACATGCATACACATGTACAATGGGAGATGAAGTTCAGCTATAATCTCCTTGATGAGGTTTCAAGCCTGGATTCTGTCAATACAAAATTGAAATCTACACCATTAACCATGGGCCACCCTACTATAATGCCTAAAACAAATCGCTATATCACCTCAATGTTTCATACTTAATTATCAGTGAACCAGCATATTCAGTGGGCCACATAATTCAAGAATCCATTTCATTGACCATGATCTAAACATCTTAAAACCTGCGAGAACTAAAATTTTCTGCCTTGGATGATTTTAAACAATGGGCTAAATTAGTGATAATTAAAGATAATATGTCGCCTCTAAAATGTTTTTTTTTTTAAAAAAAATTTAGATGACCGATAATTGATGCATGTATGCACACACTTATTAGAAACACATGCTTTTCAGTTGACATCTGTGGACATGGAGTTAAGCAACTGCAAAGCTTTCATTTGGTCAAATGGTTAGCCAATTTGTCCAAATAGAGGAAAACCATGTTAACACTTTGGATAGTCTCTATATTAACCTTTTTATGTTCAATGTATTTGATTTACATAAGCATGTAATAGCTGGTGGCATCTAAACAGGAAAAGTCCTAGGGAAGTTTCAGGCTATGATGTCCTCTAAACAAAGTGAGCAACTGATGCCTGAAAAACCTGCAGCTACAGTTCATGGTGAACAGCTCAGCACTACAGAGATGGAGCACCGAATGAAGTTGTTGCGGGAGGATAGGCAAGCTTACTCTGTTGTTATATTCCTCTGCCTTTTTGTTGATAACCGGGATCTTATTTTGCTACACAGACATTTTTCTTGATTTCTTTTACATTATGCCTATTACAGTTTCATCTTAATGTCTATTATCAATATGCTTGTTCTTTGAATTTTATTGCATGCCATCAGGCATCGTTGTTGACTTTTTGGCCTTTTTTAATTACTTATGATAACTCTTAATTTATGTTCTATTTAGGATTGTTTTGATTCTGTAATGCATGTCATCTATTTAATTTTTTTCTTTCTACTGCTTATGCTCTGAGTTTTGGTTTATTCTTCAACTTTCGACATTATCAGGAATAATTGATGAAGTTAGACATGTATTTCCTGTATACGATATCTCCTTGATCTGCTGAAATATATATAAAATAGATTTTGACAGACAAACTGGAATGATGCCAGAAATAGTGGTGGAATAAGAAAGAAGAGGAAGAAGATTGATATAGGAGAGAAGAAACCAAGAGGAAAAGATATCAAGTGGAATCTGCCAATAAATTCAAATAGGATTATCTCAAACAATCCAATTCTTCGTTCCATTTCGTTCTCTAGTACATGCCTTTATATAGGCACTTATGGCTCTTTAATTCCTCAGAATTCACAATAATACATGACAACTTTCTGAAAGCTGAATGATAATGACTTTCACAGACTCTAGGAAACACATGCTTGAGTCTTAATTATTAAAACCTAGAAACTCTATAAAGATATATTTTACATTTATGAAACATAACAAAAGCTCAACAACCACCTAGCTAGTAAATATGATTTGACTAGACTTGGACTGAAATATTGGCTACTCTAAAATGGGATGACCCACCGCTCATGCGTCATGGAACATATTATGTGTTGTTCCAATAGCTATGTTGCTTGCAGTGGAGGAAAATCATTGACTAACCAGTGGAAGATTGTAAATTATCCATTTGATGGTTTTGCTTCACTCATGTTTGAGTCCTTGTGCATTCCCTTTTACAATTAATGTCCTAAAGCTAAAATACACTATATTTTTGGGCCTAGAGCTTAGCTTGCAAAGAATTTGATGTGTAATGTGTATATTTGTGTCTGTAATTTTCTAGATTTTATGTGATCATGTCAGGTTGTTTCCACATTTTTAATTTATTTGTTTTTTCTTGCTGTCTATTACTCAAGATTGGAGTTAACTATATACTCGATTGAGAAGCATCTGTTTATACAGACTGCCATGTTTCTAAATTAATTATCAGTGTGATGATACAAGAGTGAAAATAGGCATTTATGCAGTAAACGTTAAACAAGATAGGGCACTGTTAATGTGAAAGCTGACTTCCCCAAGTGCAAAATGAAGGATTGATTAAACATATGCATTCTAAAAGCATGAATTTCTCTGACTTGCTTCATTGAGTTCAGAAGATTCACATTATATTATTAGAAGCTATGTGACATTTCTCCTTACTTTCTTAAAACTGGTGAAATATTTATGTGTGAAATACTTGCAATCTCTCCATTATGATATTGTTTGGCCATTTCTTTGTCCTTGTAATCAACTGAAGTATCTTCCCAGTTCCCACTTTGGCTAATTATTGAATCTTGTTCTGGGACTTGTCAAGGAAGTTTCTGACCAGTTGGATTTGCATTGCTCATGGATGCAAGATGGACGATAGTATATTGTCTGACATGGATATGTCACTATCTGGCAACTGAATTTGATTTGTCTAATGTTGCTTTCGATAGAATTGTGAACTTTCGTGTTGTCCTTCTGTATTTTAAATGAGTGATGATATTTAACGTGGAGAAAAGTGTCGTTGGAATTTCTTATGCATGAGTGATCTTAAGCTTGAAGCCTAGCTACTAGCATTAGCATCACAAGAAACCTATAAGCATTTGAGCTCCCATTGATTAGAGGTAAACTAAATTGCATGATTGGAGTTTTCTGGTGGAGTGGTTTGATTGGAGGTTGGTGCCTATATTTGGTGCCTTGGAAGGTAATGCAATGAGTACAGGGGGGCTTTAGAAGATGGTTAAGGAGATAGGTTTCAATGGGAAAACCATGTAGCGACCATGTGGGATCTGTTTCTAGGATTTCAAAGGACATCATAGGAGTGATTGAATTTTTTTAGATGGGCATGAGGTTAAGAATTGGTAAGGGAAATAGAGTGGGATTTGGCTCAGTATGTGGTTGAGGACTATTGGAAAAGAAATTCGAGTTTGAATTTGTTCATTTGGAATCTGGGCTCTTAAGCGGTATGGTGGGATGGAGGCATTTGAGGACCTTTAGATGGAACCATCATTTATGACACCAGAAGTAAGAGCTAGCTCTTCACCATGCTTTCTTCATCTGAAAATGATGAAGAACAGGGTTCTGCCAGTCTTTTTGGTGGGAAACCGTTGATGGGTTTTCAGCAACCATGCATCCTCCTTAGTTAGAACTGTGGTTGATGAATCTAGTGGTATAATATTTAGCTTCCCCTTTTAGTAGATAGATTGGGGTCAAATTTGTCTTTAAGCTAATGATCTGGAAAATGCTTTTTGGTGTCCGGTGTATGAGTCACTTTAACAGACAATTTAATTTCTCTTTTGAGTTTGACCGCTCACTATCCACTTATGGCCTAGTTTTCTTTATAGGTCAACATTACATTGATTGTTGGCAGCACAGGTTGATAATGCATGAAGCATGTGATGGTAAATATTTTTCCCTGTTTTTGTCCCTTGCTGTGTTACTCAAGAGCATACAGAGTAGGAGACATTTTGCTTCCTATATTATGTCACATTATAGCTGAACCCTAATAAATGGGACGTGGCTTCATGGTTGTGAGTACAATGTTGAAATGTCAAGGGTTCCATGTTTGTAGTTCCTGGAACTTCTGGAGCATTTTGAAAATAATGGACAATGATGACTAGCAATTCTAGCTCCCTGTAGTTTTAATTTAAATAATTAGTGTTAATATTGTTATATGAATGTGAAACTGAGATCTTAAGATCCAAGAGTTTTGTGTGAATATGACATATGGACATAAGTGCCTTGGATGGAATTTGTCTGCTTAACTTTGCAGTTTTGAGTATCTTAGCTTTGTGAATTACTGAACTGAAAGGTAATTTCTACAGTGAATTGCAGAAACTACACAAGCAATTTGTCATTGGTGGTGTATTAACGGAATCTGAGTTTTGGGCAACCAGAAAGGTTAGACATTTTATTCAACTCATATTTAGATATTTGAGTTTTGGCATAAGCTTTTCTTTTCTTTTTCTCTTTTCATGCAAATTCTAGTAAAATTTTGTTTTGATTTGTTTTGGATGCAGAGTTTACTTGATGATGATGCTCAGAGAACACCAAAGCAAAAAGCAGGATTCAAAAGTGCTATGCTTGCAGATGTGAGGCCATCGACTGATGGTCGGGTACTACATGGATCTTGTGTTTAGTTGTCTTTGTTAGTCCTAATAATATTGTTTTTAGCATCAATATAATTGAGGATACTGTTGTTTTCACTGCCATTAACTGCTGTAAGAGGGAAAAACTATGATTCTTCAATATATTTCAATATATTCTAGGATTTGTTCCAAGCCTTTTTCAGTTCTCTTATTTGTTTGATTCCCTATTTGGATGTTATTGAAATTCTTGACTTTCATCACTGACATTCCTCTGCAGATCAATAAAGTCACATTTAGCCTTACCCCGGAGATAATTCACCAGGTATGTTGTCTAGTACCAGCTGTACCATTGGTTCATGCATGCTCTCACATAGCATTTAAGGTTCTGTCATTCAAAAAAAAAAAAAAAGGAGAAATGGAAAGAAAAATATAATCATATTGAAATCTTTGGTTGTTTTTTAATTTTGACATCGTGTTTGGACAACTTTAGTTGCTGTAATGCTACCTTGATGTTGGAGCGACACCTTGCAAGTGTGTCGAAACATGATATTTTCTGCATGGTTATGTTTTACTGTTAAAGCTTGTAATGGACGTAGTTGCATGGGTTTCTCTCCCACTATGTCAAAAAGAAGACTTATGATGGAAAATGTATAGAGCACATATATATATATATATATGTGTGTGTGTGTGTGTGTGTGTATTACTCACCCCCATCTCATGAGTGCAAACATATTACTTTTAATGGAAAGTACTTAAGAGGTATTGATTTTAACATTTGCCTGCTTCTTCTCAGAGGGTGAGATGTTATGTTTTTGGGATCATGTCATCTCATTTAAGCTATTTTTTTAATCCTAAAATTTTATTTAAAAGTCCTAGTAAAAGCATGACTTGAAGGAAACTTTTCTTTCGGGCTGGTCAATGTTTGATTGGTGCAAACATAATCTCTAAGCTATAAGTTGTGCTTGAACTGCATGAGAAAATAATTTAACATCATAGTTTTTAAGACTCCCAGACTTTGTCTGGTTGAGAGGATTTGGGTGGTGAGCATAGGTATCTTACCTATTCAGCCTATTCCCATGTTTGATAACTAATGTTGACCAGGGAATGTTGATTCAAATGTATATTAGATTCCGTAAAAAGGGATAAAACCATACCCAACAGGTGGGGCTTGGGTATTGTTTTTCATGCGCCTGGTAACAACAAGAGGAGATTTTTTTAATATATCATATTATTAATATAATAATTTAATAAATATAAATGATAATAATGATAATAATTTATTATCTACGAATATTATATCATATTAGTATTAATTATATATTATATTAAATTATATTCATAATTATTCATAATACATGTCATATTGATATAATCTCAGAATTGATTTCCAAGGTTTTCCCATTCCTGATTTCCATTCTTGACAACCAAATGTGGCCTTAGGTGCACAGGCTAGCCCATGACATTCAGGACCCTGAGATGCAGGGGTGCAACATGTACTAGTGGTAGAGCTGTAGCATCTGTCTTTTGTTGTTTTCATTAAGAACTTTAATTTGGGGTGGATGGTATGGTCATTTAGCATTAGTGTTATTTAAATGATCTGAGATAATGGAGATTGTTCACCATGCAACATTATGATAGACACATGATGCTACAGAAGTAATAGCGTAATTTTATACAAACAGAAGGGGTGATAGTGTAATTTTATAAGGCTTTCTCTCTGATCTGCTTGTGATGGTGTAACAATGGAGGCCCATCTCCAACTCATGTATCCACGAAAACACGTGTAATGTCCCTCTTCATCTTATACAAATCTATTCATCTAGCAAACTTTTGTTCAGCATCCTTGTACTCTTTCCTCAGATTCACTAGCTTTCACCAAAACCACATTGCACCAACCATGCTAAGCTGCCACTTATCTCATCGAAGAAAGCTGAGAAGCCATTTTCTCAAGTTTTAATATGAAAGTTTGCTTGCTGATGCCATAAAGTTTCCTATTTCAATGAGGGTGCCTCAGATCACTTCTCTTGGGTCAGTCTTTGATTTAGCTGGTAGCTTGTGTTTTATGATAATCAAGGTGCATTTAGATGGGACTTAAGGAACAATGCCACCATGATATGTCCTTGGTTCTCTTATACATTTGTTACGCATTACTTAATGAAGGAACTTACAACCTCACATTTAGAGCATGCACACATATGGATGGGAGGAGGGAGGGAGGATGGCAGGCTTGCATCAGAGATGTTGAAATATTATCTTTTGTGCATGATCAGTTATATTTGGTTGGTTGTTGATAATCAATTCATTGTAAGTTTGTAACAGAAATACTTTTCAAATATACTTCTGATTTTGAAAATATCTTGCAGATTTTTGCTGAAAAGCCAGCTGTTCATAGGGCATTTCTGAATTTTGTCCCCAGCAAAGTAAGAATACTAATTTCAAAAGCATGCTAATCTTGAAGATACCTTGTTCCTTCTTCGCTTGCTATATTTTGTTATCATTTTCTTGAAACATCCAGATGACAGAAAAGGATTTCTGGACAAAATATTGTAGAGCTGAATACCTCCACAGGACAAAAAATTCTGTGGCTGCTGCAGCAGAAGCAGCAGAAGATGAGGAACTTGCTGTATTTCTAAAGCATGATGAAATATTGGCCAATGAAGCCCGCCACAAGGTATGTATCTTACAGCTTCTGAGATATGTAGTCATGTTATGTGTGCAATTTTTCTGGTGCAAGAGCTGTCACATAGCAGGGTAATGTTGGATGTGCTTAATGGTTGTTCTTATGCTTGTGTCCCTCTTTTTCCCGGCAACCTTCTTGTCTGCAGATTAGACGGGTTGATCCAACATTAGATATGGAAGCTGATTTAGGAGATGACTACATCCATCTTCCAGTACGTAAACAATCCTTTTTCATTCTTTATTCTATTCATAGATGACATTGTGATGTTTATTATATGCTTTTGGGAAGGTGAATGATCTGTACTTAATAATTTTGTTAAAAATTCTTTCTTTTGTGATTAACTATGGATCCTTGGAGTACCTTTCCATCTATTTTCTAGCATACTGTGGAATCAACTTTTTGGGTGGCAAAACTGAAGATTTATGGTTTTTAGTTTTCGGCCGTTTTCATGCTAAATAGATTCTTCGTGTATTTGCTTTGCTGTTGCATTTACACTTGTGGTTACTTCTGAAGTCCCTAATATATATGTCATATTATCTCAGGATTTTTGTTTTTTTAAAAATAATGAATTGAAAGGAAAAATTATCGGTATTTTGCAGCTGTAGGGACTTGAGCATGATACTATATTTTGTGAAGTTTTTGTTTGCTTAATATATTTGAATATATAATGTATGTCTCAGTATGGTGATACCGATGAGTCTTATACCTTTGGGAAATTCATTTTGCTAATCACGTGACAGACTGTCACACTTGTTAGGGCTTTCTTCCCTTAAATGTTGATATAAAGATCCTATATGCTTGTTATCTATTTATTATGCATGATGATACCAGTCAGGTGACACATCCTGGCACATTCGTGAGGACTTTTTCCTCTCACAGAGTATGTTGATGTCAAGATGCTGTGTAATTGCAGTCTACTTATGCATGAAGAAAGTAGTTGTGTGACACATACTGGCACACTTGTGGAGACTTTTTCCTCCCTGTCAAACAGTATGTTGATATTAAGACACTATATGCTTGCAATCCAATATTAAGCTACCATATGCTTTCATGCTCGCTTGTGCTGATTACATGGTAATGTAATACTATGAACATGTAATCTTTAGCATCGATGTATCTCCCTGTTGGTAAAGATATGGACACTAAAATTCAGAGAACTTAGAAAAAGCAATATATTGCATTAGAAAAGTAGTAATTGTTAGAAATCATACAACTAATGATGACATGTTTGTATAACATCAATATGAAACAATAAATTATGCATGACACTTATTTAATAGATGTTGGGATTTTAAAAGTTACCAGGGCTCATATCCTCCATAGTGATCCATTTGGTTGATAGTTCGATATTAGGGTATGTAAGATTGATAACAAAATTTATCCTCTAATTATAGATATAAAAAAAAAGTTGATCACGAGAAATATTTTAAAGTACCTTCAGTGGCTTATTCTTATTGGACTCTATTTGCCTCCTCTTATGGTAACTTGCAGGATCATGGAATTCTTCGGGATGGTAGCAAGGAGACTGCTGATACTGAGAATGAATTAGCTGGTAGGACACTCTCACAGGATCTTAATCGGCATGCAGCTGTGGTTCTTGAAGGGAGGGCATTAGGTAGGATGAGTTCATGTGGTTTACGTTGCTTAATGTGCCATTTTATCATTCTTAAACAACATCAATTTATCTTCAATAGCTTTTTGATGGGTTGCATTTGTCTTGAATTCTGTTAAAAACAAAGTTCTCTCTCTCTCTCTCTATATATATATATATATATATGTGTGTGTGTGTGTGTGTGTGTGTGTGTGTGTGTGTGTGTGTGTGTGTGTGTGTGTAAGTATGTATGTATGTATGTATGTCTGTCTGTCTGTGTGCAATGAAATTGGGATGATGTTGCAGAAAGTATTGGATTGCTATGGTAAATCTATTGGCTTAAGTGGTACTTGCTAATAAAGGAAATGTCATCAAGGCTAAGGAAACACTCATAATGCCTGTCCTCTGGCACATTGTTGGTTTTGCTAAATGCTTTGAGTTCTCATTGGCTTTTAATAGTTTACTGCTCTTGCATTTATATCATTGGATGATTTCCTCCCTTCCTCTTTTTCTGGTCTCCCTTCAGCACAATGGCACGACAGGAAAATGGCACTACTTTCTTTTGTGGATTCTGCTTTGCTCTCTTTTTAAACATTACCATCTCATTTGTCCAATTATCTCACCTTTGTTCTTTTCCTCAGTCGAATAAATACATATATGTACATACATGCATATGTATGTATGTATGTACACAAAGCACATATACACATACATACATATATTTAGTTTTATGAATCATTAAATTGAGATTATGTTGCAGAAAGTATTGGATTGCTATGGTAAATCTATTGGCTTTAGTGGTACTTGCTAATAAAGGAAATGTCATCAAGGCTAAGGAAACACTCATAATGCGTGTCCTCTGGCACATTGTTGGTTTTACTAAATGCTTTGAGTTCTCATTGGCTTTTAATAATTTACTGCTCTTGCATTTATATCATTGGATGATTTCCTCCCTTTCTCTTTTTCTGGTCTCCCTTCAGCACAATGGCATGATAGGAAAATGGCTCTACTTTCTTTTGTGGATTCTGCTTTGCTCTCTTTTTAACCATTACCATCTCATTTGTCCAATTATCTCACCTTTGTTCTTTTTCCTCAGTCAAATAAATACATATATGTGTTAGATATATGTACCCTAGAAGTCAGAATTGGCTGGGCTGACACTTGTAATACACTTCTAAGGGCAAAATTATAATTTTGACTAAAATCAATAAAATGGGTTATTTTCTATCACATATGTGTATTCAGTGTCTGTGATACATCCTTTGAGTTAATGGTAATGATAATTCATATTTTCAAGAGTCGAAAATTTAAGATATGAATAATTATTATTAACTCATAAAATGCTCCCGACCATAGGATCATCACGAGGATGGTGATTGATCCGGAAGGTTGGTGTACAATCGTTTCTCTTTAGTAGATGAGTCTTGAGTCTACGGTGTGGAGACACCGGAGCGAGAGTACAGGTACTCGTTAGAGAACGAGGGCACTGAGCGTGACCACCTCGAGTAGTCATTAGGAAGTCTACCTTCTCGTCAATGACTGACTCGATGCTGCAGTAGTGTGTCTGATTCTTTGACCTGAGGTGCATCGGCAGTTCACCTTGAGGGTGTTATAGTTTGACTACACCATTACTCGGTCTCCTAGCCATACGGAATTCTGAGGTGTATGTTGGCTATAGCATGTTCATTGTAGGAACTGGATAGCATCAAGATGGAATCTATCTACCTCGGTGGTAGAGGAGCAGCCCTATGATGATCATGAGAATCAAGTCCAGAAGCCCATGGCCATGGCAGAGTGAAATAATAGAAAGAGTTTCTATTTAGATTTTCACATCGGACTCGAATCGAATGATTACATCATATGACAGAAACTAGGGTTTGACGAGTTCACCTTAACCCTAATCTGATCGGGGCTCAAGATAGAAGAACTTAATCACACAGGTAGCTGCACCAAGAGGTTCGCATTCAGCTCTGATGGGTTGCCACCATATACTGCTAGGTGTCACTGGTGGATTTTGGGAGCAATTAGAATGATTTAGATGATCGATCATTCTAGCTGTTCGAATCAGAAGAGTTCTGATCCATCGAAAGGAGTTTCGATGATGTCGATGATAGAGATCATGACATATCCCATTACCATACAGAACTGAACCTAACTGGATCACACAAATAAGGGTTTGAATCTGGTGATCATCAATTGAACTAATCCAGTTCAATTGATCTGAATGAGATTCAATTAGGTTCAAGAAAATCGTGCTAGCACTCGATTGAACCTAACGTTCTTCTTTTACTATCATAAATAAGTTGTCCTGACTGAGCCAAAGAAGTTTGTGCTCAATCAGAGGCCTTCACTTGGTCTGACTGGAGCTTGTCCAAGTCAGAAAAAGTTGTCTTATTTTGTAAGATATTACCTGCCATTTTTGGTCACCTGCCATTTCTCGTCCTTTGACTTTGGTCAAAAGTTGACCTTTGACTGGTCAAATGTTGACCATTGACATTTTGACTTTTGTCCACGTGTCACGCACCTATTGGAGGGCTGGTGGGGGCTTGTCCCCCTGCCAGAACCTGGCAAGGAGGGTGCACGCCACCCTTGGCGTGTGCCCAAGCAGGAGGCGCCCAGGAGTCCCTGTTGGACAGGGACTCCATCTCTTTTTTGGATTCCGATTAGAGTTCTCCTAAGAACCAAGTTTGACTGGTCTTAGGCGCCATTTAAGCCAAGGAACTCTATTCCCACCAATCAGATTTAGATCTGATTTCACAAAGGATTGTGATTGGTTGGGAAGAAAAGGAGTTGGATCACAGATAGTCTATAAATAAGATCCTGCGCCCAACTTAAAAAAACATTGAAAATTTTCCACGCCCAAAGCTGCCTCTCTCCTCCTGCCAAGCCCACCTTCTCCCTCTCCTCTCCACGCCCAAAGGTGTTTGGGACCTTGGTTGGTGCAATCCAGATGAGAGAAAGGCGACAGAAAGCTAGAAGGCTGCGTTGCTGCAAAGGACAACTGCTGATCTTCGAAAGGTATTTTGAAAATCTTCCAGATCAGATCCAGATCTGATTTTTGGAGACGTGATAGAGAAGAAGAGGATCTTCAGATCCAGCTCGAGTGGATACCGGTAGAGGTCAGGCACTTGCGTGGCTAGATTAGAATCTTCCGCTGCTTACAGGATCATCAACGGATGATAGGATTACCCACTTCAAGATCTAAATTTATTTTAATTATTAAAATAATAAAAATCAGATCTGAAACATCCTAGATCTGATCTGGATTAAAGAGAAAATATTGGAAATATATCTCTTGATCTGATCAGATCTAAATGAACTTGGTTCGAGAAATCAGAATTTTCCTTCAACTGATATCAGAGCCAGGTTTTAAAATGTTTAGATCTGATTTTAAATTTATTCTAATTAGAAAATAAGTGATTTCAGTTGTCACATGAGATGTAATCAGATCTGAAATCAGAAAAAAAAAAAAATTATATGATTTGGATCTAAGATTAGAAAATATACATGACTAGTTCCAAAATAGAATAGTTCTATAGAATAGTGTTGCATGTTTTCAATTTAATTTGATTAAATCATATTTTAAATCTATTTATTTACTGTTTTCTGATATTATAATTGTTATAATAACATCTGTAAAAACAGTAAATAAAAATTATTTAATTTTAACATCATATGAGATATGATTGATGCATGTCTAGACTAGTTGTAGAATAGTTCTACATAGTTGTCTAGATTAGAATTTATTTTGATTAGATCAATTTAAATCTAATTTTTCAGATTATTATGAGATAATTTAGATCTGAAAACATGCATGATTCGATACATGAGATGTATGCAAAATATGCCATGATTAGATCTAATTTGTATATGAGATATATGATATAGATCTAAAACTGTTTTGTAGTATTGCATGTTCCTGATTAAGGTGTTCCTCTTGGCCGTCCGATCATAAGAACAAAGAAGGGTTTAAAGGCCCTCTCCTTCCATCCGATGGGGTATTCTTATGACGTGTAGGGGTGCTGTATATTCGTCCTTAATCAGAAATCCAAAACTTACTTTCTGCAAAACCCTAGATCCTGAAACCCTAGGATTTATTGTGCATATTTTGTTTATGAATCCTACTTAATTAAAAATTAAGATTATGAAATATTAATTAGGTCTAAAATTGAGAATTTTAGATCTAAGACATATTCATAATACTGGGTTCGGGCTTGGGTAGCTCAATTAGGTCTAAGCGGTTGATCAAACCGAATCAAGAGTTGGTTAGATGGGATCAACAATGCTTAAATTGACCAGCCTAATAGGATTAAGTCTGGGTCAAGATCGAGTCACGATCAAGCAAGACCTAATTAGGCTCAGAGGTTAGAGTCTGGATTGTAGGCTAACCCAATTGGTTCTAGCTCAACAATTTGGTGTCTAAGGTAAGTTTGGCACATACGATCGACTGATTTTTAATTGGGAGCTACTCGACCTGAATGCATTTTTGTACGAGTTAATGGCATATTCCCTTCCACCGGTCTCACTTACCTGGCCATATCTGTTGACACAGTTCTGATCTGAGGTGGTTAATAATCCGAGCTAACCCATGCCACTAGGTTAGTCATAATTGTTATGACTATGACAAGTCTAGTTTAATGAGACCTGAATCAATTCTTCCTAAGAAAAGATTAAGTCTGAGGTCTTCCACCATTGTAGATGTGCGGGCCCTTTCCGGGGTTGATTGTTCTCGGCTGGATACAGTGGCTCAGTTGCACCGGGAAGATGCAACCATGTCTATTAGGCATTGGATGCTATGGGCTGGAGGATGAGTTGGGCTCAATATTCTGGATACGGTGAGAGACTCAATTAGGAATTTAGTCTGTGCAAATGGTGGGTCTGACTTAACTAAGGAGTGGATCAATATTCCGGATACGGTGAGATTCATGAATTAGAGATCAAGTTTGGGTGCACCATGATTAGAGAATCATTGAACAAGAGTTGTTCACTCATTGGCTAACCCATCACCAATAACTGTTAGGTGAGGTGATGAGTCAGTTGGTGAGACCGCACCACCCACTAGAAATCATTAATCGTGGAGATTTTCGCATCTCTACAGAGGGAGTGTAGGGATCCGAGAAAATAGTGGGAGCTAATTTGTTTAAAAATAAAATTCCTAAACAAATTGGTCAAGTCATAATTACAGTATCTAACTAGAATTTTTGACTCTCTACAGGAAAATGTTTGCGTCCAATCCATTAGTACGTATTCCGAACATACATAGACTGACCGGACCCAATTACAAAGATTGGCTCAGAAACTACAGAATAGTTTTGGGTTCCGAGAAGTTAATCCATATATTGGATCAGGATCCTCCCACCTTACCAGCCCGTCCGTCCACTGAACAGAGAGCGTCTCTAGAAAAATGGATAGACGAAGATAATAAGGCCAGATATTACATGTTGGGCTCGATGTCTGATGAGCTCCAGCGCCAACATGAAGATATCGGGACTGCTCGCCAAATGTTGGCTCACCTGCAAGAGATGTTTGGTGAACAGAGTCGCGCAGCCAAGTATCAAGTCACGAAACGACTTTTTAAGGCTAAGATGCATGATGGGCAGTCAGTCCAAGATCACTGTCTGATGATGATCAAGGACTTGGAAGAGCTTGAGAAGCTCGGTGTGAAGTTAGACTTGGATCTGCAGAATGATATTATTCTGCAATCCTTGACTGATGCATATGGGCAATTCATCATGAATTACCACATGCATAAACTTCAAAATTTCTTGGCCAAATTAATGAACATGCTGGTCACCTGCTGAGCTTTCTATGAAAGGTTCTAAAGGCTCAGTTCTTGCTATGGAATGGACTTTTTCCAAAAGAAAGTCTTATGGAAAGAAAAAGAAGTCTGCGAAAAAGCAGAAGGTGGAAGGAGCGAAGAAGAAGAAGGCAGAGCCGAAGAAAAAGGCCGATGTCAAAAGAAAGTGTTTTCATTGCAACAGCGACGGCCATTGGAAGCGGAACTGCCCTACTTACCTGGCCATCCTGAAGAACAAGAAGGAAGGTCCTTCTGGAGGTATGCTCGTTATTGGTTTCTTCTGCATCCAGTTGGGTGCTTAACTCTGGTTCTAGTGCTTATCTGTGCACTTCCATGCAAGATTTTGAGGATAGCAGGAGGCTGAGGGATGGAGATATGATCCTACGCGTCGGTAATGG
>QRFJ01000179.1:863333-1229494 GCA_006176705.1 Cocos nucifera | reverse complement strand
TGGAGCAGAGGTTGCTGCAGGTAGCCGTGGGAACATATCCTCTTCGATTACCATCTGGTTTAGACTTAGTTTTGAAAGACTGTTATTATGTGTCTGCAGCTAGCAGGAATTTGATTTCTGTTTCATGTTTAGCACTAGAAGGCTATGTGATTACCTTCTTTAAGGACCATTGTAACATTCTTTATGAAAGAAATAAAATTGCAAATGGTTTTCTCATTAACGGTTTTTATCAGCTACATATTGATGTACCTGTTCTAACTATCGAGCAAAATGTGAATACCAAACGACGTAGGGATAGTCCAAACGACAGGTATCTATGGCACCTGAGATTAGGTTATATAGCAGAAGATAGGATCAACAAATTGGAGAAAAATGGGCTATTAAGTCCATTGACTTCCGAGTCATATCCAACTTGTGAATCTTGTCTTCAAGGCAAAATGACTAAACTCTCTTTTGTAGGACATGGGGAAAGGGCCACAGATCTCCTTGCCCTAGTACATACTCATGTGTGCGGTCCATTTGATGTGTCGGCTAGAGGCAATTTTGTCTACTTCATCACCTTTACCGATGATCTGTCTAGGTATGGGTATGTGTATCTTATGAAATACAAGTCTGAAGCTTTTAAAAAGTTCAAAGAATTCAAACATGAAGTAGAAAAACAAATTGGAAAATCCATTAAGGTTCTTCGATCAGATTGAGGAAGTGAATACCTTAGCCGGGAATTCTTAGACTATCTCATGAAAAATGGCATAGTCTCTTAATGGACTCCACTAGGAATATCTCAACTCAACGGGATTTCAGAACGGAGAAATCGGACTCTATTGGATATGGTCCGATCCATGATGAGCTTCACAGACCTCCTTAATTTTCTTTGGGGACACTCATTATTAACTTCAATTTATCTACTGAATAGGGTTTCCTCTAAGACCGTTCCTACCACACCGTATGAGATATGGCACGGTAAGAAACCAAGTCTGAATCATCTCAGAATTTGGGATTGTCTGGCTCATGTCAAAAGACAACAAGCGGACAAGTTAGAATTTAGGTCCTTCAGAGCTCGATTCATAGGATATCCTAAAGAGTCATTAGGATACTATTTCTACATCCCAGAAGACCACAATGTGATTGTGAGTCGACATGCCATCTTTTTTGAAAAACAGTTTATTCAAGATAGCGGCATTGGAAAGCAGATTAAGCTTGATGAGAAAGTCTCACAAGTACAACGAGCTAAGGACCAATTGAAATCAAATCAGGTTGAGCCAATAAGAACACTACCTTCTCCACCTCGTAGATCGAAAAGAGTTTTCCGTCCTCCTAAAAGATACTTAAGTATTATTTGAGAGGAAGTAGAGGAAATGTTCCTCGTAGGTAATGATGCTCATGGTGATGATCCCAAAACCTACAACAAGGCGATATCAGATTTCAACTCCGAGAAATGGCTAAAGGCAATGCAGTTAGAAATTGACTCGATGCACTCAAACCAAGTCTGGACCTTGGTAGATCCATCAGAAGGTATAGTACCTATTGGGTGTAAATAGATCTCCAAGAGAGATTGGTGCAGATGGGAATGTGGAGACATTCAAGGCTAGACTAGTGGCAAAAGGTTATAGTCAACGTGAAGGCATTGACTATCAGGATACCTTTTTCTCAGTGGCTATGCTAAAATCCATCCGCACATTGCTTGCCGTTGCAGCCTATTTCAATTATGAAATATGGCAAATGGACGTGAAAACGGCGTTCTTGAATGGATATCTTGAGGAAGATATCTATATGGAACAGCCGCTAGGTTTCACATCCAGTGATACTGATCACAAGGTTTGCAAGTTGCAAAGGTCCATATATGGACTTAAGCAAGCATCTCGGAGCTAGAACACTCGTTTTAATGATGTGATCAAAACGTTTGGTTTCATCAAAAATGAAGAGGAATCGTTTCTTCAAAAAGGTCAGTGGGAGCGCTGTTGTCTTCCTCGTATTGTACGTGGTTGACATTCTCCTTATTAGGAATGACATTTCCATGTTAACGACAGTTAAAATATGGTTGTCCAAGAAATTCTTTATGAAAGACCTAGGTGAAGCATCCTTTATTCTAGGAATTAAGGTCTATATGGATAGACCGAATAGGATGCTAGGACTTTCACAGAAGATGTACATAGAGAAAGTACTTAAGAGGTTTAGTATGGAAAACTCTAAAAGGGGATTAATATCCTTCAGACATGGTATTCATCTTTCCAAGAAGATGTGTCCTAGCACATCTGAGGAAATAGATCGCATGAGCAAGATCTCTTATGCTTCTGCAATAGGAAGTCTCATATATGCCATGCTATGTACACGACCTGATATAGCCTATGCTGTAAGTGTCACAAGCAGATATCAGTCAAATCTAGATGAAGAACACTAGATTTATGTAAAATGTATCCTTAAGTACTTAAGAAAAACTAAGGATATGATGTTGGTCTTTGGTAACGGAGAACTCCAAGTCTAGGGATACACAGACTCGGATTTTATGTCTGATATAGATGATCGAAAGTCAACATTTGGGAGTCTGTTTGTGTGTAATGGTGGTGCTGTCAGCTGGAAGAGTTCCAAGCAAACCGTGATAGCAGATTCCATCATGGAAGCAGAATATATCGCTGCATCAAAGGCTACGAAGGAAGCATTCTGGTACAAGAAGTTTGCTGCAGAAATCGGAGTAATGTCATCAGATGTCATTCCTCTATACTGCGACAATAATGGCGCCATAGCCCTTGCTAAGGAGTCGAGGTCTCATCAGAAATCCAAGCACATTGAGCGGCGATACCACCTCATCCCGATTACCTCGAGAAGGATTATGTCGAGGTCAAGAGAGTCGACTCCGCAGATAATGTGGCAAGATCTACTTACAAAGCCGTTGGTTAGCAGAAGATCGAAGCCCAACTTTGAGAGAGATGGAACTTAGTACTTGTACCAATTGGGCTTTAGGACAAGTGGAAGATTGTTAGATATATGTGTCCTAGAAGTCAGAATTGGTCTGACAACTTATAATACACTTCTAAAGGCAAAATTGTAATTTTGACTAAAATCAATAAAATGGATTATTTTCTATTACATATGTGTTTCAGTGTTTTGTGATACATCCTTTTGAGTTAATGGTAATGATAATTCATATTTTCAAGAGTTGAAAATTTAAGAACATGAATAATCTTATTAACTCATAAATGCTTCCCGACCATAGGATCATCACGAGGATGGTGATTGATCCGGAAGGTTGGTGTACAATCGCTTCTCTTTAGTAGATGAGTCTTGAGTCTACGGTGTGGAGGCATCGGAGCGAGAGTACAAGTACTCGTTAGAGAACGAAGGTACCGAGCGTGACCATCTCGAGTAGTCATTAGGAAGTCTATCTTCTCGTCAATGACTGACTCGATGCTGCAGTAGTGTGTCTGGTTCTTTGACCTGAGGTGCATCGACAGTTCACGTTGAGGGTGTTATAGTTTGACTACATCATTATTCGGTCTCTCAGCCATACGGAACCTTGGGGTGTATGTTGGCTATAGCATGTTCATTGTAGGAACTGGATAGCATCAAGATGGAATCTATCTATCTCGGTGGTAGAGGAGCAGCCTATGATGATCATGAGAATCAAGTCCAGAAAGCTCATGCCATGGCAGAGTGAAATAATAGAAAGAGTTTCTATTTAGATTTCACATCGGACTCGAATCGATTGATTCACTCAATATACAGAAACTAGGGTTTGACGAGTTCACCTTCACCAAATCTGATCGGTGCTCAAGATAGAAGAACTTAATCACACAGGTAGCTGCACCAAGAGGTTCAATTCAGCTCTGATGGGTTGCACCATATACTGCTAGGTGTCACTGGTGGATTTTGGGAGCAATTTAGAATGATTTTAGATGATGATCATTCTAACTGTTCGAATCAGAAGAGGTTCTGATCCATCAAAAGGAGTTTTGATGATGTCGTGATAGAGATCATGACATATCCCATTATCATATAGAATTGAATCTAACTGGGTCACACAAACAAGGATTTGAATCTG
This sequence comes from Cocos nucifera, assembly GCA_006176705.1. Classification (NCBI taxonomy): domain Eukaryota; kingdom Viridiplantae; phylum Streptophyta; class Magnoliopsida; order Arecales; family Arecaceae; genus Cocos; species Cocos nucifera. Next base: position 1,225,458 of record QRFJ01000179.1, on the reverse strand, counting down.
GTGATCATCAATTGAACTAATCCAGTTTAATTGATCTGAATGAGATTCAATTAGGTTCAAGAAATCGTATTAGCACTCGATTGAACCTAACGTTTTTCTTTTACTATCATAAATAGTTGTCTAGACTGAGCCAAAGGAGTTTGTGCTCAATCAGAGGCCTTCACTTGGTTTGACTGGAGCTTGTCCAAGTCAGAAAAGGTTGTTTTATTTTGTAAGACATTACCTGCCATTTTTGGTCATCTGTTATTTTTCATCCTTTGACTTTGGTCAAAAGTTGACCTTTGATTGGTCAAATGTTGACATTGAACACTTTGAGAAACTTTGTCCAAACCTCTGTGTCACCGCCCCGAAGCCCTATTGGATGATCCGCGCAGGACATGTCGGGAGGCGGCTTTTTAAGAGTATTGTCATAAAAGACCGCCTCGATTCGATGGCCATAGCTTCATTGATCAGAAAAATTTGATTTCGATAATCATGAACGACGATGTGATGATCTGATAAATGGAGACCTCCGATGAATCCAAAAATTAGCAATGATGATGTTGATGATATTTGTAGCATATTATCAAAGTTTTACTTCAATCAAATATCATTATTGTTGGGAATAAACCCCGCTCCTACCAAAATCCGGTTCGATGCTCAGCTTAATGCAACAAATAGCCACGAAAGAGCTTCAGCGGATGGGTCTTAGCCGAATTCCTTCAACCGATCGAACTTCTCAGCAGTCGAGCTCTTTCGAGATCCCAACGGATGAACCTTAGCCAAACTCCATCAGCCTTCCGAACTCCTTGGTAGCCGAACTCCTTGCGGACTCCTCCAGCAGTCGGACTTCTATAGAAGCCAAACTTCTTGCAGACTCCTTCAGCAGTCGGATCTCTATGAAAGTCGAACTCCTTGCGGACTCCTCCAGCAATCGAGCTTCTATGGAAGCCAAACTTCTTGTAGACTCCTTCGGCAGTCGGACTTCTATGGAAGCCAAACTCCTTGCGGACTCCTCCAGCAGTCAGGCTTCTACGGAAGCCGAACTCCTTGTGGACTCCTCTAGTAGTCGGACTTCTATAGAAGCCGAACTCTTTACAGACTATTGACGAATTTCTACAGGCGATCCTATTACTGAACGGTTACACAACAATAATGATTATCATTTATCATGATAATAACGATCGGCATTGATCAGGATGGTTACGACAGTCATTAATCAAGACAGTTACAACAAGCTTCGCCTATAAAAAGGATCCTCCAGATATGCTTATGCTAAATTCTAAAACTCTTCTCTCCTCCTTGAAATCCTGCCGATCTCCACACTGAGTACTCCATAACTATTGGCCAGAGCTAACTTAACCGTCGGAGGATTCTACCAGAGCTATCCCCACCGACTTTGGATGAGACTTGATTTTGTAGATCATCAGTGGTGACCTCATTCCCTTCCACTCCAGCTCGATCCGACGTCAACCAAATTCTGCACCAATAGATTTGGCACTAGAGGAAGGGCCCTCTGTTCTTGAGATTCCCTCAATCTTAAAGGAGTGCTCAGCAGCGATCTAAAGTTCTTTCCAAAAAAAATGCCTCCCAGAAAAGCTTCGACCCGACAATCAATGACCTCCGTTGTCCGATCCCGCTCAGATTCGTCTGCTCCAACTCCAGCCCTAGTAACCCAGGTTTTATCTGTAGCTGCGGTAGATGCGAAGCAATTCAACTTGCTCGTCCAACAGGTTCGTGGCCTCACAGAGGTGATGCAGGCGGTGTAGGCCATGCACCAACAGGCTCCAACCCCAGCTCAACCGATGCGGAATTCTCTAAAGCCCTATGGTCCGATCTAGGAATGGCCGACTTGGGCTACCCGACCTCCAATCCCTGGAAGAGAGAAGCAGAGGAGGGAAGGCCCCTGCTCAGACTATGACTCGATCCAGGGGAAAGCTTCATAAATATTCTATCAGAAAATCTTGGAGATCAAAGATCGTGAAGATCTCTTGGATCAAAGGCTCTTAGAAATGAGCCGACGGATCGAAGAACTCCTTCACAATCCCTCCTCTCATGGTAATGACGTTTGTGCTGACCCTTTCTTTTCGCAGAAAATTATGTAGGAACCAGTTTCATCGAACTTCAAGCTTCCATAGTTTGAGAGTTACGATGGAACCACCGATCCAGTCGACCATCTGAAAGCCTTCCAGATGATGATGTTGCTCCATGGTGTATCGGACACTATTTTGTGCCGGGCTTTCCCCTCGACCCTTAAGGGAGCCATCAGAAACTGATACTCGATGCTTAAACCGAGTACCATCTTATCGTTTGATCATATGAGCCAGCAGTTCACAGTCCATTTCGTCAGTAGTCGGCGTCCGCGTCGAAGTTCGAATTCTTTGATGAATATCAAGCAGAAGCAAGGAGAATCCATCTAGGCTTATGTCATCCAATTTAATGCCGCGGCATTGAAGGTCCGGGACCTAGACCAGTCCATTGCGATGGCCGCGCTCAAGGGCGGCCTTCAGAAGAATGATTTACTACTCTCCCTGAAAAAGAAGTATCTCAGGGACTTTGCTGACATGCTAGCTCGGGCTGAAGGTTATGCCCGGGCTGAGGAGGCCTTCAAGACCAAGGACGATGAAGCCAGTGATGAGCGGCAAGTCGGTGAGCCAGGCAAGCCCATCGAAGAAGAAAAGTCGAGTAAAGCTCGACCGCATTTTCGGACTTCTTCTAGGCGCAGGCAAGCCTGAACTCCCCCTCGGGCCTAGAGGCGGGGAAGCCCCGATGGAAGGACACACCGAGGTTCTTTTCAGCACTGAGGTTCTCCCTAGTGTCGAGGTTCTCTCCAATGGAGATTTCACAACTACGCCCCCCTTAATGCTCCGAAGACCCAAGTGCTGATGAAAATCAGGTAACAACTTTCGAGACATGAGAGGATGCGTTTCCATCCCAGCAAATGCAATTTTAATAAGTTCTGCCTTTATCATCGTGACCACGGCCATGACACTGAGGAGTGCATCCAACTCCAGGATGAGATTGAAGAGCTCGTCAGACAGGATAGACTTGGCCAATTCTTATGGAGACGGCCTGAAGGACGAGAGGATCGACTGGGAGCGCTACCATCGAGGGGGAGGACCAAGAAGATCGGTCGTCTCTCAGTGTCATCAATACCATCTCGGGAGAACTTCAACAAGAAGAGGCCAGTGGATCCGAAGAACTGGTGAAGAAATAGAGGACCGGGGAACCTATGATCTTTACCGAGGCGGACGCCCAGAGGATCCAATTTTCGCACAACGACGTAGTTGTAATCTCTTTGAACATTATCGATTATGATGTACGCCGCATTTTGGTGGACAATGAAAGTTCGATCGATATATTATTTTACGATGCCTTCTCAACAATGTCCTTACTCGATGACCACTTGGAGCCTATGAACTCTCCACTGATAGGATTCACCGGCAATGCCGTACCATTTGAGGGCATAATAACTTTTGTTGTGACAGCAGGGCAATGTCTGAAACTAGCCAAAGCGTAAGTCGATTTTCTAGTTGTGAGAACTCCGTCCGCCTACAATGTCATTCTTGGTCGACCTGATCTAAATGCACTTCGGATGGTGGTGTCGACCTATTATTTAAAGATGAAATTTTCGACAAGTCATGGGATTGGAGAGATCAGGGGAGACCAAGCTTTGGTGAGGCACTGCTACTCGATCGCCCTATATAAGGAAGAGTAGTTCGACTCTTATCTTGTTGATGAATTGGACGTCCGAGACAACCTCACTGAGGAGCGGTGCGAGCCTATGGAGGACCTCATCTCTGTGCCCTTAAATGATGGGAACGTCAAGCATGCGGTGCAGATCGGCTCCAACTTGGCAGACGAGGTTCGGGAGCAACTCGTTACCTTTCTTAGAAGAAATGCGGACGTCTTCGCTGGATCCCAGTAGACATGCTAGGGATTGACGCCGAGGTCATGAAACATCGACTGGCCGTCGATCCGAGGCATCGATCGATAAAAGAAAAGATGCACCATCATGCTTTGGAGAGGCAAAAAGCAATCGTCGAAGAAGTAGACAAGCTTCTCAAAGTCGAATTCATCTAGGAAGTTAATTATCCGACCTAGGTCTCAAATGTGATCCTCGTCAAAAAGATGAACAACAAGTGAAGGATGTGCATTGACTTCAAAAAGCTAAACAAGACCTGTCCGAAAGATAGTTATCCTCTATCCAAGATTGATCAACTAGTGGATGCGACTTCGGGCTACGAGCTTCTCACCTTCATGGATGCTTTCTCTGGTTATAACCAGATCCGGATGGCATATGAGGATGAAGAGAAGACCACTTTTATTACTGATCGTGGTTTTTATTGTTACAGGGTCATGCCCTTTGGGCTCAAAAATGCAGAGGCAATATACCAGCATTTGGTCAATAAGATCTTCAAGAAGCAGATCGACCGCAACATGGAGGTGTATGTGGATGATATGCTCGTCAAAAGTCGAGCTTCAATAGACCACCTCGTCAACCTTAAAGAGACCTTCGGTGTACTTAAGAAGCACAAGATGAAACTGAATCCGACCAAGTGCGTCTTTGGCGTAACCTCATAAAAGTTTCTGGGGTTCATGGTGTCAAGATGTGGGATTGAAGCAAATTTCGAGAAAATTCGAGCCATTCAGAAGATGACCGTCCCAAAAATGATCAAAAAAATTCAGCGCCTGATCGAGAAGGTGGCATCCCTAAATCATTTTGTCTCAAGGTCAGTCGAATGATGTGTGCCCTTCTTTCAAGTTCTCAGACAACCAAAGAACTTCTGCTGGACGGTGGAGTACCAACAGGCATTTGAGAAACTTAAAAACTACCTCGGCTCATCCCCATTGCTGGCAAAATCCGAACTTGGAGAGAAATTATTTCCATACCTAGTTGTCTCTCTAGTGGTCCTGGCGACAATCCTGATCAAAGAGGAAGCGAAGATGTAGCGACCGGTCTACTACGTGAGCCGGATCCTAAGGAATGCGGAGATCAGGTACTTAAGATTAGAAAAACTAATTTACTCTCTTCTAATTACTGTCTAGAGACTCCGATCTTATTTTCAGGAGCACACCATTACGGTCCTTATGGACCAACCAATAAAAGCAGTCCTTCACCGAGAGGATGCTTTTAAGAGAATTATAAAATGGACAATCGAGCTCACAAAATTTGATATTAACTATCGACCCCGACCATCGACCAAGGCCTAGATATTGACGAATTTTGTGTTAGAATGCACCATTTCAGTCAAAGCTGAGCCTGAACAGAATGAGACCGGCACCTTGCTATCACAGTCGAACTTCTCCAAGGAAAGTGCCTACCTTTCCGAAGGCTTTTAGGCTCTACATGTGGATGGCTCGTCCAACTCCGTCGGAGCTAGTGTGGGACTGGTCTTAATTAGCCTCGAGGGCGTCGTTGCCAAGTATGCACTGCGCTTCGAGTTTCCTATGACCAATAATGGGGCCGAATATGAAGCGCTGATCGTCGGATTAAAAATAGCGAAAAAATTAAAAGTAGATCGGCTTAAAGTCTACAGTGATTTTCAGCTGATGGTATGCCAAGTTAATGGCAGCTACGAGGTACGGAAGGACAGTATGGTGAGATACCTTTGGAAGGTGAGGGATTTGACCTCGATCTTTGATAATTTCGGTATTCGATAAATTTCGAGGGCGAAAAATGTAAGAGCCAATCTTCTCTCCAAGTTGGCCACTTCAGTCCCAGCCGAGCTTTCCAAAGAAGTATTCTTGGAGACTCTGAAGTGCCCAACTATAGAGAAACCCCAGGTCATTCTATAGACAAAATTCGAGGCAAGCTGGATTGACCCGTTGGTCGCCTACTTCAAGGAGGGGGTCCTTCCTCATGATCCGAAAGAAGCTCGAAAGCTCAGGAATCAGGCCTCTCACTACGTTTTACATGAAGGTAGGTTGTATAAGAGGTCATACTCTCTCCCGCTACTGAGATGTCTCCGACCTTCAGAGGCCGACCTCGCACTCTGGGAGGTGCACGAAGGATTCTGCGAAAGTCACGTAGGAGCTAAGTCCCTATCACAAAGACTACTTCGGCAAGGATACTATTGGCCGACCTTATTTTGTGATTCCATGGAGTATATGAAGAAGTGCGATCGCTGTCAGAAGAACGCAAATGCACAAAGACAGCCGGCCTCTGAGCTTGTTCCGCTAAGTGCACCTTGGCCATTTGTGCAATGGAGAATGGACATACTTGGTCCGTTCTCAACGGCGTCCAGGCAGCGAAAGTTTCTCATGATCGCGATCGACTATTTCACCAAGTGGGTCGAAGCCGAACCACTAGTGAAGATTACCGAGGTCAAGGTGTAGGACTTCGTCTAGAAGTCACTAGTCTTTTGGTTCGGTTTGTCCCAAACCCTTATAATCGATAATGGACGATAGTTCACTAGGACGAGGTTCGTCGAGTTCTGTGAAGGACTAAACATCTCCCACCGCTTCACATCGGTGGCTCATCCATAGGCCAATGGAAAAACTGAGGTGACCAACCGAATCCTACTGTAAGGCATCAAGATAAGGCTTGACAATGCAAAGAAGGCCTGGGTGGACGAACTCTACTACATCCTCTGGGCATACTGAACTACACAAAGGATGCCGATTGGAGAAACACCCTTCACCTTGGTCTTCGGTACGGAGGCAGTTATCTCGATCGAACTTAAGCTTCCGTCTGCACGAGTCGTAGGCTTCAATAAGTAGCTCAACCCCAAGGACCTCAAAGTTAACCTCGACCTACTGGAAGAAAAAAGGAAGAAAGTCCGCATCCGGATGGAAGCCTACAGATGAAAAGTGGCCCAGTACTATAACTCTAGAGTTATAGGTAAGACTTCAGAGTGGAGGACCTAGTACTTCGACGAGCCACCGTCTCTCAGCCTCAGAGCCAAGGGAAGCTCACCTTAAATTGATAAGATCCATATGAAGTGGTGGAGGTCGTCCAGTCCGAAACTTATCATTTGAAGGAGCTCGGAGGAATAGTGCTTTTCTGACCTTGGAACTCAAAAAATCTGAGGATGTATTACCAGTAAACTATCTTTAATAAAACTCCTTCGTTCAGCATTATTATTTTCTGGTGCAAGAATTACATGATGACAGAAAGAAACGAGTGAAAGCAGCCCATTAGGAACAGAAGGAGAACCTCGTCCTAACGCGAGCAAAGTCGAAGGCCTCGTTCATCTTAAACGAGATGGGGGGAGAGACCTTGACAATGGTCCTTATGTGCCTCCACAGTCCGTTAGGAATAGGAGGAGAACCTCATCCTAACGCGAGTAAAATTGAAGATCTCATTCACCTTAGACAAGATGGAGGGAGAGGCCCTGACAACGGTTCTTATGTACCCCATAGTTTGTTAGGAATAGGAGGAGAACCTCGTCCTAACGCAAGCAAAGTCGAAGGCCTCGTTCACCTTAGACAAGATGGAATGAGAGACCCTAACAACAGTCCTTATGTGCTCCCACAGTCCATTAGGAACAGGAGGAGAACCTCATCCTAATGCGAGCAAAGTCGAACCTCGTCCTAACACGAGCAGGTCAAAGACCTTTAATCTCGACCGTAGAAGATAAGATCTCCTTCGAGGCAACCTCGATGAGAGATAAGATCTCTCCCAAGCGACTGCGTCAACCTCGGCTAGAGATCGGACCTCCCCCGACTATCCGTATTAACCTAACTGCAGGAGACGAGATCTACTTCAACTTTGGCTGAAGATGAGATCTTTCCTAAGCTTCGATCTGAACCAGCGCAGAATCCAGAAGAGGACATCGGTAGTCACCTTTTCTGCACTTTCTTTGAGTTTCAAACTCGAAAGTGGGAGGACTATTGTTGGGGATAAATCCCGCTCCTGTCGAAATTCGGTTCGACGCTCAGTCTAATGCAACAGGTAGCCATGGAAGAGCTTCAGCAGATGGATCTTAGTCGAACTCCTTCAGCCGGCCGAACTCCTCATCGGTCGAGCTCTTTCGGGATCCCAGCGGATGAACCTTAGCCGAACTCCATCAGCCTTCCAGACTCCTTGGTAGCCAAACTCCTTGCGGACTCCTTCAGCAGTCGAGCTTCTACGGAAGCCAAACTTTTTGTGGACTCCTCCAGCAGCCGGGCCTCTACGAAAGTCGAACTCCTTGTAGACTCCTCCAGCAGCTGGGCTTCTATGGAAGCTGAACTTCTTGCGGACTCCTCTAGTAGTCGAACTTCTATGGAAGCCAAACTCTTTATAGACTGTTGATGGATTCCTACAGACGATCCTACTACTGAACGGTTACACAACAATAATAATTATCATTTATTACGATAATAACGATCGGCATTTATAAAGTCAATAACAATCGATATTGATCAGGACGATTACGACGGTCATTAATCAAGACAGTTACAACAAGCTCCGCCTATAAAAAGGACCCTCCAGATACACTTACGTCAGGTTCTAAAACTCTTCTCTCCTCCTCGAAATCCTATCGAACTCCATACTGAGTACTCCATATCTGTTGGCCAGAGCTAACTTGATTGTTGGATGGTCCTACTGGAGCTATCCCCATCTGTTTTGGATGAAACTTTATTTTGCAGATCACCGATGGTGACCTCGTCCTCTTCCACTCCAGCTCGATCCGACATCAACCAAATTCTACACCAACAATTATCATGGTCAATTTAGCATAGAATTATTTCGACTGTTAAATGAGAAACGAATGATCAAAGGATCAGACGGTATCCATCCATGAGATAATTTTTTAGATAAATAATCTTAGCTACTATTTTAATCATTTTTATGATGGTGATCATAAAATTTAAATCGTGGATCTAAGAATGATCCAAAACTATACGTTGCTTGATATCCATTCTTAAACTCCGTTGGTAATTATGCTTATGCTTTTGCAAGATCTGCTTAACATAAATAGTTCTTATAAAAATGATTTAAATTTTACGATCACCATCATAAAAATTATTAAAATAATAGCTAAGATCATTTATCTAAAAAATTATCTCATAATCGGATGCCATTCAGTCATTTGATCACTCGTTTCTTATTTAACGACCAAAATCATCCCATATTAATTGATCATGATAATGATATCCGATTAAAGTAAAACTTTGATAGTATGCTACAAATATCATCGAGATCATCGTTGCAGATTTTTTGATGCATCGAAGGTCTTCATCTATTAGATTATCGCATCGTCGTTCATGATCATCGAAATCAAATTTTTTTGAATGATGAAGCTATGGCCATTGAATCGAGGTGGCTTTTTGTAATGATACCCTAATGATAATTATTTAGATAATGAATGATGAAGATGGATATTAAATTTTAAAATTATATAATATTTAAAATAAAAATATGAAAAAAAGATATCGTAGTGGTTATGACTAACCGTTGCAATAGATTGAGCCTATGATAGCGATTACAAAGAACCGCTGCTGTAATTTAATCTACGACAACGGTTAATCTTAACCGCTGCCGTAGATTCGACCTATGGCAGTAGTTAATTCTAACCGTTGTCATAAGTCCGATCTATGACAGCGATTACTCCTAACCGCTGTCATATATTGATCTATGGCAGCGGTTAGTCATAACTACTGTTAGGATTAACCGCTGTCGTAGAGTCCATTACAGCGGCTTCAAAAATCACCGTCATAGTATGTACTGCCATAGCTCTTTTTTATAGTAATAAATATTTGTATAAAAAATAACTAATATTTATAAACTATATGTTCTCAATTTTTTTTTCTTTTTAGACCTTTTTCACCAAATCTATTCAAATGGTTGATGAAGAACTAAAAGTTATATCATGAGTTTTGAAAAAGAAATATCACTTTGTCAACTTTTTGAGGTAAATGATGTGTAACATGCTTTAGGTGAACTTTAAATAAAAAACACACCCGTGTCATTAGACTCATATTTAATATACATATATAAAATTATTCTATAAAAAATTGATCAAGAAGGGTGCTACACCTATATGCACCATATATGTCAAAGATGGCAAGGTCAATTGTTCAACCATGTCCCAATTGCTAAACATTGACCTGACAATGGTCCCTTCTTTGAACATCAAATATATTCTTCTGATCTTTGAGGCTTCGGATATGAGAAAGAGACCAACCAGCTAAGTGGCTAGCTAATTGAGGCTCCAACATTAATCCATTTATGAATTCAGAGGATGGACTTCTATCTCAAATTTCTTCTTTTTTTCACTATTGATATTTATGAATCTATTTTATTAGATTCTAGTTTTTCATTTTCATGCATGCTTGCCCCCCTCATACCTAAAGTTAAAATTGAGGGAAAAAAAAAAAGCGCGCACGCGCGCGCAACAACTAAACCTCAACCGTGTGCTTGAAGCTTTTAAATAGTATCAGAGCTAGACGTGAAGTAGTTTTTGCTAGTAGCAATATAATAAAGGAAGACTGGAAATTGGATTGCAACTTCATCAACAACAACCGTTTTAGTCATCAGGTTTCTATTTGGTAAAAAGGGTCGAAAATTAAGGGGATAAGGATAGGTTATGTTGGGAATAAATTTTGCTCCTATCGAAGTCTAGTTCGATGCTCAACCTAATGCAACCAGTAGCCATGGAAGAGCTTCAGCAGATGGATCTTAGTCGAATCCTTACAGTCGGCCGAACTGCTCAGTCGGTCGAGCTTCTTCGGACTCACAGCGGTCGAACTCCTCAGCGATCGTCCCTCGACCGAACTTCTCAACGAACCCCTCGGCGATCATCTTCCGACCGGACTTCTCAGCGGCCGAGCTCCTTCCGAACTTCCAGCGGTCGAGCCTTAGCCGCACTCCTCCAGCCAGATGCTTACGAGAGCCGAACTCTCCTCCAAGCTTCCTCTTCGATAGAACTTCTTCATGAGCCGGACTCCTCCCAGACACCCCCTTCGGTCGATCGAGCTCCTACCGAACTCCCCTGCGATCGAGCTTTAGCCGCACACCTCCAGTCAAATGCCTATAAGGGCCGATCTCCTTCCAAGCATCCTCTTCAGGAGTTCGAACTCCTCCAAAATGGGTACATGTTGAAGCTCTTCAACCATTCATTCGATTCCGAGCGGCTCAGTATCAAGACAGCTGCAGCCATCATCATTAGTCTGTCGCAAATGATAGCGATCCGCTATCAGGCTGCGATGGCGGTCACCATCAATCCGCTGCAGACGATGCCTTCCCCTGGGACTGACTCCGTCAGACCTCGAGCGGTCCGTCAGCACGCGGTTGCAGCTGTCACCATCAAGCTCCACCTATAAAAAGGATCCTCCAGATATGGAATCTCTAACCTCTAATCTCTAAGCTCTCCTCTTCTCTCTAAGTCCTACGAAAATCAATCCCGAGCACTCCATTCCTGTTGGCTAGAGCTAACTTGATCGTCGAAGGGTTCTGACAGAGCCACCCCCCATCGGCTCCAGACGAAACTTTATTTTGTAGGTCTCTGATGGTGACCTCATCGACCTCCACTTCAGTTGGATCCGACGATGACCAGATTCTGCGTCAACAGAATGGCACTAGAAGGAAGGGCTTCAACTTTGGTTGGAGATGGAATCTCCCCCGGGCTTCAACTTCAACATCAATTTTAGCTGGAGATGGGATCTCCTCCGAGCTTCAACTTGAACTAGTACGAAGTCCAGAAGAAGACTTTGACAGTCATCTTTTCTGCACTCCCTTCCTTCGAGTTTCGAACTCGGAAGTGGGGGGGCTAGTGTTGGGGATAAATCCCGCTCCTGTCGAAGTCTAGTTTGATGCTCAGCTTAATGCAACCAGTAACCACGAAAGAGCTTCAGCAGACAGGTCTTAGCCGAACCCTTACAGCCGACCGAACTGCTCAGCCGATTGAGCTCCTTCGGACTCACAACGGCAGAACTCCTCAGCGGTCGTCCCTCGATCGAACTTCTCAGCGAACCCCTCGATGGTCGTCCTCCGACCGGATTTCTCAGCGGTCGAGCTCCTTCTGAACTTCCAACGACCAAGCCTTAGCCACACTCCTCTAGCCAGATGCTTACGAGAGCCGAACTCTCCTCCAAGCTTCCTCTTTGGTCGGACTTCTTTAGGAGCCGGACTCCTCCCAGATACCCCCTTCGACCGGCCGAGCTCCTATCGAACTCTCCTGCGATCGAACCTTAGCCGCACACCTCCAGCCAGATGCCTACAGAAGTCGAACTCCTTTCGAGCTTCCTCTTCAGGAGTTCAAACTTCTCCGAAATGGGTACACGTTGAAGCCCTTCAATCCTTCATTCGGCTTCGAGCGACTCAGTATCAAGACAGCTGCAGTCATCACCATCAGTCCGCCGCAAGCAACAACGATCCGCTATCAGGCAGTGATGGCGGTCACCATCAATCCACTGTAGATGGTGTCTTTCCCTGGAACTGACTCCGTCGGACCTCGAGCGGTCCGTCAGTATGCGGCTGCAGCTGTCACCATCAAGCTCCGCCTATAAAAAGGATCCTCTAGATATGAAATCTCCTCTAAGCTCTAAGCTCTCCTCTTCTCTCTAAGCTCTGCAGAAATTAATTCCGAACATTCCATTCCTGTTGGTCAGAACTGACTTGATCATTGGAGGATCCTACCAAAGCCACCCCCTATCGGCTCCGGATGGGACTTTGTTTTGCAAGTCTCCGATGGCGACCTCATCGGCCTCCACTTCAGTCGGATCCGACGATGACCAAATTCTGCATCAATAGGTTACTTGAATGATTATTCTAGAAGATGAAGTTTTGAAACAAAAAATAAAAATTGATAGCTCAAGATAGCACTATCTATGGCAATATTGATATAATAGTGCTAATATACTATATTCCGTTGAGCATGGACTTGAAGACAATGAGGCTCAAAGTATCTTTTCTCTTTAATTATAAATATATAGTAATATTCTACATGATAAAGAGCTCAATGTTAACATCCTACTTGATAAAAAGCTAAAATATTCCATAAGATTTGGTCGCCATGATAGGTAACTGGTGTCGGGTCGGTGAAGCATGGAAGAGCTATTACCAAGAGAATTTAGGACATAAAAAGGTGAGATTAAGCTTTGTGTTGAGGCAGTAGAGATTGGTGAGGGGAAAGCTAGCTGAGATAAATGAGACGATGGCGGTCACCATCAATCCGCTGCAGACGATGCCTTCCCCTGGGACTGACTCCGTCAGACCTCGAGCGGTCCGTCAGCACGCGGTTGCAGCTGTCACCATCAAGCTCCACCTATAAAAAGGATCCTCCAGATATGGAATCTCTAACTTCTAATCTCTAAGCTCTCCTCTTCTCTCTAAGTCCTACGAAAATCAATCCCGAGCACTCCATTCCTGTTGGCTAGAGCTAACTTGATCGTCGAAGGGTTCTGACAGAGCCACCCCCCATCGGCTCCAGACGAAACTTTATTTTGTAGGTCTCTGACGGTGACCTCATCGACCTCCACTTCAGTTGGATCCGACGATGACCAGATTCTGCGTCAACAGAATGGCGCTAGAAGGAAGGGCTTCAACTTTAGTTGGAGATGGAATCTCTCCCGGGCTTCAACTTCAACATCAATTTTAGCTGGAGATGAGATCTCCTCCGAGCTTCAACTTGAACTAGTACGAAGTCCAGAAGAAGACTTTGACAGTCATCTTTTCTGCACTCCCTTCCTTCGAGTTTCGAACTCGGAAGTGGGGGGGCTAGTGTTGGGGATAAATCCCGCTCCTGTCGAAGTCTAGTTTGATGCTCAGCTTAATGCAACCAGTAACCACGAAAGAGCTTCAGCAGACAGGTCTTAGCCGAACCCTTACAGCCGACCGAACTGCTCAGCCGATTGAGCTCCTTCGGACTCACAACGGCAGAACTCCTCAGCGGTCGTCCCTCGATCGAACTTCTCAGCGAACCCCTCGATGGTCGTCCTCCGACCGGATTTCTCAGCTGCCGAGCTCCTTCTGAACTTCCAACGACCAAGCCTTAGCCACACTCCTCTAGCCAGATGCTTACGAGAGCCGAACTCTCCTCCAAGCTTCCTCTTCGGTCGGACTTCTTTAGGAGCCGGACTCCTCCCAGATACCCCCTTCGACCGGCCGAGCTCCTATCGAACTCTCCTGCGATCGAACCTTAGCCGCACACCTCCAGCCAGATGCCTACAGAAGTCGAACTCCTTTCGAGCTTCCTCTTCAGGAGTTCAAACTTCTCCGAAATGGGTACATGTTGAAGCCCTTCAATCTTTCATTCGGCTTCAAGCGACTCAGTATCAAGACAGCTGCAGTCATCACCATCAGTCCGCCGCAAGCGACAACGATCCGCTATCAGGCAGTGATGGCGGTCACCATCAATCCACTGTAGATGGTGTCTTTCCCTGGAATTGACTCCGTCGGACCTCGAGCGGTCCGTCAGTATGCGGCTGCAGCTGTCACCATCAAGCTCCGCCTATAAAAAGGATCCTCTAGATATGAAATCTCCTCTAAGCTCTAAGCTCTCCTCTTCTCTCTAAGCTCTGCAGAAATTAATTCCGAACATTCCATTCCTATTGGTCAGAACTGACTTGATCATTGGAGGATCCTACCAAAGCCACCCCCTATCGGCTCCGGATGGGACTTTGTTTTGCAAGTCTCCGATGGCGACCTCATCGGCCTCCACTTCAGTCGGATCCGACGATGACCAAATTCTGCATCAATAGGTTACTTGAATGATTATTCTAGAAGATGAAGTTTTGAAACAAAAAATAAAAATTGATAGCTCAAGATAGCACTATCTATGGCAATATTGATATAATAGTGCTAATATACTATATTCCGTTGAGCATGGACTTGAAGACAATGAGGCTCAAAGTATCTTTTCTCTTTAATTATAAATATATAGTAATATTCTACATGATAAAGAGCTCAATGTTAACATCCTACTTGATAAAAAGCTAAAATATTCCATAAGATTTGGTCGCCATGATAGGTAACTGGTGTCGGGTCGGTGAAGCATGGAAGAGCTATTACCAAGAGAATTTAGGACATAAAAAGGTGAGATTAAGCTTTGTGTTGAGGCAGTAGAGATTGGTGAGGGGAAAGCTAGCTGAGATAAATGAGACATTGACTATTTAGGATAATGAGCCACTAACCTTGTAATGTCTTTCCCCAACCATATATCTAGGTTGATAGGTCTATTATACATGCACTTAGGTGTTGTACTCAAGCTTATATCTTCTCCAATCACAAAAGAGATCTTGTCCAGTCACCCATTGATTAGATGAAATATAGGTTGTTAGGAAATTATGTACTCTTCATGTGGTCTTCCATGATTTATATATAGTATTGAGCCACTCATACTATTATTCTCTATTGTTCTTTTTTTTATTCAATTTTTTTTTTTTTTTGACCTTTAGTGATTAAGTTTTTGATAATAAAATAGATAATTAACTAATATTTTGTATACATGTTTTTTAAATATTTTTTAAGTTAAAGAGAAAAAATTGACGTAATTTTTTTTTAATTTTATTTTTTAAAAAAATAGAAAAACAATACAATCCATCAGCAATGCAAATTTTGTTTTTACTTATGAAAAAATATTTTTTCTAGCAAAAAATTATAGAATAAAAAATTAAATTTCTCATTTCAAGAAAAAAAATTATTTTTTTATTTTTTTTTCTATATTTTTTCTCACAACTTTAAACGAAAATGAGAACCCAACTTCGTAAGAGTCTTGATCATAAATGCACAAGGCCCTCGCACATCCCTTCTAAATAGTTGTTGGACAGCCGCAACCAATAATATTTGTATGGAAAAACAACCAATAATACAAATCTTATATATGCTAATGACCATGCAAATAGTACAAATCTAAACCTGGTGCAAATATCCCACCTAGGATTGTTGGGAAAAATTTTGATTGCATAATTTTCTGCAGCAGAGTTGTCTACTGAAATCTCAGATGAGAAGACAAACCAAGAACAAATGGAGAAGGTTTCTCGAATGACTGAGATTGAGGATCTCCAAGCTCCTTGTAGCCTCCCATTTGCACCACTCTGCATCAAGGTATTGATTGATTGTTCTCATATGATGAAGTGGCTGTTACCCCGTTAGATAACAGATTATTTATTATGTTTATTTCATCAGGATCCACGGGAGTACTTTGATTCACAACAAGCCAATGCTTTCAAAGCTTTAGGAGATACTGGTGGTGGAATCACACCTGTTGATTGCAGCTTAAAGACTGAGGAGGCATATATTTATTTGCTGGAGCAGATTTCTGAGGTGAAAGTCAGAGGGTTGAATAATCCAGTTGTTCAACCTGAAGCAGCTTTCAAGGTAAATTCAGCTGTATTAACAGTGAGTTATATCTTATGCATTTCACACTTCTTGGTAATAAAAACAATTGCTGCTTTGACTCATTGTATTTCCTCAAATGTTGGGTTATTTTGTAGACTACTGGAATTTTCAACCTATTATTATCTTTCTTCAATTTTAACAGCTGACAGTGCTTGATGGTAGAACAATCTTCATTACATTTGGTGGTCTGGTCCATGATACTATACTTTTTTGTATAGAAGGACTTGATGTTGTGCTGTATCTACACTCAATTCCTAGTTTGTGCTGGAAGTAAATGCTTGCTTTCTACTTAAAATCAGTCTGTAGTGGGATTGTGATGAAAAAAACAATTTCATGCGACATGAGAATTTTCTATTGGGTTGTTCTACTTGATAGCAAACTTTGGCTTTTTAAGAAGCTTTGCTTTTTATTATTAGTCTAATTTTACTGATGTGACTATGCTATTCTACTTTCATCGAACTCCGGACTCAATAGACTGAATTTGTTAAGCAACTTTTCATATGATGACTTTATATAGGGCATTTTGCATGAAT
This sequence comes from Cocos nucifera, assembly GCA_006176705.1. Lineage (NCBI taxonomy): Eukaryota > Viridiplantae > Streptophyta > Magnoliopsida > Arecales > Arecaceae > Cocos > Cocos nucifera. The sequence goes on along the minus strand of QRFJ01000179.1, from coordinate 1,208,676 downwards.
GGCTACTCTCATTTTTAGATTTGCAGAAATGGCCATTTTCATTTCTTTTTGTAGGATCAGCTGTTTTTCAATTTTCTTAACTATATTTTCCCTGGCCATTCAGCGACTTTGGCACTAGACGTTCCCAAAATGAGTATTATCAGGTTGGACAAATTAGAGAATAGACAGACATTTGTTGGAATTCCTGCCTGCCTTCTCTTTTTAGGGTCTATCTGAAAGAGAATTCAATACCTCTTAGTCATGGGTATTTGAATAAGACGAACCAGCCTCCGTGGATATCTTTGCTTCGGAACAAAACATCCCCATATATTGCAATGCGTAGATTCAAGGAGATTGTGCACATATTATGTAGTATAGACATCTAGACAAACTAGTGCAGAATGTAGGCTAAAATATTTAGTAAGCTGTTTGCATCAAAAATAACAAGCGACACCCATTTAAACTATTTGTGTGCATAAAAAACCAAGTAGACAATCTATGGTAGATACACTTGGATAAATTGGTGTAGTATAAATTTGATATAAATTTATATTCACCAGTTCATGCATTCACTGATACATCAAATATGCAATCAGTATATGCTCCTCTAGGATTTAAATATTCTTACTAACCGATGCATCTATTCGAGAGTGTAAAATTTGATTATTAGATGGACAAAATTCATGTTTATTGGGCCAGTGACAATTTGGTCAGAAAAATTGAAACTACAAAAAGAAGTAAAAATGGCCATTTCTGCAAGCAGTGAGTGGTCGCTTATGCAAAATTTTTCTTTAAATAAAGGTGACAATAGTTTCAGCAAATTAACTCAATAACATTTTCACAAGTGACTAAAAGGAGCTAGTCAATGAGGTGAGGTGGTATGTCATATGCAATATAAGACACAAACAAATGCACACGTGTGTGTATTTTCATACATCTTAAGACAAGTTTGTTACATCAACAACGCTAAAATATAAAACAAGCCGCACTTGAAGCATAACAACCTCAAATGAGCATTGCCATGTTGGGTTCTGCACTAGTAGTTATTGTTCTTCAATTTTAGGGAAGGCTTTTATGAATGAAATGTTGTAAGCAAGAATGTTTTGTTATGAGGTCCTGTTGGTTGTGAAATTATCATTAATTTTGCATTAATTTAAGTCCTTAAATTTTATAGTAGCTTAAAAACAAGCCATCACGTGTTTGCATATAATTATGAACATCTATGAATTTTTGTTCTCCAATTTTGGTCTTATAATATTATTTTTCTCTAATATTTTAAACTTCTCCATATGTTGTGTAGCTTAAATAACTATATATTGAACTATAAATTGACAATGCTTATGCACATTTAAAACCACTGTTGTCAAAGACGTGCCCAGCTGCCTTAGCACCTCACCTACATCTAGGTGAGGCCATTTCATATAGGCACATAGAAAGAAAGCCTCATGTAGGCCTTCGTAAGGCACACTTTATGATTGTGTGCTTTATGTGTCTATATGATTCTGGTTGGTTGCAAGCGTATTGTATTTGTTGTATTATAAGATGATTGTTTTTGTGGGTGTATCTTGTGTTTGCATTTGCATTGTTTTGAATATTTGTGGGTGCAACTGAAATTATTTATTGTGTTTGCTTGTGGATGTGTGTTGTGTTTGATCGTATTGTTTATCGCTGCCTATTATGTTTAAGACCATAAGTTTATTATATGCATATATGCATAGATGTGGACACACGTTCATATGTTATACATACATAAGCACGCATATGCACATATATGCATGCAGAGATGTATAAATGGTTGCGTACATGCACTAGGTTCATGCCAACTGGATTTGAAGGATGTGTTCAATACTTATTGCATGTCCAACACCAATGATCCAAGTCACTCACTGGATGTGATCTACTATGTCTAAATTGCTTAGAAACCAAAAATTATATGATTTGGAGATTCTTAGCCTATGCATTGAGCAGTCAAAACATAATTTAAATAACACTATGTGATGCTCAGTTTTGACCAAATCACATTACTATTGGTATGTAAGTAGTTCATAGTTAGTAGATCACATCCAGTGGCTCAAATTGTTATCGTTGGACACCCATTGTCTGGTCAGGACTAGCTGGATTGGACTTCAAATCTGGTTAACTGGATCCTATTCCACCCATACATGCATACATATGTACATGCGTCCATATGTATATGTATATGTATACTCCAGTGCACCCTGAGCCTTAATAACCTGCAGGAAAAGTTATTTAAAGTAAATGATAAATAATTTATTGCAAAAGTATGTAAAAAATCATGTGATAGACATGCATGAAGCATCTTCTCTCATCTCTTTCTCTGAGCTACAAAATTATCCACTATATTACAGCCACAGGTATATCCATTTAATGTTGTGTAACAAATCAGGCATTAGAATGGGTAAACCTAAACACCTTTGTTCCTTATGCTTGGTAAACCATTGACCACATGGTTGTTGTCTTTATAAGAGAGTATGATTGTGCTAATGGAGTCTCTTTCATTTCTAATTCCAGAACGAAATTATGATAGTTAAAGACAAATATTCTTTCTCAATTGCATGGAGGCAAGTTTTTGAAAGGTTATGTATGTGCAGTTATCCACCATATAGGACAATATTCAAATATATACAATTCATTTATATTTGGCCCTCTTGCACAAATGGGTACAATACATGACTATGTGCGTAATAAATCACTGTGCATCAGAATCTCTTTGGCATTTTCTGAAACTTACAGTGAATTAATTCAAGGATTCTAATGCAGATAATGCGGGAGTACTTGGTATACTCTCATTGAAGAAATCTACTGTTTTTGGTGAAATGGATGATAAGAATGTTTTGTGAAGTGATAAATGTAATATTGCATTTCATCTGGTTTGTAAGGAGTGGGTAGTTAGGAATCTGTGGTATGTGCTTGCTACGTGGTAAATAAGTTTGTTTGGTGAGTGATGCCTAAGTTGATTAGGCATCAAAGCTAAACAACTTCCACAACAATATGACCCATTGGATAAGACTTAGGCATTGCTGTGTGCGAGAACTGCTATGCTTGTGGTTCCATGACAGGAGTTTCAGAATGCAAAGACCAAAATAAGCAAAAGCTCAAGCAAAGAGGCTTGGAAAGGAAGGAGTGAGTGCCAGTTCCTTGGAGGCAGTAGGAAATGGACGTTAAGGCTTTAAAGTATACTTGGCCTGGAGTACTGCAAAATGGACTTTAGCTTTTGGTTAGTCGAGTGATGGTCAGATCGACAAGGTCAACCACTAGCTGACTGCACTTAGTGGGCTGGAAGGGCTTACTGTTAACAAAAGATGAAGAGACTCCATTGTGGAATCAAATTTTTGCACGCTATTCCTTCTAAGTATCATTGAGGAGAAGGGGCAACCTTGAGATCCAAGAAGTTACTACTTTGAGTGGGCTGGAAGGGCTTACCATCAATGAGATGAAGAGACTCCATTTGGATCAAACCTTTGTTTGATATTCCACCTAGTATCATTGAGGAAAGAATGCGAGATCAGGACCCAAGAAGTCAGTAGACGTAAAACGTAGATCTGGCAATCAACATTGAAGGTGTTGTTTTAGATAGGAAACATTGGATGCATCACTGCTACCAAACTCATTGGAAAATTACATGGTTTTTTGTTTTCAGAGGTGAGAGGAGCAAGAGCTTTCTCAATAAATGGGTTTACAATTTATCTTTCCTAAAAAGGATGCAAAAATGAAAGAATGCCTTAAATGGGATTAAGCTAAGTAATATATGCCCCCAGGGTTGTATGCGGTTAAATGAATATTGTGGAGATCTCCAGAACCAAACTCTAGCTTCTATATTTGGATTGGGGTGTTGCATAGTTAAGAGGGTTTATGAACATAAAGCAAATGTCATAAAGATAGACAGAATATAGTTGGAATTCAGTGCATTTATTGAAGTCTAGAAGTTAGAATATTTTTAAAAATTATTGTGAATGAGTGGTGGCCTAGGCGACAAAATCTTTGATACAAAATGGCTTGGATAAGGGGAAAATTTTTTTTTTTTCAAGGATTTGACCTTGGATAGGAAAAGATTGCAAATAAGGAACCAATTTTCCAATCCCTGTTTTATTGGGCCTTGTAATCTATGTTTTATATGGATTTACACACTACAGTTGCTGCATTATTTGTCCTTTTGTTTGCATGAACCATCTTGATGACCCATGTAGATTGCTCCTTCGGGAGACTAGTTAGGTCGGTAAAGAAAAGCAAAGTTTATTGTATCTTGGCCTTTTTAGAATATGATACACTGTTTTTTGTTCTCTGTAGGTAAAACAGATCTGAGGACATCATGAAGGAATGTGACAAAATGCTAACTACTTAGTTTTTACTTGCGTATCTTGCTAGCTACTGATAATTTTTACATAAAACACTGTTGTCTTCTAATGTAAATATCAGGTGTTGGAGGAAGATTCTTCAACCAGCATTCTCTTTTCTTAATAATGCTGATCAACCGAGGAGCTTCTTGAGATACAAACTTGAACTAAGTTAAAATAGGTTACTAAGTGGATGATATTGGAAATACCTGAAATGCAAATAGCTATAGTGTTATGGTAACTTTTGTGCCATGTCATTGTTAGATAGACATAACTGTTCCATCTAAATCATTTAGTCTTTTTACAGGATTTTATTTATTAGCTATCATATTCTCTCTTACATGCAATTTAGTTATGGTTTATGACATGGAAGGCTAAGTAAATCTTTGTGGGTTGTATAATTCTTGTATGCTCTTCTATGTTGCATAGTATGTAAAATTAAGAGTTTGGTCACGGAGAAAAAAAAAGTGCAAAATGTTGACACATTTACACCAGATATTGAAATTAAAGATATGAATATTCTTCTTGCCTATATTTCTTTTGTTTTGTTTGAGTTGTCCTTATAGGATGAACTGCTTGCATCACTGCTTTATTTGACTTAATATTCATCAGTTATCATAATTGCATGGAGCAGGAAAACCTAACTACCTCACTGGTATGAGCTAGGTTCTCAATGGGTTGAATCCATATCTTTCAAGTACCAAATATCATCTTGGAAAGAACCCTCAGGAGTGTGTCCTGGATAGGCTGCCAAACAGGACTAAAGATGAACTTATGCATGTGAGTTGCCTGACTTTCGAAGAGTTCCTGCATGTTATCACATGTTAACATTTGCACATTTTGCTTCAAATTAGAAATCTTTCTTGAACTTAATCAAATGATATGATTGCTTACTTTCTTCTATCCATCAAATTAATGGCATATCCTGCACCCATTCACCTAGAGGTGAATTTTTTGCCGCCTCTTATGTTTTCAGAGGAAGTATGCTGCTTGTCCCCTTACTGTCAGAATAGATGAAACTGCTCTTATGACTATTATTTGTTTCAGCATTGGACATCCATTCAGGAGTTGCTACGACATTTTTGGTCATCATATCCTATTACAACCGCATATCTCTATAATAAGGTAATTTTTATCGGTTTTTACAAGATGTTCTATAGCTTTTGAGCCATAGGAAGGTGGATCATTTTACTTGGCCTTCTTTCTTATTCCCAACTAACACTATTATGTCAAGGATCTGTCTGTTCCTGAGGTAATGAATTGTTATAATAAATAAAAAATTTGTCAATAGAGTAGTATTTTTTATAAATGTTTCTACTTTCTCTTAGTGGCTATCCTTTTATATTATTTTACATGGAATGTATTCAATGCACAATTCCGGGCTTACATAATTGTCAATAACTTGATAGTGATGATAGTATGGAAATCTGAACAGAAGCAATAAATTTGATTTGTATTGTGAAATAAGTTATATCTTAAAAATCGATTGAGATGCAAATGGATTTCAGGAAGATAATGGAACAAACTTGATTGGTTTGTTAGGAAAAGTATCATAAAGCCAATCAGATAAGCTGGAGACGGTTGTATTTTTGTATATATATATATGAATTAAATTTTTATTAATAAAAATTATTTTTGGCAATTTATCATGTTGCATTTTCTTAGAACTTTTATGATGAAGTCCTTACAACTATAAATGATCGATAAAAGAGGATTTATCAAATAGTTCTTAAATCATGTTTGTGACCAAATGATACATTGTTACTATGACAATAACGTTTATCAAGTATAGGTCGTGTGCCATATGGGTTGGTTGTCTTCTTAACCAAAAAGTGTGGAGACACTGGTATGACATACAGATGAAATGTAGGAGTACATCGTCACCAAACAGTGACTCACCTATAGAGCACTTTGCTATCAAGAGATGCTCGCGAAGGATATGGGCATAAGTGTCCCTCATACTTGAGATCATCATGGTGACTTTAGGGATAACAATTGAATCGAGTTGGATCAGAAACGGGTCGGGTCAATGCGGATCGGGTCAAAAAATCATCAACCTAAATCCGACCTATTTATTAAATGGGTCAAAATTCAGACCTGAATCCAACTTTTTATTAAAGAGATAACTCGATCCGATCCACTTAATCCATTTGTTAAACAGGTTAAGTGGGTTAAATAGATTAAATAGGTTAAATAGGTCGGGTTAAATTAGTCACAAACAAATTAATCAGGTTTTAAATAGATTAAATAGATCTTAAATGGGTTAAACATGTTAAATAGGTTAAATAGGTTATCTGACTTAATCCGACCTAAATATTAAATGGGTTAAACGGATTAGATATCTAAAATCTAAATCCGATCCAAATATTAAACGGGTTAAATGGGTTGATCTATTTATGATCCAAACTCGTTTAGCCTAAATCCAAACCTGTTTATAATGGGTCGAATATGGGTCGGGTTGGTGAGTCGGGTCATATTTTGCCAGTCTTAGGTGACTTACAAGCAACTCTCTGTACTTTGGTATCGGACTATCCGTATTTCTACTAGAGTCAATCATCTAAGCTGTAGATATTTTTATATATGTATATGAATTAATTTTTTATTAATAAATATTATTTTTGGCAGTTCATCATATTGCATCTTCTTAGAACTCCTTTTATAATTAAGTCCTTAGAATTATAAATTATCGATAAAGAAGGATTTATCGAATAGTTCTTAAACCATATTTGTGACCAAAAGATACGTTATTACTAGGATGATAACGTTTATCAAGTATAGGTTGTTGTGTACTATATGGGTTGGTTGTCCTCTTAACCAATAAGTGTGGAGACACTGTATGGCATACAAGTGAGATGTAGGAGTATATCGTTACCGAATAGTGACTCATTTGCAGAGCACTCTGCTATTAAGAGATGCTCGCGAAGGATATGGGCATAAGTATCCCTCAGATTTGAGATCACCATGGTGACTTGCAAGTAACTCACCGTGCTTTAGTTTCGAACTAACCATATTTCTAATATAGTGACGGAAGATTTCAGGGTACAGTCAAGTATTTGCAAACTCGATGTATGAGTCAAGATGTGATTGATCCCTCCAGATTATAGGAGATAATGTATCATTGTATTTTAATTTAGTAAAACCTTGGCTAGGAAAATCCATGTAATTATCACAGGATTTGAAAGGTTGAAATACAATGTGGATGACTAATTCTAGGTTGATAGTCAACCCTAGGTCTTCCTGAGCATTCAGGGTCAAAGGAATGAATTATGCAATAACCATATGCCAAGGTTTTTGATTGTTGCTTTGCAATCATTCGACTTATCCGGACGTCGGGTATCATTGCTAGATGGTTACTTCGTTAGTACAGAAAATAATTTCTATACTATCGACTTAGTATTCGAACCTATGGAGTCATGCATATAAGTTATGCAGCATAGAAAAGAATTGACCTAATGTCTATATGTTCAATTTGGAAGTATAAGACTTGATTGAACAAATAGATTTACTTAATTGGAAATTAAGTTAATGGTCATACGGAGTTAAATACTAGCTATGCCTAGCTAGCACCGGCCATGAGGTTTAGTTTTAATTCCGGAGATGAGTTTGACTTGATTAATGATCTAAGGGTTTATGAGAGATTGGATTCAAGTCATGATTATTTTTAGATTAGATCTAATTTAATTGGACTTGATTTGATTAAAGCTAATTGGGTTAATTATCCAAGTTAGATTTGGACCAAAATCCTAATTTGATTAGGATTAACAACATATTCGAATTGAGTTCGAATCAGGTTTGAATCAAATTTAATTTGAACCCAATATGGATCAATTTTGACTTAGTCAACAAGTGCCTTTGACCATTGAGATTCTCTCTCATGTGTGGCCGACTAAGATGGTGTTAGGGGCTGACTGATTCAGCCCCAACCCTTGGTTTGTGTGGCAACATAAGGAGGGTGCAAGGTGACGCCAATTCCTCTCCATTAAGGTTTCCTAATTGGATTAGAAATCACCTTAGGTCTCCTATTTGGAGTAGGATTTGACTAGTCAAATTTGATTTGATTAGAATCCTTATTAGATAAGGATTTGATTAGGTCTTGGGCGTCAACTATAAAAGGAGGGGAGCTCTTCGCGTGGAGAAAAAATTGATTGTGCGCATGAGCTCTTCCAGGCATGAGAGAGAGAGAGAGAGAGAGAGAGAGAGAGAGAGAGAGAGAGAGAGACTTAGGGTGAAGCCTCTATTTCTCTTGGCATGGGGTTTCTTAAAGGTGGGAGATCAGATCTTGCCGCCCCTCTCTCTTCTTTAGTGTGACGCCCAAAGAAATCATCCCTTCTTCTGCATTGTGTGGTGTGCATGCGAAGTGGAGGGTCCATGCTTTCGGATCTCGCGAAGCAATGTTGCAGAATTTTCAGCACCTTGATCATCTTTTCACGGTGCATCGAGGTATGTTTCATAATTGTTATGAAAAATTTTTGAAATTGAAATCTATTCTCCCAGGTTAAGATCTGAATATGATTCAGATCCAGAAAAGTTTTCTTTCATGGTTTTGGTTACTGAATTGGTATGCTGATTTCTTGAAGGTTAGGGAACGACGAAGAAGAAATGCACAATTGCAATGGCTTAGGATCTTATCTAAAAAGGCTAGCCATAAAGTGATATTTGGATTTCTTGATCATGTATAAGTATTCAAAATCTATCTAATGCATAGCCAATGTGGGACTAAAGACAAGTTTGCATGGGGCCTCATATACTCTTTCCATTTAAGCCTAGTGTCCTTGCTAGATTAAGGGTTCAAATCCATTTAAATCTAATTACAAACACCACGATTAGCCTTTGGTCAGTCCAAATTGGCCCTTGCTGCAATATCCTCTAGTCCACATTGGCCATGGACTAATTGCTTTGATATCTTTTGCAACAACCTAGGATCTTATTAAAAAAGGCTAGCAAAAAAATATTTTGGATTACTTAATCTTGTATAAGGATCCAAGATCTATCCAACGCATAGCCAATGTGGGACTAAAGACATGCCTACATGGGTCCTCACAACAACATCTAAGAAAACTTAGGATAAAAGTCCAAACATTAATGACAGAGGATGATCAACCAAATAGTAGAACATGTAAAAAGGAATATGAAACCATTATAGCAAGGAAGTATTTCATGTGGAAGATTGTATGCATGGTTTTAATTTATATATTAAAAAATAGTTAGCATTGGCAAGAGTTTATTTGGTGGTCAATGAGCAACATGTTAATTTTGTATGCTGGTAAGTTTCCAACTTTCATGGCAAAACAGCAACTTCAAGCGTAGGTGGTTTTCAGAAGTCATAGTGAGAGTAGGCTTATATTTGGTATTTGCTAAGTTTACTTTCGTTATACAAGTTATAGCTGCATTTATTCTTAGGCATAATTTGTTTGTTATTTGTTGATGATATATTGTAGGTCAGCAAGGCCATGGAAGGGATAAATGCTAGACTGGAATTTAGTGCAATCTAAAGAGAGTTAACATTATAAGTAGTGGATCTATGTGGTCAGAGTTGCAGTTTTAGTTAAGCAACAATGCAGTACTTGAGCATACATTTTTTTGTTACCTTAGTTTTATTATGACATGATGGAGAGATGGACTTTTTCAAATAAGGCTGATAAAATAGTGATTGCAGTGCACCTGAGTCATTAGAAAAAAAAAATGTAAAAAGCAGTCTATTTTGTTTTTGTCTGGGAGTCCTGCCCTATGGTCAGAAGTTTAGGTCCAAGCAACCAAGTTGCAAGCCTTAAACTATGCAAGGAGAAATTATAAAGTAGGGGCCTTGTTTGGCAAAATCTTGCTGGATCTTGCAGCCTGCAGGATAGGTGGAGAGAGTGTGCTGTGGGGAAGGGAAGAAGCGGGAGAAGGGAGAGGAAAGCAGGGTCGTGGCCCAATATGGTGTTTTTTTTTTGTTATATATATATATATTTTAAAATTTTTATATATATATTTTTATTAAATAAAGAAAAGACCTCTCAAGGTCCTTTTGTTTTTTAACCCCTTGGGTATTGAGTCCTGCAATCCCGCCTTCCTTCTTTCCTGCTCCTCCTCCCTTTCTCTCTCCAACCCCTCTTACTCTCTTCTTGGATGATCTTGCCAGATCTTGCAGGATCTTCCCAAACAGGCCTAAGAGGAAACAAGGCAAGCTTCAACATGGGGAATTGGATTTGTTTTGAAGGAGAATAGTGAAGACAAGAGCCAAACTGAGATACAGAGCCCATTACGCATACCTTTTTTCGCTTTATGCTGTCCCGACCTTCTTCAGTTAGCAATTTTCAGTTGCATACTAACTGATCATTTGTGTATGTAACTCTATGATGTTTTCATTTTTGTTGATTTCCTTGCATTTGCAACAGGTTTTAAGATTGAAGGATGCTATGGCACAGATCTATCATAAGCTACAGGTATGCCATGGTTGCATCTAATCCAAGATGTAATTTGCTTCTTTACTTGTTGAAGTAGTTCTTTTCACTTTTCTTGGAACACATATCATGGCTTTAGCATCCTAACTCTGATGAAGTCCATTGCCTTGTTATAATATCTGGGGAGCTTTCTAGTTTCCAGTCTTACATTTTATTTTTTTTCCTGCTTTTACTGATGAGGATAGATGGGCATTGGATGGATTATCCTTTCAAGTGTCATGAATGGAAAATTATTATCCTTTTTCCCTTCACTTCTCATGTTTACTGCAAGCCAATGATACAGTAGAAATTCCACTTTAAATATGAGAATCCACAGAGCACTATATGCCGAACTATATTTTTGCATTGCCAAACTCTATTTTTTTTTCTTGTCTGGGTTTATATTATTGCCAGTATATATGGAATCTCAAGGAAGTTCAACAATATTTGCAGTACATAACTGTCTCCAATTTCTTAAACTTTCAGGAGATAAAGGAATCTGTTCAGTCAGATTTCCGGCATCAAGTTTCTCTCCTTGTTCAGCCCATGCTCCAGGTAGTCTTAGTGCTTATTTGCTATTTATCTGCTTGCGAGTACATATGCGTGCATGCAAATATATGTGTATACGTAATACATGCACATGCATTCATGATATATACTGAGCTAAAGGACCAAGAATGTATGACGTTGCCTGCTTTATTTTAGGAAACTGATGTATTAGAGCCCATTGGTTTAATTCATTGAAAATTTGGAAGTTGATTGATCTGAAAAATCAACAGGAGAAGGATTATTTGGTTTTAGAAACTTATTCAGGATTTGTGAGGTTGGAACTTGACACCCTATAGCGGACAATTGTATAATCTGGAGTAAAAGGATTCAAACCTTTGCATCTCAGGCTTGAAGTTGATATTCACTTCATAAAACCATTTTCTCTTTCCCCTTGCGAATTTCTCAAAGGCCTCTGAAAGTGTGCAAATCGGAAGATTTTGAATTTTGGTAATTGAAGCATTTAAATGCTTCCAATTTCCTGAAAGTTTTGAACTTCGAGTTTGATCCAAACAAAATACCTCCCAGAACATCAATTAATAGACAAATGGACAATCAAAGATAATAGAATTTGCCATATGGCTTTGTTTGTCAATTTTGGTCACAACTGAATCTGTTGATCCAAAGATTGATTTTGATAATGACAAAGAGTTTTAAGCATAAGTTATAAAGTCTATGTTTATGAGATTGTGTAGTTTTGAAACTTCAAGTACTCATAATTTTTCAAATATCTCTTGACATCTTAATGAAGATAAAATTAAGTCAAAAAGACAAGTCTAGTTTACAAATTAATTTGGAGAAGAAAGGATCACAAACAGTCCTTGGTACACATGGCACGTAAACTGAGCCAATCCAGTTTGAAATTGAGCCGACCTAGTTTCAGTGGGAACAAAAGACAGAAAGCATAGAAAGACAGAAAATCAGAACTCAAGAGACTGAGCCACTTAGCTATAAACTAAATCGATCTAGTGGGACTGAGTTGACCCAATCAAAAACTGAGCCAATCCAGTGACTGTAATGGCTAGTTTTCATATCTGCAGCTTTTTCGTATCATGGGCTTTTCAATGGCTATTTTTTCATCTTCAATGGCCAGATCTCTTTCTGAAGATCCTACAAATGTCAAAAAGTGGTGGATAGCCTCAAGAATACAAAAGAATCTTTGCAGCATTAAGGACAAGCTTTTGGAGAGTTTGTTGAGTATCCATTGAAAAAGCAAGAAGAGTGAGTTGAAAAGAGTAGGAAAGGAGTGATTTTTCAAACATTCTTTTATCCTTCCAGCTGTAGGTGGTATGATGCTCCCAAGCTTTTGGAGGCCATGGGCGAAGCCAGGGTGAGAGCTCCAAAAAGGCTAGGACATGTGTGGTTCTAGGGCTAGGACAGAAGTTGTCCTAGGGTGGAGGCGGCATGTAACTCTCCACGGGCTTGAGGTTCGGGTATTGAGGGCCTCAAGGGGCTTGGTTGGTGCTTCGAAGACCTGAGATTCAAGGTAGAGCAAGGAACTAAAGTCGGAGAATCAAGACTGCAAAAAGAAGATTTTCTGTAGGTTAGCCGACTCAGTCCAAAATTGGGTCGGCTAAGTCTAGAGCATAGGCGATACAGAAAAATCGAGTTTCGGAACTGCTGGCACGGCACAGGACTGAGCCCAGTGGAACTTAGCCAGCTCAGTACTGAGACTGAATCGACTTAGTGCGCGGGCAGAGTTACGCGAGGGTCTGTTTTGAGCTAGGGTCTGAGTTGATCCTAGGGGTCTTAAGACCTGGTTTGAGAGGTCTTAAGGAGGCTAATTCATGTATGGATTGGGATTAGATCTAGGGGATGAGAGCATGTGCGATTTGGGCTCGGTGAGTGCTTTCATGTATTGGGTTAGCCTAAGGGAGTTTTTGAGCTGGGGTTTATTAGGGTTCATGTGGAAACTCTAGGGTATATAAATCAGGACATTGTAACTTTTATAATAAAAAGGAAATACAATTGAGCTTTTCTTTCCAACTCTCTTCTCTCTTCTTTCTGGTTCCAACATCAAAATTCTAGCTTCTCATCTTTCTTAGATCTTCTTTAATTTACTGGATTAACACCTAGGTTCATGCAAGAGATCGGATCTACAGTTGTGGCTCCGAGCAGCCGTAGGAACAACAATTGATATCAGAGCCAGGTTGAGCGTGAAGGAGGAAGATTAGTTTTCAGCAGAGATCAGCAGCGAGATTCAGATCTAAAGGCTTTCTTCAGGCTTCGTGAGGAAGGAAGAGATCACGGGACTGCTGTCTACCATCCCTAGTCAAGGTATTTCTCAGATCTATCTGTTTGTTGTTATTTGATTCGGATTGATCATGGAGAACAGCGGGTTGAAGGTATCAGAGAAGTTTGATAGAAAAAAAAGTTTCACGATGTGGATGGTAAGAGTGGAGGATCTACTGGTTCAGATGAGGTTGGATTCGGTCTTGGAAGATAGGTCAGAGGAGATCACAGACAAGAAGTGTATGTCCTTGGAGAAAAGGGCATGTGCCACGATTAGGGCTTATTTGGCGGATGAGGTTTTGTATGATGTGTTGGAGGAGAGAATATCCAAGGAATTATGGTCGAGGTTGTAGTAGTTATACATGGGGAAGAGCATGTGCAACAAGTTGATGCTAAAGATGTAACCGTATAGCCTTCGGATGCAAGAGGGCGAGGATGTTGCAGGGCATATTTAGCGGTTCGATCGGATGAGCATGGACTTGCTCAATATAGGGATAGATTTAGAAGAGGATAAGAGTCTATTATTGCTGTGTTCGCTACTCGGGAGCTTCGATCCGTTGGTGACAACTTTGCTGTATGGTAAGGAGATCGGTGTACAAGGAGATCGTATCAGTGCTCAGATTCAATGAGCAGTGGGAACGGATGATGAAGAGGGAGGTCTTTCAGGAGAGTTTTGTGGTTTCAGAGAAGCACAGGAAAGGAAAGAAGAAGGGCGAATAGAGGGACAGCAAGGGATTCAAGAGATGCTTCAAGTGCGAAGAAGCATGGCACTTTAAGCGGGAGTGTCCGCTTTGGAAGAAGTGTAAGGGAGGAGAAAGCTCATATTCCATCAGTATAGTTGCTGAAAGCGAAGATTCGGATGAGCTCTTAGTGGTCTCGGAGGAGCTCGCAAGGTGCGGTGTATCTGAGATGATTTCGGACAGGTCTGCAGAGTACAGAGGATCCGAAGGATCAGCGATGGTATTCGAGGTACAGCGGCAGGCTCAGCAGTATAGTGTTGGGTGGTTGGCCTCGGAGGACTCGGAGATAGAGTCGGCTTTTATGGCATCAGGGGGACTTTAGTTCCAGGTGGAGCATCGAGCAGAGATGGCTTCATGGGTGGAGGAAGCTGTGACACGGGTTCAGAGCAGGGGGTGCAGAGGGAGGATCTATATTCCAGTACAAGTGTTGGGGTTGTACAGATTAAGGTGGAGAGGATTGTGTAGGAAGATAGGCATGGCTCTGAGGGGACAGTGTCAGGTGGAGCATTAGGATATGCGGCGAGTGTCGATGAAGGAACGTTGCATGATCTCCAGGAAAGTCCAGGACAAGTGATGCAGCTGCCAAGCAAAAGGATATTTACAACTTCAAAGGTAGTGCAGAGAAACAAGCCAAGGACTTCAGTGGTGGAGGCGGTCATCTCAAAGGCCTCAAAGGAAGCTCAGCAGTTGAAGAAGAATAGCAGTGGCAAGGTGAGCACGAGGGGCTATCAGGATATGCAGGGACAACAGGATCGTGCAGGAGGATGTTGTCAAGTTTGCCAAGGCTTGGGCACACCAAGGTGGAGATTGTAGGTGGTGTGGTGCTCCCAAGCCTTGGGAGGCCACGAGCGGAGCCAGGATGAGAGCTCCGGGGAGGCTAGGACAGGTGTGGTCCTAGGGTTAGGACAGAAGTTGTTCTAGGGTGGAGGCGGCATGTAACTCTCCATGGGCTTGAGGTTTGGGTATTAAGGGGAGGCTTGGTTGGTGCTTCGGAGATCTGAAATTCAAGATGGAGCAAGAAATCAAAGTCGAAAATCAAGACTGTAGAAAAAAGATTTTCTACAGATTAGTCGGCTCAGTTCAAAACTGGGTCGGCTAAGTCTCAGAGCACAGGCAAAACAGAAAGGTCGAGTTTCGAGACTGCAGGCACGGCACAAGACTGGGCTGGCTCAGTTTCAGACTGAGCCGACCCAGTGGAATTTAGCCGGCTCAGTGCGCGAGTAGAGTTACGCAAGGATCTGTTTTGGGCTAGGGTTTGGGTTGATCCTAGGGGTCTTAAGGTTTGGTTTGAGAGGTCTTAAGGAGGCTAGTTCATATATGGGTTGGGATTAGATTCAGGAGATGAGAGCATATGAGATTTGGGCTCGGTGAGTGCTTTCATGTATTGGGTTAGTCTAAGGGAGTTTTTGAGCTGGGATTTATTAGGATTCATGTGGAAACTTTAGGGTATATAAATCAGGACATTGTAAACTTTATAATAAGAAGGAAATATGATTGAGCTTTTCTTTCTAACTCTTTTCTCTCTGATTCCAACACCAAAGCCCTAGCTTCTCATCTTTCTTAGATCTTCTTCAGTTTGTTGGATTAACACCCAGGTTCACGCAAGAGATCGGATCTACGACTGTGGCTCCGAGCAGTCGTAGGAACAACACCATCATCTTTAGAATAGAGAGAAGTGAGGTTATTGGCATTGAAGATCTTCACCCATCTCTCAAGCATTCAAGGAGAAGAAATCAACCATACAAGCAAAGCAATCCAGATTTTCTTCTCTTGGGTTTTATAGAGTTTGTTTTTAATCGTATTTTTATATTTTGTTTCAAGTTTCTTGGGGTGAGGAACTTGGGTTGGTCCAAGCCTTGAATTGGACGATTGTATTGGTTTGATTGGTGAGCCAAGGTTAAAATCAATTAAGATTGATTATTAGCCTGGAGAAAACAATCATTTGTAAGTGTTGGGGATAGACCCCGCTCCTACCGAAGTCCAGTACGATACTCAGCCTAATGTAACCAGTAGCCACGGAAGAGCTTCGGCGGACGGGTCTTAGGTGAACTCCTACAGCGGCCGAATTGCTCAGCGGTCGAGCTTCAGTCGGACCTGTCAGAGTCGAACCTCATCCCCCGGTCGAACTCAGCGGTCGGGCCTCAGCCGAAGTCCTTCAAGCGGTCGAGCTCCTTAAACTCCCGATGGCCGAGCTCCTTGGACCCAGCAGCCAGGCTCTAGTCGAACTCAACCACCGAGCTTCAGACAGACTCCCGTAAGAGTTGAACTCTCTCCGCGTCGTTACAGCCAGGCGCCTGCGGGAGCCGAATTCCCTCCAACGATCGAGCTTCTACGGAAGTCGGACTCCTTGCGGACTTTTTCAGCGGACGGGCTTCTCAATGGCCGAATTTTCATAAAAGTCGAACTTCTTATGACGAATTCTTGCAGGCGATCCCGCTTCGGTTACATGATAATAACGATCGGCATTTATTGAGTCAATAACGATCGACATTTATCAAGTCAATAACGATCGGCATTGATCAGGACAGTTACGACAATCATTAATCAAGGCGGTTACAACAAGCTCCCTCTATAAAAAGGATCCTCCGGATACACTTACGCCAGGTTCTAAAAATCCTTCTCTCCTCTAAACTCTACCGAACTGCACACTGAGCACTCCATTCCTGTTGACTAGAGCTGACTTGATCGTCGGAGGGTCCTGTCGGAGCCACCCTCCACCGGCTTCGGATGGGATTTTGTTTTGCAGGTCCCTGGCGGCGACCCCATCTGCCTCCACTCCAGTGAATTTCGGCGACTACCAGATTCTGCGTCGACAGATTGGCGCTAGAGGGAGGGCCTTCGAGGTTCCCTTGTTCTTAAAGGAGTGCTCGGCGATGATTTCTCTCTCTCCTCACCAGAGCCCTCTCCCAAAAAGAAAATGCCTCTCAGGAGAGCTTCGACTCGACGATCGGCGGCCTCCGCATCCCGATCCCGTCCAGATCCATCTGCCCCTGCTTCAGCTTCGGAAACTCAGGTTCCATCCGTACCCGTGGTAAATGTGAAGCAGTTCGACCTGCTCGTCCGACAGGTCCATGGCCTCACGGATGCAATGCGGGCCATGCAACAGCCTTCGATGGTGACTCCATCAGGAAATCCGCCATTCAGATGTCGAAAATCGGCCCCAGGAAAGGGTACTCAGGCCGATGTGCCCGCCGCTCCTTGGAAAGGGAAACAGAGAGTTGGGGATTCACATTCGGATCATGGTTCTCCTTTGGAGGAGACCTTCCCCATTTGTAGTCGGAAGCCCCCCAAGATCTGCAACCGAGACGACGCTCTCGATCACAGACTGCGGGAGATGGATCGGCGGATTGAAGAGCTTAGCCACGTTACCCCGGCTCATCATGCCGACGTTCGTGTCGATCCTCCTTTCTTCCTCCAAATAATGCAAGAGCCCATCCCGTCAAACTTCAAGCTCCCTCAACTTGAAAGCTACGATGGGATCTCTGATCCGGTTGATCATCTAGAGGCCTTTCGAATCATGATGCTGCTTCACGGTGCTTCAGACGCCATGCTGTGCTGAGCCTTTTCATTTACTTTAAAGGGAGCAGCGAGGAACTGGTACTCGGCGTTGAAGTCAAGTACGATATTCTCTTTTGACCAGATGAGCAGTCAGTTCGCGGCCCACTTCATCAGCAGCCGACGATCGAGCCGAGGTTCGGATTCCCTGATGAACGTCAAGTAGAAGCAAGGGGAATCAATCCGGGCTTACGTCACACGGTTTAACGCCGCGGCATTGGAAGTCCGGGACTTGGACTAGTTTGTCGCGATGGCCGCACTCAAGGGCGGCCTTCAGAAAAATAACTTGCTGTTCTCCCTAGAGAAAAGGTATCCCAGGGACTTCGCCGATCTGCTGGCTTGGGCCAAGAAATATGCCCGTGCGGAAGAAGCCTTCAAGTTGAAGGACGAAGAAGCCTTAAGGGAGCGGGTGGCAAGCAATGGAGAGCCGAATGAAGTTCGATCGCGCTCACGGACTCCCTCCGATAGCAGGTGGGCCCGAACTCCTTAAGCTCACAGAGAAGCGCGAAGAAGTCCCCCTAAAAGATTTTGCGACTACGCCTTTCTCAACGCTCCTCGAACTCAGATCCTTACCGAAGTTAAGAACCAACTGCCAAGACTAGAAGGGTTACGTTCTCCCCCAAACAAGCGTGATTGAAGCAAGTACTGCTTCTACCATCGCGACTACGACCACGACACTGAGAAGTGCATCCAGCTCCGAGACGAAATCGAGGAACTCGTCAGAAAGGGGCGATTGGGTAAATTCATTCGACGCCAGCTTGAAGATCGGTGAAAGGCGCTGCCGTAACAAGAAACGATAAGGTCGGCCAACGTTACCCCAGATTCCAGCGTCGAAGCCAAGAGAAGCATGCTCCAAAGTGAGGAGGCCAGCATGAGATAGAAAAGGTCGTCCGCATGAAGGAGCACGGAAGAACAACGCTACCACGACCTTGAATCACAAAGAATTCGGGAATACATTACTAGTAACTTCCTTTTAATAAAGTTCTTCCCTTTTAATAGTATATTGTTTTTGGGCGCCAAAACTATGTAATGATAGGGAAAGAAGCAGTCAATAGTCGTCGTGTTAGGAACAGGAGGAAGACCTCGTCCTAACACGAGTAGGTCAAAGACCATCAACCTCGGTTAGAGATAAGATCTCTTCCGAGCGACCACCTTGGCTAGAGATAAGATCTCTTCCGAGAAGTTCGGCCAGAGATAAGATCTCTCCCAAGAAACGACTTCGGCCAGAGATAAGATCTCTTCCGAGCGACTGCTGACAACCTCAGCCAGAGATAAGATCTCTCCCGAGAAGCGACTTCGGTCAGAGATAAGATCTCTTCCGAGCGATCGAGTCAACCTCGGCTAGAGATAAGATCTCTTCCGAGCAATCCTGTCAACCTCGGTCATATAAGATCTCTCTCGAGCGACCCTGTCAACCTCGGTCAAATAAGGTCTCTCCCGAGCGACCGCGTTAACCTCGGCTGGAGAGCTTCAACTTCAACCTCGGTCAGAGAAGATCTTCTTCGAGCGGTCGAGACAACCTCGGCCAGAGAAAAGATCGGAGACAACCTCGCCCTGAGATTAGATCTCTTTCGAGCGTCCGTATCAAACCTCGGCTATAGGAGACAATGTCGCCCCTGATGAGCTCAACCTCCGACCTCAATCGCAGGAGACGAGGCCTACCTCAACTTCGGTTGGAGATGGGATCTTCCTCGGGCTTCAACTTCAACATCAACTTTAGCCGGAGATGAGATCTCCCCCAAGCTTCGACCTGAACCAGCATGGAGCCCTGAAGAAGACTTCGGCAGTCGCCTTTTCTACACTCCCTTCGAGTTTCGAACTCGAAAGTGGGGGGCTACTGTTAGGGATAGACCCCGCTCCTATCGAAGTCCAGTACGATACTCAGCCTAATGCAACCAATAGCCACGGAAGAGCTTCGGCGGATGGATCTTAGCCGAACTTCTACAGCGGTCGAACTGCTCAGCGGTCGAGCTTCAGTCGGACCTGTTAGAGCCGAACCCCGTCCTCCGGTCGAACTCTTCAGCGGTCGGGCCTCAGCCGAAGTCCTTCAAGCGGCCGAGCTCCTCAAACTCCCGACAGCCGAGCTCCTTGGACCCAGCAGCCAGGCTCTAGCCGAACTCAACCACCGAGCTTCAGATAGACTCCCGCAAGAGCTGAACTCTCTCCGCGTCGTTACAGCCAGGCGCCTGCGAGAGCCGAATTTTCTCCAACGACCGAGCTTCTACAGAAGTCGGACTTCCTACGGACGGGCTTCTCAATGGTCGAACTTCCATGAAAGCCGAACTTCTTATGACGGATTCCTGCAGGCGATCCCGCTACGGTTAAATGATAATAACGATCGACATTTATCGAGTCAATAACGATCGGCATTTATCAAGTCAATAACGATCGGCATTTATCAAGTTAATAACAATCGGCATTGATCAGGATAATTACGACAATCATTAATCAAGGCGGTTACAACAAGCTTCCTCTATAAAAAGAATCCTCCGGATACACTTACACTAGGTTCTGAAAACCCTTCTCTCCTCTAAACTCTATCGAACTTCATACTGAGCACTCCATTTCTGTTGACTGGAGCTGACTTGATCGTCGGAGGGTCCTGCCGGAGCCACCCCCCACCGACTTCAGACGGGACTTTGTTTTGCAGGTCCCCGGCGGCGACCCCATCTGCCTCCACTCCAGCGAATTCCGGCGACTACCAGATTCTGCGTCAACAGTAAGGATTTGGTTGGTGATCCGAGGAAAATCAACTGGGTTGCTTGTGAGTTTGAAAAACAATCTTGTATGGTTTTGGTTGGTGAGCCAGGAAAAACCAACTGGATTTGATTGTGAGTTCGAAAAATAATCGGACTGTAATTTTAGTTATGAACTATAGTTCAATTTTCAATAGGTATACTTGGGGAGTGGACATAGATGCCGAGTTTGGCATCGAACCACTATAAAATATGTTTGTGATTGTGTGCTCTTGTTCTATTATTTTCATTCACTACACATCACATAGCTAGTTTCATCTAAACACTTAATTAGTTTAATTTACTCATTAGTCATTTAATTATAGAAATATGCAATTCACCCCCCTCCCATTTTGGATAGCCATGCTTGGGCAACAAATAGTATCAGAGTGGGTGCTCTGATTTTTTTTTATTTTATTTTAGAGTTAAAGATCTTATGACTGACCTATTTGATTCGTTGTTGAGTGAAGGACACTCAACCATTAGACCTCTTTTTTTTCAATGGCACCAATTATACTTATTGAAAAGTTAGATTGAGAATTTTTATTGAAGCATAAAATTATGACATGTGGAATGTCATACTTAATGGTCCTCATGCATCCATAAAGATTGTCAATGATTTATGTGTACTTAAACTTGAAAAAGATTGAAATGAGCTAGATAAAAAGCTAGCTCAATTAAATGCTAAGACTATTAATATTTTATATTGTGCATTAGATTATAATGAATTCAATAGAATATCAACATATTTATCTGTAAAAAAGATTTGTGATAGACTTGAAGTGATCCATAAGGGTACAAGTCAAGTCAAAGAATCTAAAATAAACATGTTGGTTCATAAATATGAGTTGTTTAAAATGGAACCTCATGAGAGAATAAGTGATCTTTACAGGATTTACTGAAATTATAAATGAATTAAAGAATTTTAAAAAAAAATTATTCTAACAGTGATCTTGTATGTAAAATTCTTAGGTCCTTACCGAAGGCTTGGAAAACAAAAGTAATAGCAATTCAAGAAGCTAAGTATCTTAGCAAGCTTATTTTGGAAGAATTAATCGGATCGCTCATGACATGAGCTTAATATGAACCAAAGCATGGAGGAGGAAAAGATGAAGAAGACAACCCTTGCACTCAAGTCATCAGTCATTGAAGAAAGTTCAAGTAACTCTACCGAGGATTCGGAAGATGACGAAGAAATGGCGATGATTACAAGAAGATTCATGAGAAGAAAAATTTTGAACTAAGAAGAGAGAGAAAAAGAATCAACTTAGAAAATATAGAAATGACTATCGCTTATTGAAAAAGAGCTCAAAAAAATTAAAAAGAAAAGCTATATTGGCTAATTAGAAAAGTAGTGGGAGCTCAAGTTCTGAAGAAAAGTCATTCTCAAGTGAAGAAGAGATAAACCTATGCTTGATGGCTCATAATGAAGAGGTAAGCTTAAATCAATCCAATGATTTTACTTTTAATGAACTACATAATGCATTTTTTGAATTATTTGATAATTTTAAAAGGTTATCTAAAAGAAACAAAGAGCTTAAGAAGGATAATCAAAATTTGAATAAAAATAAATATAGATCAGAAGAAGATAAGAAAGAATTGCAAACTAACCATGATGACTTAACTAAACAAAATGAGAGTCTACAAAAAGTAGATAGATTAAAACTCATAGTAGATGAAAAGAATGAATTATTAATTAAACAAGATTTGTTAGAAAAGAATGAAACTTTGAAAAATGAAATAAATGAATCAAAATCAATTATAGATGACTTTCCCATTAGTTCACAAAATCTACATATGTCAATGGACAAATAAAATAGGACATCTAAAGCTAAGTTCTTTGCAAAACTAAGATATACAAAAATTTCTATCGATAAATATTACTTTGATAATAAACTTATTACATGCTTTAAATGCAACAAAGCTGGACATAAATCATTTGATTGTTGGGCTAATATATATAAAATATAAAGGTCAAGCAAATTTGGGTTCCAAAAGGAATACTAACCTCAAAGAACCCAAGTTAGCTTGGGTACCAAGATACACTTGATCTTTGTGAGTGCAGGTGTGCTTGACATCCCTTTAATCCAAAAGAGAATGGCACCTTAATTGTGGATGGTTAAGACACAAAATAAAAGATGGAGTTAATATTCTTGGAGATAAGTTTGTTTCGTTAAATTGATAATTACTTCTACCATTCAGTTGAAAGTTTATTGAAATATTGATATATGATTTTGAGATTAGTCAATTACGTATAAATAATTCAATATTTTATCTTGTTGATTTTGATGATGTTAATTTGATTGATTATTTAATTAAGTATTATAATAATTATGATTGAAGATATATTGAATAAAATTGATTTATGAACTTTCGCACTTAAGAACAATTTGAAATATTAACATATTTGTTTGATAAGCTGAATTTTTTAAAGAAATACTTTTAAATTCAATTGGTACCTTGAATTATAGCAAATACTTATAATAACAAAAAGAGGAAGAAAATTTGGTAAATGAAGAAAGTGAATTTAATATATTAAATTACTTAAAATCTTGCGATATTTTTCATAATGTGATATGAATTTGGTTATGAGAAACAAAATTCATTATGGACAAGAATTGATCAAGAGTAAGCAAGAAATGAAATTAAGAAATATGGTATATAGTAAGATGGAGCAAATTTTGAATAAAAATTAAATTCAATTAACTATAATATTAAGGGAGAGTTTAATATTTTTAGATGATTTAACTTTTCTGATTTTATTGATAATCTCTTTTTAGAGTTATTCTTGTTAATGCTGTCAAAAAGGGGAAGAATTATTGTTGAGTATATGCTTGAGCTTATCTAGAATAAAGTATGTTCTTATTATTTAAATGATTTCACGCATTATAAATATGTATTTTTTATAAACTTACTATATATTATTTTACATATACTCAAAAGTTTTGTCATCATAAAAAAGGAGGAGATTGTTGATCCAAAAATTGATTTTGATGATGACAAAGAGTTTTGAGTATAAGTTATAAAGTTTAACTATATTTATGAGATTGTGTAGTTTTGAAACTTCAAGGACTCATAATTCTTCAAGTGTCTCTCGGCATCTTAATGAAGGTAAAATCAAGTCAAAAGGCAAGTCTAGTCTACAAATTAATTTGGAGAAGAAAGGATCACAAACAGTCCTTGGCATATATAGCATGCAAATTGGGTCGACCCAGTCTGGAACTTGAGCCGATCTAGTCTTAGTGGGAACAAAAGATAGAAAGCACAGAAAGATAGAAAATCAGAACTCAGAGGACTGAGTTGATCCAGTGACTGTAACGGCTAGTTTTCAGATCTGCAGCATTTTCATCTCATGAGTTTCTCAATGGCTATTTTCTTATCTTCAATGGCTAGATCTCTTTCTGAAGACCTTTTAGATGTCAAAAAATGGTGGATAGCCCCAAGATACATAAGAAAACCCTTGGAGCATTAAGGACAAGCTTTTGAAGAGTTTATTGAATATCTATTGAGAAAGCAAGAAGAGTGAGCTGAAAAGAGTAGGGAATGAGTGATTTTTCAGACATTCTTTTGTCCTTCCATCTTCAAAATAGAGAGAAGTGAGGCTATTGGCATTGAAGATCTTCACCTATCTCTCAAGCATTCAAAGAGAAGAAATCAATCATACAAGCAAAGCAATTCATATTTTCTTCTTTTGGATTTTATAGAGTTTGTTTTTAATTGTATTTTTATATTTTGTTTCAAGTTTCTTTGAGTGAGAAATTTGGGTTGGTCCAAGCCTTGAATTGGACGATTGTATTGATTTGATTTGTGAGCCAAAGTTAAAATCAATCGAGGTTGATTGTTAGTTCGGAGAAAAATAATCACTTATGAGATTTTGATTGGTGATCCGGAGAAAACCAACTGGATTGATTGTGAGCCTAGATAACAATCTTATATGGTTTTGATTGGTGAGTGAGGGAAAACCAATTGGATTTGATTGTGAGTTCGAAAAATAATCGGACTATAATTCTAGTTATGAATTATAATTTAATTTCTAAAGGATATACTTGGAGAGTGGACGTAGGTATTGAGTTTGGCACTGAACCACTATAAAATTTGTATTTATGATTGTGTGCTCTTGTTCTATTATTTTCATTCACTGCACATTACATAGCTAGTTTCATCTAAACACTTAATTAGTTTAATTTATTTATTAGTTATTTAATTATAAAAATATTTAATTCACCTCTTCTCTTGGGTAACCAAGTGTCTGATTTTAGATTTAGGGTAAAAGTTTGAACCAGGACATAAATTCATGGATTTAAGCAAGGCGTTAATCCACAATTCCTCATTTGTTGCCTTTCCTAACATGACAACTGTTTATTTATTTAGCCTCCACAACGAGATGGAGAACTTTGTTCTTTAAATTGTGACCGATAGATAATTTTCTTTTGGTGTTGTTTGAGAATTCATGTAGAATCACGTAGGAATTCATTCACTAATGATTAGTACTATTAAATTTATACCAAATTTACTAAGGCTTTGTTTGGGATTACTGTTTGTAGTAGAGTTTTTGGAGCTTTTGAAAAGTAGAGTTTTGAGAAGTATAATTTTTGAAAGCAGAGCTTTTATAAAAAATTATTTGCTGATGGATAATCATATTTATAAAATACTTTGAAAGTTTAATAAATGCTAAGTAACTAAAATATAAAAGTACTTTTGTACGATAAAATGATAATAAAAAATATTGCATGATATTATATAGTAGAGAATAATATAATATAATATAATATAATATATTAAAATAATATTATAATATATTATATTATTATTATTATATAATATAATATAATATTATTATTATTATAATATAATTTATAATGTAACATAATATATTGGTTATAATATAATCTAATAATAAATTATAATATAATAAATTATATTATATTATTATTAAAAATATTATTATATTATATTATGTTATTATATAATTATATAATATTAATATAATTTATCATATAATATAATATATATATTATTACAAATATTATATTACATTATTATTAAAATATTATTATATTTATTATATGTTTATAACATAAATATTATAATGTTTTTAAATATCATTTTATTGTATAATATTATTATCATATAATATAATATAATATTATAGTATAATTATGATGTAATATATAATGTAATATAATACAATGGATTATATAATCTAATCTAATAATAAATTATAATATAATATAATATTATATTATTAAATATTATTATATCAAATTATATTTTTGTAATATAATAATACTATGATAGATTATATTTTATGTTTATAATATACCATAATATTAATTTATTATTATATTATATTATATTTATAATATAATAATATAAGATGTAATTATGAGATTTGGTAGCAGGTATTTTGGTTATTAATAAATTTTTATTTAAATCAAATTAGTTTTATGATATCGGCCATAAAGCACTTCTGGGGAAACCTTTAAAATGGAGCTTTTTTTCAAGTAGATCTTTTCAGTTTTTTGGTAAAGCCAAAATAGTTTTTCGATTTTTTTATCAAACATTATTGTACATTTAAAAAAAATCTTGGGGTTGAGAAGTTCATGAGCCTCCCGGGTTCTTCTATTGCTTTGCCGTTCCACCTTGCCCTCAGATGACTCCTGCTCTTCCGGGAGTTGGATCACCGACCAAGTTTTCAAACGGACCCTTAAGAAAACATTGCCAACTGGTTCATAGATATTATTGTGAATATGTGCACATTTTTAAGTTTTTGCAGTTCTCCGTTTCTCCATATAGAGTTGAATTTATTATTAGACTTGATGTACATTGAATTCGTGCATATCATTTGAGCAGTCAAAAATCATTTGGGCAAGGCTCCTAATAATTGTAAATGCAGCATTAATAACATTAACCTACCAAGTTTGCATTTCAATCGAAGCATCAAAACTTTTGTGCCATTTTCAATAACAATACCATTAGATTGACTTCTTCTTCATATTGAATTCACAGTCCATTTCCGAACTTGTTCATGAATCAGGGCCTGCAGACTGGATCACTTTTTCTACGCTTCTGTCTTTTTCTTGTTTGGTTGTTATTTAGGATGTATTTGATCACACTTTTTAATTTTTAATTTAATTTAATTCATTATTAAGTAAAAAGTATATTCGGTAATTACGCTGCTACAAAGCAAAACGTAATTATATGTGAAATGAAATATAATTTTTTTAAAAATTTATATATAAAATAATTTTTTTATTTTTTTTATTTTTTATTTTTCATAGTATTACCAAACATTATTTTTTAATTTTTATATTTTAAAAATTAAAAAATATATATATATTTTTTAATGCCTAATCAAACGACTAAAGACGTGCCATGCTGACGTCTTTTACTTCCGTGTTTCAGGCTTTGGATGCTGCCTTTGCTCACTACGATGCAGAACAGCAGAAGCGGTCCGCGAAGAGTGGCAGTAAACCAAATGGTTTTGTTCAATAAGAGCTTATAATTTTATTTTCCATGTGGTATAATTAAATTTTGATATTCATGATGATAAAGTTGCTAAATTTCAAATGCTAGAGCTGGCATGCCTGCATCCGTTTCATCTTTTTTGTGACTTCATCCCAAACATGTATCAGGCTTTTCATATTTGATTGAAGGGTCATGAGCTCTCATCAACTTTGAGGTTCATATGATCTTGTTGGAAAGAGATCCGGTGTAACCTTTGCGTGAGACGAAAAGATGCTATATTCTGACGGCCTTCTGTTTCATTTGTTCTAACTGGTATGAATGCACGCCGGCAGGTATTTCAAGGTGGATTACACGAATGAGAAATCCGGATTTTGTCGTCTATTGGATACGCGTTAATCTTTATTTCAGTTTATTTTGCTCAAGTTTTTACTAGTTGCAGAAATTGATGCATGGAATTCTTCTTGACATATCGAGACTATGACACGATTATTGTATGAGTAATTCTTTCTACATCATTTGTGGTGTAGAAAAATTGACGTGGAGTATTCATTCTAACACGTAGTTTTTATTTTTTTTTTTCAATATGTATTTAATATCCTGCGGTATTTGAAATTTTGATTGATAAAAATATTTTTTTTAAAAAAAAATTAAAATATTTATTCATAAAAATTAATATTTAAAAAAATAATATTTTATTTAAAATATCATAATTTTTATAAATAGGTATCATATTTTTTATGAAAAGATGTTATAATTTTTTTAAAAAATATATTTATTATTTTTTATCTCTATATCGTATTATGATATTCATTCATAAAAATTATGATATCTGTTGACGCAGAAACTGGTCGTCGTCGGAATTCGTTGGAGTGGAGGTCGATGAGATCACCGTTGGGAATCTGCAAAATAAAGTCTCATTCGGAGTCGGTGGAGGGTGGCTTCGGTAGGATCCTCTGACGATCAAGTCAGCTCTGGCCAATAGGAATAGAGTGCTCGAAAATGAATTCTGAAGCTTGGAGAAGAAGAGGAGATCTTAGAGATCAGATATTAGAGGTTTGAGATAGCATATCTGGAGGATTTTTTTATAGGCGGAGCTTGATGGTGACAGCTGCAGTCGCGTGCTGGCGGACCGCTCGAGGTACGGCGGAGTCAGTCCCAGAGGAAGGCGTCGTCTGCAGCGGATTGATGGTGACTGCCATCGTCGTCTGATAGCGGGTCGCTGTCGCTTGCGACGGACTGATGGTGATGGTTGCAGCTGTTTTGATACTGAGCCGCTCGGGATCGAATGAAGGATTGAAGGGCTTCAATGTGTACCCATTTCGGAGGAGTCCGGACACCTGAAGAGAAAGCTCGGAAGGAGTTCGGCTCCTGTAGGCGTCCGGCTGGAGGTGTGCGGCTAAGGCTCGGTCGCAGGGAAGTTCGGTAGGAGCTCGATCGGCCGAAGGGGGTGTTTGGGAGAAGTCCGGCTCTTGAAGAAGTCTGACCGAAGAGGAAGCTTGAAGGGGAGCTCGGCTCTCGTAAGCATCTGGCTGGAGGAGCGTGGCTAAGTCTCGACCGCTGGGAGTTCAGAAGGAGCTCGGTCGCTGAGAAGTTTGGCCGAGGGACGACCGCTGAGGAATTCGACCGATTGAAGGGACGATCGCTTGAGGAGTTCGATCGAGGGACGATCGCTGAGAAATTCGGCCGCTGAGGAGTCCGAAGGAGCTCGGTCGAACTGCTCAGCTCGGGAATACATTGCCAGTAACTTCCTTTCCATAAAGTTCTTTCCTTTCAATAATATACTGTTTCTCGGCGCGAAAACTATGTGATGATAGGGAAAGAAGCAGTTAATAATCGTCGTGTTAGGAACAGAAGGAGAACCTCGTCCTAGCACGAGCAGGTCAAAGACCATCGACCTCGGTCAGAGATAAGATCTCTTCTGAGCGACAACCTCGGCAAGAGATACCTCGGCTAGTCGAGAAGCAACAACCTCGGCTAGAGATGAGATCTCTCCCGAGAAGCGACCTCGGCTAGAGATAAGATCTCTCTCGAGAAGCGATAACCTCGATTAGAGATAAGATCTCTCTCGAGAAGCGACCTTGGCTAGAGATAAGATCTCTCCCGAGCGATAATCTCGGCTAGAGATAAGATCTCTCCCGAGAAGCGACAACCTCGGCTAGAGATAAGATCTCTCTCGAGCGACAACCTTGGCTAGAGATAAGATCTCTCCCGAGAAGCGATGAGAAAGCGACCTCGGCTAGAGATAAGATCTCTCCCGAGAAGCGACAACCTCGGCTAGAGATAAGATTTCTTCCGAAAAGCGACATCGACTAGAGATAAGATCTCTCCCGAGCGATAACCTCGGCTAGAGATAAGATCTCTCCCGAGAAGCGACCTCGGCTAGAGATAAGATCTCTCCCGAGCGACAACCTCGGCTAGAAATAAGATCTTTTCTCGAGAAGCAACTTCGGTCAGAGACAAGATCTCTTCCGAGCGATCGAGTCAACCTCAGCTAGAGATAAGATCTCTCTCGAGTGAAGGCCTCGTTCAGCTTAGACGAGACGGGGGGAGAGGCGCGGATGATGGTCCGTATGTGCCCCCACAGTCCGTTAGGAATAGGAGGAGAACGTCGTCCTAATGCGAGCAAAGCTGAAGGCCTCATTCACCTTAGACGAGACGGAGGGAGACAGACGACAGTCCGAATGTGCCCCCACAGCCCGTTAGGAATAGAAGGAGAACCTCGTCCTAACGCAAGCAAAGTCGAAGGCCTCGTTCACAAAGAACGAGACGGAGGGAGAGGCGCAGACGACGGTCCGTATGTGCCCCCACTGCCCGTTAGGAATAGGAGGAGAATCTCGTCCTAACGCGAGCAAAGTCGAAGGCCTCGTTCACCTTAAACGAGACGGGGTGAGACGGACGACGGTCCGAATGTGCCCCCACAGTCCGTTAAGAATAGGAGGAGAGCCTCGTCCTAACGCGAGCGCCCGCATCAACCTCGGCCAAAGGAGATAAGATCTCCTCCGAGCGACCGGGCCAACCTCGGCTGGAGAGCTTCAACTTCAACCTCGATCAAATAAGATCTCCCCCAAGGAAACCTCGGCTGCAGGAGATAAGATCTTCCCCGAGGTTTGGGGCCAACCTCGGCAGTAGGAGATAAGATCTTTCCTGAGGAAACCTCGGCTGTAGGAGATAAGATCTTCCTCGAGCGCCTGCATCGACCCCAGCCACAGGAGACCGAGCCAAACTCGGCCAGAGATCGGATCTCTCCCGAGCGCCCGTATTGACCTCGGCTGCAGGAGAGATCTCCTCCGAAGCAACCTCGGTTGTAGGAGACAATGTCGCCCCCGATGAGCTCAATTTTCGACCTCGATCGCAGGAGATGAGGTCTACCTCAATCTCGGTTGGGGATGGGATCTCCCCCGGGCTTCAACATCAATTTTAGCTGGAGATGGGATCTCCCCCGAGCTTCGACCTGAACTAGCACGGAGCCTAGAAGAAGACTTCGGCAGTCGTCCTTTCTGCACTCCCTTCCTTCGAGTTTCGATCTTAGGAGTGGGGGGGCTAGTGTTGGGGATAAACCCCGCTCCTGCCGAAGTCTAGATTGATGCTCAGCCTAATGCAACCAGTAGCCACGGAAGAGCTTCAGAAGACGGGTCTTAGCCGAACCCTTACAATCGGTCGAACTGCTCAGCCGGTCGAGCTCCTTTGGACTCCTCATCGGTCGAACTCCTCGGCGGTCGTCCCTCGGTCGAACTCTTCAAGTGGTCGTCCCTTCAGCCGATCGAACTCCTCAACGGTCGTCCCTCGGTCGAACTTCTCAACGACCGAGCTCCTTCCAAACTCCCAATGGTCGAACCTTAACCGCGCTTCTCCAGCCAGATGCTTACGAGAGCCGAACTCCCCTCCAAGCTTCCTCTTCGATTGAACTTCTTCGGAGCTGGACTCACCTCCAAGATACCTCTTCGACTGGACTTCTTTAGGAGCCGGACTTCTCCCAGACACCCCCTTCGGTCGATCGAGCTCCTATCAAACTCTCCTGCGATCGAGCCTTAGCCGCACACCTCCAGCCGGATGCCTACAGGAGCCGAACTCTTTCCGAGCTTTCTTTTCAGGAGTTCGGACTCCTGCGAAATGGGTACACGTTGAAGCCCTTCAACTCTTCATTTGGCCCTGAGTGGCTCAGTATCAAGATAGATATAGCCATCACCATCAGTTCGCCGCAAGCAACAGTGACCCGCTATCAGGCGGCAATGGCGGTCACCATCAATCCGCTGTAGACGGCGCCTTCTCCTGGGACTGACTCCGTCGTACCTTGAGCGGTTCGCTAGCATGCGGCTGCAGCTATCACCATCAAGCTCTGCCTATAAAAAAGACCTTCCATATATGCTATCTCGAACCTCTAATCTCTGATATCTAAGATCTCCTCTTTTTCTCCAAGCTCCGGAATTCATTTCCGAGCACTCCATTCCTGTTGGCCAGAGCTGACTTGATCGTCGGAGGGTCCTGCCGGAGCCACCCCCACCGACTCCAGACGGAACTTTATTTTGCAGGTCCCTGGCAGCGACCTCATTGGCCTCCACTCCAGTGGATTTCGGCGACGATTAGTTTCTGCGTCAATAATATCTATTTATTTTAATTAAAAATATAATATTTTATTTAGGATGTCATAATTTTTATCATAATATGGTGAAAAAAATAATGAATGTATGAAAAAAAATAATGAATGTGTAAAAAAAAATATTATAATATTTTTTTATAAAAATTATGATACTTATTTATTCAAAAAAGTTATGATATTTTAAATAAAATATTATATTTTTTTTTATATGAATGTCATAATTTTTAATGAATGAATGTTATATTTTTTTAAAAAATTATTTTTATTATTTAAAAATTTAAGTGTTGCAAGATATTAAATATTCATTGGAAAGTGTGGCTCATGCGTTAATTTTTCTAAAAGAATTACTCGTATTGTATAGCATGAATGTATAGCATGAAACTGGACCAGATTAACCATACTGGGCCCGTTAAAGTTATGATTTTAAGTTGCACGATGATTTCAAGTTGCTCGATGCCCGTCCAAGATATCCTTGGCTTAGCGCTTTGGTCTCGACCTTGATCTTACTGCTACTTAGACAACTTTTACACAATTAACGGGGTGGGATCTGTTGCTGGAGTCTTGTAAGTGCGATAATATCCGGTCTCAACCTAGCCATGTCTGCATGAAAATAAAAAATTTACGAAATCCCAGCCTACTTTAATACATTCTTTTGTTGAGGGTTTGGCACACCCTCTCCTTCCTTCCCCTCCCACCTCTCTCCTTTTCTTGATGGAATTTAACCGTGTATGATGCGCGGTTAAATCCGGGTTTAAAGTAAAAACACAAGCTGCGGTGGACCAGCTTGTAGTTTCTTTGCTTTCGCTCAAATGAAAGCACATCATCTCATTTACGTTAAAGGAGTATATTTTTGTTTGGGGTAAAATCATTTCCATCAAAAATATGACCATCTCGGATGTCGCTGACTCCCATTGCATTCTCAATCGGATCCTTTCTTCCACTAAACCCGCCAACCATCGAACTCTGTTGGTGGGTTCGGTTGCAGGTTATCCCAACTCTTTCAGTTGCAGGTTATCCCAACTCTTTCGGTGGACTTTCAAATCCTACTAGTTAGCTCAATTATCAACGATCCAGGCTCCCTATTCTTTATTCATCACCATCCAACTTTGTTGTCTAATGGTTGGCCCTTCCTTAGTTCGGCGACTATCGATCCCAGTTCCCTACTCCAACTCCCTTTGAGTTCAGTGCCTTTTAACTCTGCAACCTGCCGAATCCTCCTCCAATTTCTTTCGGGTTCGACATTATCTGATCTTGCAGATTGCTGGCCTCCAATTCCTTCAGAGTTCGGTACCATCCGATCTTGTAGCATGTTGGCCTTTGGTTCCTTTCAGATTTGGCACCATTCAATCTCGTTGTTGTCCGACGACCTCCAGTATCTCTTGAGCTCAGTGTTATCCGATTTTGCTATTCATCGACCCCTCTCGCGAACCCGATGATCGTCGATCTCGTCCTAGTGTCGACCTCATTAATGACTGATCCAGCTTCCCACTGGTCCGACTTCAGCGCAATCCGACCTACTCTGGGATTTCTGTATTCTATTTTTAAATTTGCACGAATATCTTGCAACAACTGGTCACGATCTAGATAAGACAATTCTAACCATCTAATTCCGAGAATCTCGGCCACAAACATCATCCCATCATACCCGATCCGATGGGGACTATCCATAGATTGCGTCCCGTGAACGACTCCAACCTCTGTCTATAAATAGAGATTTTAAAGGGACCTTACGTATGATATCCTTTTTTTCGTGCGCTCCATTTTTATTCTAAAATCCTAATTTGAGCATCGAAAGATCTTCATTAGAGCTATCTTCGATCAAAACTTTTTTTTGCTGGTTTCGCAACTAGAAGATTCAGCATTATCTACTCCAGCAACTCCAATGAGGGTTGAAATTCTACAATAATAATTTTCATTGCCCAAATCAAAAGGTTAAATATTTGACTGTCGTTGCAGATTTTATATGATCGAATCTTGGTGGATATGAAGTTCCTTGGACCACGTGTATGGGTTCCTTTGTAAATGGTGAAGATCAACTAT
The DNA here is from genome assembly GCA_006176705.1 of Cocos nucifera. Taxonomy (NCBI): domain Eukaryota; kingdom Viridiplantae; phylum Streptophyta; class Magnoliopsida; order Arecales; family Arecaceae; genus Cocos; species Cocos nucifera. Next base: position 1,175,007 of record QRFJ01000179.1, on the reverse strand, counting down.
TTTCAAAATCAGCATACCCTACAATTGAAGAATTAAAGGTCGATTTGTCATATGAGGGCAGATTAACCTGCCAAGTATCAAAGCAATCAATGATCTGACCGTTTTTTCTTAAAATATTTGAATTCAGATTGAGTTTTAGGTCTGTATCGGTGTTTGTCGTATTGTTGTGCCCAACTCGCTTGCTCACTGTTAGGCTTGGAGCAGACTATTTTTCATCGAAAATAAAAATCATCAAAAATAGACTTGAAGTAGATTTCAACGAATCACGCCCAGCAGATACGGGAATGTTTCAAAATGATAGCTTAATGCAGCCCTCGCCCTCACGGCAATTTGGTTCAACTGACCTGCATGCCACCGTTTAACTTCTTTTAGCAAGCAAAGGATTACTTTAAAGTGAGGTTATTTTAGTCGTTCGCTGCCGTTTACATGCCTCTTAAAATCTATTTGGTCAAGAAAATTAATTTATTTTAAAATTATTTTTTAAATAAAATTTAAAAATTAATATCGTAAGAAAAAAATAGTTTTTATTTGATAAATCTTAAAAAAAATATTTTTTGTCGTCAAATTACAAAAAAAATATAAAAATTAATTTTATAATTAATATTATTTATATAAATAAATAAATTTATATATTTGTTATAATTAATTATAATTATTTTTTATTTTTATTTAATTAAAATATAAAAAGTAATGAAGATGGTACAAGAATAATGAAAGAATTAAATGAAAATAAATAAAAATAATTATAAAAATAATAATTTTAAATAATAATATTTATATTTTTAAAAAAAAAAATTTATTTTTATTTTTATTTTTAAGAAAAAATTTTAATTTTCTGCATTTTTTCCATAGAAAAATTGTTTCCGCATTTAGAAGTAAATTATTTTTAAAAATAAATTTATTTAAATATTTTATTTTTTTAAAATAAATATTTTTTTAATATATATATATATATTATTATTATTATTATTTTTTCAATAGTTCGGCCATGGCTACATAAACCCGAACCCTCACCCATTTCTCCCTCCTTCCCCGCTTCCATTGCCGAAAGAGACCCCAACCACCTCCTTCCTTTCAAGAAAATGGCAAAGAAGCCCTCTCCATCTCATTTCCTTCCGACCCTTCTCCTCCTCCTCCTCCTCCTCCTCCTCTCTCGGAGTGAAGCTCCTCCTCAGCAAGGTAATCACCTTCCTTCTTGAGATTTACTCTTCTTCTTCTTCGCCTCTTCCCTTTTCTTGCATTCTTTGTTCGATTTTTCCTTTTTCAGCTATGGTTTCTTGGCAGGGGCGGCCAGCTACGCCCGTTTCACCTTCGACGCCACCATGTTCCCGCCAGAGGCCGAGTACGAGTACATCGTTGTGGGCGGCGGCACCGCCGGGTGCCCCCTCGCTGCCACACTCTCGGACGGCCACCGCGTCCTCCTCCTCGAGCGCGGCGGCGCTCCCCAGGAGTTCCCTTCACTAATGAGCCAAGAAGGGTTCCTCCGGACCCTCATGGAAACCGACGCCCCCGACTCCCCTGCTCACGCCTTCACCTCCGAGGACGGCGTCCCCAACGCCCGCGGGCGTGTCCTCGGCGGCAGCAGCGCCGTCAACGCCGGCTTCTACAGCCGTGCCCACCGCGGCTTCTTCGAGGGCTCCCCCGCCCTCGACTGGGACATGGCGCTGGTGAACGAGTCCTACGAGTGGGTCGAGAGGGCGGTGACATTCCGGCCGGTGCTCCGGAGCTGGCAGTCATCCGTCCGCGACGGGCTTCTGGAGGCCAACGTCACGCCGTACAACGGCTTCACCGTCCACCACGTCGCCGGCACCAAGATCGGCGCCTCCACATTCGACTCCTCCGGCCGCCGCCACAGTGCCGCCGATCTCCTTGGCTTCGCCAACCCTAACAATATCCGGGTGGCCCTCCGCGCCAGCGTCGAACGGATCTTGCTCAACTCCCCCCTCCCCGGTTCGCGCTCCGTCTCCCCCTCCTCTCTCGTTTCGAATTGTTTGATCTCAGCCGTATGATCTTGGGAGAACGGCTGATAGATGTGCTGTATCTTGGAGGGAATTGTGTCGGCTTGGGTTCTTGGACCAGTGATTCTGGTTCGGACACTTGCTGCAATTGGATGTGATTCCCGTCCCAGTGATGGATCTTCCATTACCAGCGTTCAATATACTAACTGAGATCATACAGAAGAAAAGCCGACCCCTATTAGTAAATCTTTCGCCGTTCGCTTGATGAACTCTTGGTCTCCAAATTCTGTCGTAGAAGTTGCCAAGATACTCTCAGTTTTTCAGAGGTTTTCTTTATAATTTGACCGAGGAAGGAAAAAAATAGAAGCTATTTTATTCTGGCTATTTGTACATAATTTATGAATTTTGCGGAATATTTTATTATTCCTAGAGTGAGACGACATTTTCTCACGATGGTAGTTTGTAACTTTTGACATGCAATTTTTCTTATTTTTGCTTTTCTGTTATTCGTTCATCTCCGTCTAAGTTTTTTAAAGAATGATCAATGTCTCAGACTCTTAGCAGACTTAGCTGCCTTACAATCTCTCTTTCGCGTGCTTTATTTTGCGTGCATTTTATCATCACATTTGCCACGTTTCTATCTACTTTGCACTGAGAATTATCAGTGTGAAGCATTGTCTTTTTCTCTTACGTTATCATAATTTGGGATCCCCCCTTTTGTCTCTTTTCTAATTTTCACAGTAAATTGTTCATTATGTCTATAATATTTTTCGGAATTACAAAAACAAAAACGTTTCGCACCAATAACGTCGACCATTTGATTTTGGCATCTGCTCGATTTTTTTTTTCATTTTTTGTCTCTCTCCCCTTCCATTTCATTTTATCTTCCTACTCTCCGGCATGGTAGGCTCCCGGCGGCGGAACCAGCACGCGGCGATCGGAGTGGTGTACCGGGACCGGTTCGGAAGACACCATCACGCGATGACGCGGCCCGGGGGGGAGGTGATCCTGTGCGCTGGGGCGCTGGGGAGCCCCCAGCTACTGCTGCTAAGCGGGGTGGGCCCTCGGGCCTACCTCTCCTCGTGGGGCATACCCGTGGCCCTCCACAACCCCAACGTGGGCGGCTACCTCTACGACAATCCTCGCAACGGCATCTCCATCATCCCCTCCGTCCCGCTCGACCACTCCCTCATCCAGGTGGTGGGCATCCCCGAGTCCGACGCCGCCGACGCCTCTTTCTTGGAGGCTGCCTCCAACGTCGTCCCCTTCTTCTCCCCCTCCCACTCGGTCTTCCTCCACGATCCGGCCTCCCCACTCTATGTCACAGTCGCCACACTAATGGAGAAGGTCCCTGGGCCCTCCTCCGTGGGGTCCCTCCGCCTCGCCTCCCTCGACGTGCGGGACAACCCCCTCGTCCGCTTCAACTACTTCTCCAGCCTGGAGGACCTGGCCCGGTGCGTGGCCGGGGTGCGGAGGCTCGGGGACGTCCTGGGGTCCCGCTCCATGGAGGAGTTCCGCCTAGCGGGATGGTGGGGGAGGCGGGAGTTCAGGTACGTGGGCCCTGCCCTGCCGGCGAACCGGTCCGACGACGCGGCGGTGGCCGAGTTCTGCCGGCGGACGGTGGCCACGATATGGCACTACCACGGGGGTTGCGTCGTGGGGAAGGTGGTTGATGGGGAGTACCGGGTGATGGGGATCGGCTCCCTCCGGGTGGTGGACGGCTCCACCTTCTCCGTCTCCCCCGGGACCAACCCCCAGGCCACCCTCATGATGATGGGCCGGTGAGTATTTGTTGTTTTTCTTTTCTTTTTAAACCAAAATGTGAAAGTCCTCTCGCTTAATTCTTGCTTCTTTCCTCATCCATTAGTTGGAAGTTTTTTGAGTTTTGCCGAGTGATGCGTGTATCTGATGATACGCTTGGTTCGTCCTTCTCTTTGTTCTGGTGTGCTGGGTGAAGGTATATGGGGCGCAAGATGATCGAAGAGAGTAGTAGCAGGAGCAGGAGGAGGAAAGCATCACCGATGGCGCCCCATGCCTGAAAACTGCCAGCCTCAACCCTGTGCCGGGCTCCGCGGCCTGTTGTATTGTATTTCTTTGACTCCCAGCTATTGCCGTGTTGTACCCTGCTCTCGGTCCTTTTTTTCTTTCCCCTCTCCCGGTACGGTAGAATCCTCCATGGATTCCATTCAGGTGTTTGTTTTTCATCAAATTTTTATTTTAATATTCCACGGAAACAAGGAAAGAGAGACGGTGGTCACATTTCCAAATTTCAGAGTGTAATATGTTAGAAGTTGGGGCGACCTTCAGTTGCTAACTACTTTCTTAGCGATCACATGTTAAGCTCTGCAATTACAGTAGACTTGCTAGTGTAGCACCATGTGACAAGTAAGCTCCAAGCTTTCTTCATATCTCATTGTCTTAGATGTAAAATGCCTTGTTGACTACTAAAAATTATATATAAATTATATATATATATATAGAGAGAGAGAGAGAGGGGGGGGGGGAGGGGGGGGTAGATTTGAACTTCGATCGATCGAAGTTCAGTATATATCCAATCAAATTTTTGACCATTAGGTCAGTGCGCATCTCCAAATATTTCCTGAAAAGCAAACAGTCCATTAATCGAAAAAAAATGAAGGTATCTTCTTTCTAAAAATTATTTTTTTAATTAATTTTTTTTTATTTTTTTAATTAAAAAAATTAAAAAAAAGAAGGTGCCTTCTTTTTCTTAAAGGAGGTTTTTTTTTCAAGATTTTTTTAAATTTTTTTTTAATTTTTTGAATGTAAAGCATATCTTAAAAAAAATAAAAATTTCAACTCTTTATTTTTTTTTTTCCACCATGGAAGGCGCCCTTCAAGGCGCATGAAGGCACCTTCATGCGCCCTATAGGCGCCCTCAGGACTAAAAAAATAAAAAAATATCTAAAAATAATAATAATAATAATAAATAAATATTAAAATAAATATGATTATAAAAAATAAATATTAAAATAAACACAAACCATTCTAGATAAATATGAAGTTTTTGTTTATTATATATTATTTATATTTATTTTATGGAGTTTGTATTTATTTTGAGTTGTTTGTATTTATTTGGATTGAAGGTGCCTACATCCTCGATGTAGATGCCTTAAAAAGCTGAATAAATACAAACTATCCATAATAAATATAAATTCTACAAAATAAATACAAACTTCATAAAATAAACATAAATAGTATATAATAAACAAAAATTTTATATTTATTATTTGGTATTGGTGTTTATTTCAAAAAAAGGGACGCCATGTCAACTTTTTCCTCCGTTTGTTTTTAGGGATAGCATCTCGAGATGCTCGTCGATCTAATGGATGGAGATTCGATCGGATATAAACTGAAATCCAATTGAGTGTAGCCTAGTCCCTCTCTCTCTCTCTTTCTTTCTCTATATATATATGTGTACATCTCGAAGAATAAAAAAATAAAATATCTTGTAAGACTTGGAGGCACGTTTGATTTTGATGTCAAATCTAGTCATCAGTGTGCTCAGTTATGTAGTAGGCATTTTTCACCTTTCGAAAGATGTATTGAACACAAATCGCAGCAAAGTCACCAAGATAAGTCTGAATGTCTTGAGGGAGCAGATGGGCTCCAATTACGTTGTGTCGCTCTGAATCCAACATATCATCATGGTAGAGTCTTTCTCAATGATAATCTTCTTTTCTTGCAGCTTCTGCCAAGCACAGACAATGTCTACCCAAGCTGTGTGGAGTTCAGCTCATGAGATTGAAGGCTCAACGAGATATGATTGCCCTGCCACCAATAGTCTCATATCTGGTCCCTAAATGATGAAGTTGGCATCTCCTCTGCCATTTCTGACACTACCGTCAAAATTGATCCTGACACATCCCAAAGGAAAGACCCCAAGAGGATAAAAATAACCCTCTAGATTGCTGTAGAAGCAGCATAGGAGCCCCAAAAATCAAATGCATCAAGGAATAAGCTAGTAGCATCGAAGTGGCTATATTTGACGGCCAAGCAAAGGGCTCTCTCTAGAACATGATGAATGGGAACCATCTCTACTTCAAAGATCAAGCTGTTTCTGAAAAATCAAGTCTAGTAGGTGACATACGCCATCCCTCCAAAGTATAGGTTGACCTCTCAGTAGTACTCTGATAGATCATATCCAAGAAGTGGTCCATCAAAGGTTCACTACTCGTCTCCCATAGTTGACCACTCATCCTCCTCTACATCAACCTTGCTCTTGGGCAGTGCTGGAAGACATGTTTTGTTGACTCATCCTCCAGTTCGCAGATTGGGCAAGAGACCGCAAGCTCCATACCCCTATCCTGAGTAAAGTGCATGTTAGAAGCTGGTCTCGGGCAACCAGAGGAAAAGCCTTATCTTGGGATAGGTAGTCACTCTCTAGATCCAGGCTATCTCAATCCTGTTACTCGCCGTCGGCATGCATGTCTCAGATAGATCTCTTATGGAAGCACTAGGACAACAGAAATGACCCTATACCTTCAAGTCATGGCAAGGATGGATAGAAATCGGGATGGTGAGAATTCGATCCATGAGCGGGCCACTAAAGAGATGAGCGTGGGCTTATTTTCTATCAAAAGAATAGAAATTCTTTGTGTAAGATGTGCAGTAAAATTGATATGGTGCACACCGCCCAATCACATTGGACCACATAGCACAATTAATAATGGAACAGATATTTAATGCCGCTCAACTTTTTTCCTTAGATTTTTATTGATGAAAATATTCTTTTTCTCTATAGAATAAAGAAAGAATAGTATTATGACTTCTTGATGCCTTGTATGACTTCTTGTAAATATATATATGACATCCTAAATAATGTATATAACTTTCTATGTCTTTATATGATATTTTGAATAATATATATGATTTCTTGATATCTTATATGACTTTCTATAAATATATATGATATCCTAAATAATATATATGACTTTTTGTGAATATATATAACATCCTAAATAATATATATGACTTCCTAATGCCTTATATTACTTCTTGTCAATATATATGATATCATGAATAATATATATGTGAGAACCAGTCCCATAGATCGGATTAAATCAAAGCTGGCATCCAATGCCAACTTCACCAAATAAATAAATAAAAGGGGAAAAATAGAGTCATATTCGATTGGCATAGGGACCTTGTTTCGAGTCGATCCAAGCCATATGGGGAGCATTTAGGATGAAGCATGCCGGTGAGGCCGGCCTTATCTAAGGAAGAAGAAGGTCATCTTGCCCTAACCCTCTTCTATTTAAACCCTAGCACTCTCCAAAGAAATCTTCATGAAGAAATCTTAATCCTAAACCCTTGATCTCTCTCTAGAAATCCTAACCCTTTTTCTAAACCTGCCTAGCTTACTTGTGATGGAAGATTTTGATTGGAAGGATCTTCGATTGCTATCACCGACTGCTATTGTCACCGTCACCATCACTGGTAAAACTATTTTTTCTTTTTCTTCTTTTTCTTTCTGGCCCTAGGGTAGTGCTCTCTCTTTTTTCTCGGTGGAGTCTTCGATCGGCCACTGTCTCTAGCTATCATCGTGCCACCACTGTTGGACATTCGGCCACTTAATTTTCCACCAGCCCCCATCCTCCGGTCATCACCTGTGACAACCCGAGAGAGAGGGAGACCGTGGGTTTCAGTCTTGAAGGAAAATAAAGAAAAGAAAGAAAAAGAGAAAGAGAAAAGGAAAAGAAAGAAAAGGAAAAGAGAAGAAAAAGAGAGAGAGTTAGTTTAATTGATTTGGAATGGTTTAATTGGTTTGGACCCAATTTGAATAGATGTAGGTTAAATTGGGTCACATAGATCCAATTTAGGAATTGATTTAAATTTAAATTGGGTCTAGACTAGATTAAAAAAAATTTTAATTTTTTTTAATTTCTTTTAGAATTAAAAATTAATTAAAATTAATTAATATGTTAGAGCCTTCAACATCGGAAGAACATCAAATCTAAAGATCGATTTAAGAGGATTGTAGAATTTTGGATTTGATCAACAGGTAAGTTTTTTTTAATCTCTAAATTTATTTTTATACATATTTATGTGTTTAAAATTAGATTTTATATATTAAATATTTAAAAATTATTAAAATCTAAAATTATGAATTTATTTATAAAAAGTGATTGAGAAAAATTCGACCAAGCATGATGACACTTTTACATGTTATAATTTTGAAAGGTATGATTTTTCATAAAATTACATGATATTTGAAAAGAAATTATATTTATTCATTGATGCATGAAATCTTGAATAAAAATTATTTTTATTATTTTTTTGGATTATATAATAATTGAGTTGACATTGTTATAAAATAAGTGTTTTTATTTATGAAAAAATAGTTGTGACAAAAGCATGAGAAAAATATTTTAGTTAGATAATGATCTGAGTCTAGTCAATGGGACTGATCGTTGGTCATATGTTAGAAACATATTTCTCTTAGACCTAGTCAGTCGGGACTGATTGCTGGTAGAGTTAGTCTTTATGGGCCTAGTCAGTGGGACTGATCACTGGTAGCACGTTGATGAATTTGATGTTCTTCGTTTAGAACTAATCTCTTCATCTTATCATGAGACGAATCATGGCCGTGTGAACTACAGCTAATTTTCTTTTTGGGCTTAGCCAGTGGGGCTAATTACTGGTAGCATACTGATGGATCGAGTGTTCTTCATTTTGGGACTAGTTTCTTTTAGATCTTGTCATGAGGCTGATCGTGGCCATAGTCAACAAAAACTGAGAGAAAATTTTTTGATTTTACTAATGTGCATGGCATGTTTGTGAAAAAAAATTATCTTAACGTATATTATTGCTTAATTATTATATTTAAAAAATAATTATGTTTGATCCCTCAAAGTTGATTGATAACTTACTGACCCTATAAAGCTCATCATTTTTTCTTGTTTTTATTTTTTAGATTCAGAAGATCCCGTTGGGTTGGAAACCAATCAGTGAGGAGCATAGGACTTAGGCATATTTTAGTTTGAACAGAATTATTTTATAGATATTATTTTAAATTTTTATTTGATTTGTTAATAGTATTGGAGATATTATTATTATTTTTATTTGATATTAGAGAATTTTTTTTACCACTACCTAAGTTAAATTATGATGATTAAATAATTTATGAAAGGGAGGTCTGGCACATTTGAGGGGATTAAACCCTAAGATGTGCGGCCGTTTGTCGGGTGTCGGCTTGAGTTATTGGGTCAGGGCATGATATATTTTATGGTATTAGAGTATAGGTTATAAGATTCTATAATACAAGTTAGTTAGTGAGAGTGGGATAGAAATTAAAGAATGTTTAGATTACTATGAACATTGAGAATTGGTAAGTATATTAAAAATCTATTTCTCATTTTAAATAGGTCATGATGGCTCATAATCATCCTAGATGGCTATCTGATTCTATAGAGAACTCTCATGCAGCAAGTGCATGTTGTACTTATTGGAACAGTTATGCCTCTCAAGCTTTCAGTGCCTTGCAAACTGATAATATCTCTCATATAGCTGGATCTTCTCAAGCCATGCCACTTCTCGAGCAATCAGGGCATCTAGATCTACTCGACGTCCATCACTAGAACATGGTAAGAGCTGAAATATAAATTCTTTCCATCAGCTAAATGATGTCCAAAATAACAATCAAAGAAAAACAAACATTGATGGTCCAATGACAATTCTCATACAAGCCTTAACCGAGTTGGTATAGCAGATGGAATGGTAAGGGAGTAGAGGCAACCAGTTGTCAAGTTCGGAATTAGAAATAGCATAATTCAAGGGACTGGCGCCACCGACTTTTGAAAGCTCTACGAACCCCACTGAATCATTAAAATGGCTCAAGGAGATGGAAAAAGCTTTGGCCAGTATGAAGTGCACTAATAAGAAAAAGATCCATTTTGTTGTTTATCAGTTACAGGAAAAAGTATTTGAATGGTGGGAAGCCATCAAGAGACAATGAGGGATTGATGAGCCACTCACTTGGGATATTTTTCATCAGGAGTTTATGGATATATATTTTTCTGAGAGTCTCAGATTTGAGAAGAAAAGCGAGTTTACTAGATTGATACAGAAAAATATGTCACTAGCCCATTATAAGGATAAATTTACTGAATTATCCCACTTTTCTTCAAATCTTGTGGCAACTGATAGTATCAAGGCTCGAAGATTTGAAAAAGGATCGAAGCCTAGGATTCGTGCGGGAGTAAGATTGTTGCAGTTGGTCTCATACCGAGAAGTGATCAACCTAGCAAAAATTGTAGAATAGGAAAATAATAACATACAACAGGAGAGGGAGTGATAACAAAAGAAGAGGTCCAAATCAGGTGGTTATCTTGGCAAATAGCCCAAGAGCTAAGAAACTCAGCAAAAGGATGATCAATCAAAAAAAGAATCTTGGTGTGGCTGATGTGGAGGTATCCATTTGGAGCAGGATTGTCGCTAATTTTTTTGAGCCTATTTTAATTATGGCCAGGGCCACAAGGCTGTGAATTATCCTCGTCATCAAAACCTTGGATATCGACAATCCTCCCAAAATGCACCTAGTCTACCTGCTTCTAGAGCATCGACCTTCCATCAAGATCAACCTTCAGGACAAGGAGGTCCTTCAAAGTCAAAGATCCAGGCTCATGTTTACACTATAACTCAGTAAGATGTGGAGACATCAAATGCTATAGTTGTAGGTACCCTAGAAACTCCTTACAACTTCATTTAAATTAAGGTTATACAATCTTATATGCGTGATCATAGTAGTAAAAACTTTAAATTTATTATACGTATTATGAAAGTTGAAATTGCACATGCTTGTGTTTTATTTGATCCTAGGTCTACTCATTCATTTGTTTCAACTGAATTTGCTAAAAAAATTGGCTTTAGTCCTATGCCCTTAGAAGATGAGATGTGTGTCTCTACTCTGAATGGAAGTGTCATCGTGGTAGATATGATTTGCCTCTCTTATATTTTGAGCATTGGAGGTCATCATCTTGCATCTGATCTAATGATTCTAGAGATGAGAGATTTTGATGTAATCCTAGGGATGGATTGGTTTGCTTCATATCATGCCATGGTGGATTGCTTCAGAAAGAGAGTGATCATTTAGATTTCAGGACAGGCATCGTTTAGTTTTTCTGGCAAAGAAATGAATGCTTCTATAAAAATTATATCAGTCATGTAGGCTTGCAAAATGTTAAGAAAGGATTGTATAGGATATTTGGCTAGTATTGTAGATACTCAGTATGAGGAGATCAAGATAAAAAATATTTTCATAGTAAGAAAATTTTTTGATATTTTTTTAGAAGATCTTTTAGAATTCTCTTCCGATAGAGAGATAGAATTTTTAATTAATTTGGCACCTGATGCTGGACCTATCTCTAAAGCCTCCTGTCGTATGGCACCAGTTGAGTTGAAAGAGCTCAAGAAGCAACTCCAAGAACTTCTTGATAAGGGCTTTATCGGGCCTAGTGTTTCTTCATGGGATGCTTCAGTACTTATTGTTAAGAAAAGGGATAGAAGTATGAGACTGTGCATTAACTACCGGGAGTTAAACAAGTTGACCATTCAGAATAAGTATCCTTTACTAAGAATAGATGACTTTTTGGATCAGCTTTAGGGTGCTCAGATATTTTCAAAAATTGATCTTTGATCCGAATATTATCAATTAAAAATTAAGGCTGGCGATATATCTAAAATAGCCTTTTAGACTCGATACAAACATTACAAATTCTTGATTATGCCATTTAGTTTGACGAATGTTCCTACAGCCTTTATGGACATGATGAATAGAGTATTTAGGCCTTATTTGGATCAATGTATGATAGTATTTATTGATGACATTCTGGTATATTCTAAGAGTCTAGAAGATCATGAAAGGTATTTGAGAATAATATTATAAATATTGAGAGAGTAGAAGTTATATACAAAGTTAAAGCAATGTCAGTTTTGGCTAGAAAGTATCTCCTTTCTTGAACACATAATCTCTTAAGAATGTATATCGGTGCATCCAACGAAGGTAGAGATAATTATGAACTAAAAACAACCTACCAATATAACAAAAGTTCGTAGTTTTCTTGGATTAGCTAGATATTATAGAAGATTTATAGAAAGATTCTTGTCTTGCATAGCATTGCCTTTGATCCAGTTGACTCATAAAGAAACTAAATTTGAATGGACAGAGGAATGCGACAAGAGTTTTTAGAAACTAAAAATGTATTTAGTATTAGCTCCTATCCTTATCCTACCATCTAAGAAAGAAGGATTTACTATTTTTAGCGATGTCTTCAGAAAGAGGTTAGGATGTGTTCTTATGCAAAATAGAAGGTGATAGCTTATGCATTAAGGCACTTAAATCATATGAGCAGAACTATCCAACCCATAATTTAGAGCGGTAGTAATAGTCTTTGCTCTAAAAATTTGGAGGCACTATCTGCATAGAGTATCATGTAAAATTTTTATAGATCATAGGAGTCTCAAATATATTTTCACTCAAAAGAAGCTAAACTTAAGATAAAGATGATGGTTAAAGCTGACCAAGGATCATGATTTGACCATTAATTATCATCTTAGAAAATTAAATATAGTGGCAAATGCCTTAAGCAGGAAGTCGGTGGAAAGTATAGCAATGTTGATCATATCTCAGATGCACATTCTACAAGATCTAGAAAGATTGGATATTGAGATATGGTAGCATAAATTTAAAGCCCTACTCATTGCACTTGGGATGCAACCTATCTTAATTAACAGAATCAAAGCACCACAGATGAATGATTTGGGACTCCAAAAGATCAGAGATCGAATACAATCCAATATGATATTTGAATTCAGAATTCATGAGGATGAAATCTTAAGATTTGGCAGTATGTTACGTGTTCCAAATAATGCAGAATTAAAAAGAAAAATCATGATGGAAGCTCACAACTCTGCCTACAAAATACACCATGGCGGTACAAAAATGTATAGACCTTAGAAAAACTTTCTAGTGGAATGATAGTGTTGGTGCAGAATTTGGTTGACGTCGGATCGAGCTAGAGTGGAGGAGGATGAGGTCGCTGTCAGTGACCTACAAAATAAAGTTTCATCTGGAGTTGGTGGTGGTGGCTCTAGCGAAATCCTCCGACGATCAAGTCAGCTCTTCTGACTAATAGAAATGGAGTGCTTAGGAATGAGAAGTAAGCTTAGAGCTTTAGAGGGGAGAGGAGAGCTTAGAAAAAATATATTTAAAGAATTTTTTTTATAGATGGAGTTTGAATGATGGTGACGATCATACCATCTGGTAGCGGATCTCTTTAGGCCGCATGAGGTTCGATACGGAGAGAGTGGTATCGTCAGATTGGTAGTGATGGTCATATCGTTCGATCATAGACTGCATGGCATTGGTTACGGAGAGAGTGGTGTCGTCAGTAGTGGTAGCCATATTGTTCGATCGTGGGCCACATGAAGCTTGTTACGAAAAAAAAGGTGCCACCAGACTGGTAGTGGCGGCCATACCACTGAGCTTCAACAACCGTAGGTGAAGAACCTCGATGTATATCCATTTCAGGAGAGCTCGAACTCCTAAGAAGGATACATTTGGAGGGGATCATTCAGGAGGAGTTCGACCGAAGGAGATATCTGGAAGGAGTTCGATCCCTAGAGGAGTCCATCTGCAGGAGTGATCCAAAAGAAGTTCAGCTCCTGAAGGAATCTAGTTGAAGAAAAATTTTGGAAGGAGTCTGGCTCTTGGAGGAGTCTGATTGCAGGAGCGATCCGAAAGGAGTTCGACTCTTGGAGAAATTTGATTGCAGGAGTGATCTGGAAGGAGTTCGGCTAGGACTAAATCACTGAGGAGTTCGATCGGAGCTTGATCGGAGAGGACCTCGGAGGGAGTTCGGCTATCGTAGGAGTCCGACTAGAGCTCGATCGCTGAGAAGTTTGGTCGGTTGAAAGGATTTGGTTAAGATTCGACTACTGGAGAGGTCGAAAGAAGCTCGACCACTGAGGAGTTTGGTCGGTTGAAGGAGTTTGGCTAAGATTCGATCGTTGGAAAGTTCGATCGAGGCTCGACCGCTGAGGAGTTCGATCGACTGAAGAAGTTCGACTAAGACTCAATCGTTGGAAAGTTTGGAAGGAGCTCGACCACTGAGGAGTTCGATCGATTGAAGGAGTTTGGCTAAGACTCGATCGCTAGAGAGTTCGAAAGTGGCTCGACCACTGAGGAGTTCGATCGACTGAAGGAGTTCGGCTAAGACTCAATCATTGGAGAGTTTGAAAGGGGTCGACCACTGAGGAGTTCAGTCGATCGAAGGAGTTCAGCTAAAACTCGATCGCTGGAGAGTTCGATCAGTTGAAGGGATTTGGCTAAGACTCGATCACTGAAGCTCTTCCGTGACTATCGGTTGCATTAGGCTGAGCATCGAACTGAACTTCGATAGGAGCAAAGTTTATCTCCAATAATAGTTTTTCCCACTCTCGAGTTCGAAACTCAAAGGAAGGGAGTGCAGAAAAGACGATTGCCAAAGTCCTCTTCAGGACTCTACGTCGGTTCAGGTTAAAGCTCGGAGAAGATCTCACCTCTTGCAGCCAAGGTTGAAGTTCGGAGGAGATCTTATCTCCTACAACCAAGATTGGTTTGGGGGAGATCTTATCTCCTGCAGTCGAGGTTGAAGCTCTTGATATATCTTATCTCCTACCAAAGTTGAAGTTGAAGTTGAGGGTCGGGGGGATCTCATCTTTCATAGTCGAGATTGACCCGAGTGCTCGGAAGAGATCTTATCTCCGACCGAGATTGATTTGGTCGCTCGAAAGAGATCTTATCTCTGACCGAGGTTGAAGCTTGGGGGAGATCTTATCTCCTACAGCCGAGGTTGGCTCGGTTGCTTGAAAGAGATCTTATCTCTAGCCGAGGTTGACTCGGACACTCGGGAGAGATCTTATCTCTAGCCAAGATTGAAGCTCAGGAAAGATCTTATCTCCTATAGCCAAGGTTGGTTCGATCGCTCGGAAGAGATCTTATCTCTTATCGAGGTTGACTCAGACACTTGGAAGAGATTTTATCTTTAGTTGAGATTGAAGTTCGGAGGAGATCTTATCTCCTGCAGCCAAAATTGGCTCGATCACTCGGAAGAGATCTTATCTCTAGTCGAGGTTGACTCGATCGCTCGGAAGAGATCCTATCTCTGGTCGAGGTTGGCTCGGTCATTTGGGAGAGATTTTATCTCTAGCCAAGATTGACTCGGGCGCTCAAAGAGATCTTATCTCTAGCCAAGATTGACTCGATCGCTCGAGAGAGATTTTATCTCTGATCGAGATTGGCTCGATCGCTCGAAAGAGATCCCATCTCTAGTCGAGATTGACTCAGTCACTCAAGAGAGATCTTATCTCTAGCCGAGGTTGACTTAGACACTCGAAAAAAGATTTTATCTCTAGTTGAGGTTGGCTCGGTCGCTTGAAAAGATATCTTATCTCTAGTCGAGGTTGAAGCTCGGAGGAGATCTTATCTCCTGCAGTCGAGATTGGCTCGTTTACTCGAGAGAGATCTTATCTCTAGTCGAGGTTGAAGTTCGGGGAAGATCTTATCTCCTGCAGCCGAGGTTGGCTCGATCGCTTGAGAGATCTTATCTTTAGCCGAGGTTGACTCAGTCGCTCAGAAGAGATCTTATCTCTAGTCGAGGTTGACTCGGTGCTTGGAAGAGATCTTATCTCTAGCTGATGTTGACTCGATCGCTCGGGAGAGATCTTATCTCTGACCGAGGTTGAAGCTTGGGGGAGATCTTATCTTCTGCAGTCGAGGTTGAGTCGGTCATTCAGAAGAGATTTTATCTCTAGCCTAGGTTGACTCGATCGCTCGAAAGAGATCTTATCTTTGATCAAGATTGAAGCTCGGAGGAGATCTTATCTCCTGCAGTCGAGGTTGGCTCGGTCGCTCGAAAAAGATCTTATCTCTAGCCAAGATTGACTCGATCGCTCGAGAGAGATCTTATCTCTGACCGAGGTTGAAGCTTGGGGGAGATCTTATCTCCTGCAATCGAGGTTGGCTCAGTCGCTCGAAAGAGATCTTATCTCTAGCCGAGGTTGGCTCGATCGCTCGGAAGAGATCTTATCTCTGGCTGATTGAAGCTTGGGGGAGATCTTATCTCCTACAGTTGAGGTTGGCTCGATCGCTCGGAAGAGATCTTATCTCTAGCTAAGGTTGACTCGGATGCTCGAGAGAGATCTTATCTCTAGCCGAGGTTGAAGGACTTCGACCTACTCATGTTAGGACGAGGTTCTCTCCCTATTCCTAATATGGCCACTATTGACTGTTTTTTTCTATCATCACGTAGTTTTTGCACCAAAAAATAATATTATTGAAATGAAAGAATTTTATTGAAAGAAAGTTACTCGCAGCGCACTCCAAATTTTTTATGTTTCAGGATCGTAGGAGCATTGTTCCTCCGAGTTTCTTTAGACGATAAGCTTCAAACTGGACAACCTCCTCTATCTCATGCTGGTCTTCTTAATTTGGAGTGAGCTCCTCTTGGCTTTGAGGCTAAGAGATGATGGATTGCCAAAGTACCAAGCCCCCCTAGGAGGCGACTGACCTTCTTGTTGTTCTTAGCTATGGCAGTGTCCTTAGTCGATCTTCTCCTGCTTTAGGCTGGCATCGCAGGAATTGACCCCACCGACCCTTCCTGATGAGCTTGAGCTTCGAGATGAACCCAACCAACCCTTCCTGATGAGCTTCTCGATTTTATCTCGGAGCTGAATGCATTCCTCAGTATCGTGGTCATAGTTACAATGGTAGAGACAGTATTTACTTTGATTGCGCTTATTCGGAGGAGACCGTAATTCCTCTGATCTTGATAGCTGACTCTTAATTTTCATCAAAACTTGAGTTCGAGGAGCGTTAAGGAGGGTGTAGTCATGGAACCTTTCAGGAGGAGGATTTCTTTGTGCCCTTCTGTCGGGGCTTTCTTGATGACGAGCTCGAGGAGTTCAGGCTTATTTGCGCCTAGGGAGAGTTCATAAGCGCGGTCGAACTTCACTCGACCCTCCATCGATGGTGGGTCTATTAGACTCGTCCGCTCACCACTCTTTTGTGACTTCTTCATCCTTCAATTTGAAGGCTTCTTCCACACGAGCATATTCCTCGGCCCGAGCTAGCAGATCGGTGAAGTCTCTGAGATACTTCTTCTCTAGGAAGAAGAGCAAGTCATTCTTCTGAAGGCCATCCTTGAGTGTGGCCATGGCAATAGACTGATCCAAATTTTGGACCTTCAAAGCAGTAGCATTAAACTAGATGGCATAAGTCTAGATAGATTCCTCCTACTTTTGCTTGACATTCATCAGAAAATCCAAACCTCGGTACGAACATTAGTTGCTGATGAAGTGAGCCACAAACTGATGGTCCATCTGATCAAAAGAGAAGATCGTACTTGGCTTCAATACCAAGTACCAGTTTTTTGCTGTCCCCCTCAAGGTAGATGAAAAAGCTCGACATAATATGGCGTCTAGTGTGCCATGGAGTAGCATCATGATCCGAAAGGCCTCCAAATGATTGATCGGATCAGAGGTTCCATTGTAGCTTTCAAATTAAGGAAGCTTGAAGTTCGATGGAATGGGCTCTTGCATAATTTGGAGAGAGAAGAGGGGATCGGTGCGGACGTCATCATAACGAGCCGAGGTAACATGGCGGAGTTTCTTGATCCATCGGTCCATCTCTCACAGTCTGTGATCGAGGGCATCATCTTGGTTGCAGATCTTGGAAGGCTTTCGACTACAAATGGGGAAGATCTTCTTTAAAAGAGAATCATGATCCGAACATGGATCCTCCACTCTCTATTTCTTCTTCTCAAGGGCGATGGGTACACTAGCCCAAGTACTCTTTCTTGGGATCGATTTTTAATATCCTGATGGTGGGCTTTCTGATGGAGTCACCGTTGAAGGCTGCCACATGATCTGCATCATCTCGGTGAGACCATGAATCTACTGAACCAGCAGGTTGAATGCCCCGCATCTACCACGGCTATAGGTGGAACCTGATTTATCAGAGCTGAAGTGGGAGCAGATGGATCTAGATGGGATTGGATCGTAGAGGCTTTCCATCGTTAGGTCGAAGCTCTCCTGAGGGTATTTTCTCTTGAAAAAGAACTCTAGAGAGAAAAAAGGAAGATCTCTAGAGAGGAAAGAGAAAAATCATCGTTGAACACTCCTTCAAGAATAAGAAAATCTCAAAATCAGAGGCTCCTTCCTCTAGCACCAATTCTGTTGGTGCAGAATTTGGTTGACGCTGGATCGAGCTAGAGTGGAGGAGGATGAGGTTGCCATCGATGACCTATAAAATAAAGTTCCATCCAAAGTCGATCATGGTGGCTCTGACGGAATTCTTCGACGATCAAGTCAGCTCTTCTGACTAATAAAAATGAAGTGCTCAGGAATGAGAAGTGAGCTTAGAGCTTTAGAGGAGAGATGAGAGCTTAGAAAAAATATATATGAAAGATTTTTTTATAGACGGAGCTTGAATGATGGTGATGACCATACCGTCTGATAGCGGACCATTCTAGGCTGCATAGGATTCGGTACGAAGAGAGCGGTGTCGTCAGATTGGTAGTGGCGGCCATATCGTTTGGTCGTGGGCCACATGAGACTGGTTACGGAGAGAGTGGTATCGTCAGTAGTGGTGGCCATGTCATCCTATCATGGGCCGCATGGAGCTTGTTATGGAAGAAAAGGTATCGTCAGACTGGTAGTGGCAGCCATACCACTGAGGTTCAACAGTCGTAGATGAAGAATCTTGACGTATATCCATTTCAGGAGAGCTCGAACTCCTAAGAAGGATACGTCTGGAGGGGATCATCCGAGAGGAGTTCGATCGAAGAAGATGTCCAGAAGGTGTTCGACCCCTGGAGGAGTCTGTCTATAGAAGCGATCTAGAAGGAGTTCGACTTCTGAAAGAATCTGATTGAAGAAAAATTTTAGAAGAAGTCCGTCTCTTGGAGAAGTTCGACTGCAGAAGCGATCCGAAAGAAGTTTGGCTCCTGAAGAAATTTGATTGCAGGAGCAATCTGGAAGGAGTTTGGCTAGGGCTCGATCGTTGAAGAGTTTGACTGGGGCTCGACCACTGAGAAGTTTGGCCGGAGCTCGACCATTGAGGACCTTGGAGGGAGTTCGACTACCGTAGGAGTTCGATTGGAGCTCGACCGCTGAGAAGTTTGGCTGACTGAAAAGATTCGGCTAAGACTCGATCGCTGGAGAGTTTGAAAGGGGCTCGATCGCTGATGAGTTTGACCGACTGAAGGAGTTCGACTAAGACTCGATCGTTGGAGAGTTTGATCGAGGCTCGATTGTTGAGGAGTTTGACTGGCTGAAGAAGTTCGGCTAAGACTCGATCGCTGGAGAGTTCGGAAGGAGCTCGACCATTGAGAAGTTTGGCCGACTGAAGGAGTTCGGCTAAGACTCGATCGCTGAAAAGTTTGGAAGGGGCTCGATCGTTGAGGAGTTCGGTCGGTTGAAGGAGTTTGGCTAAAACTCGATCATTGGAGAGTTCGATCGATTGAAGGAATTCGGCTAAGACTCGATCGCTGAAGCTCTTCTATGACTACCAGTTGCATTAGGTTGAGCATCAGATTGGACTTCGGCAGGGGTAAGGTTTATTCCCAATAGGTAGGAAAAATAAAATAGCTCAATGTGTAGCTCAATGTTTAATATGCCAATGGATGAAAGCTGAACATCAGATACAAGTAGGACCACTGCAATTCCTTTCAATATCGATTTGAAAATGGAAACACATAATAATAAATTTTATTACAGGGCTACCAAGGACTCTCTAACGATATGATGCTATTTGGATAACTGTGGATCGATTGACCAAGTCAGCGCATTTCTTATCCATCAAAATCATATTTTTTTTGGAAAAGTTAACTAAGTTATACATAGATAAAATTGTGAGATTATATGGCACTCTAGTATCCATTATGTTTGATCGGGATACAAGATTTATTTCTTAATTTTGAAAAAGTTTGCATAAGGCCATGAAAACTAAGTTAAAGTTTAGTACAATCTTTCATCCTCAGATAGAACATTTGTTATTGGTGGAGTTCGCCTATAGCAATAGTTATCAAGTTAGCATCCAGATGGCTTCCTTTGAAGCTCTATATGGGAGAAGATGTAAGATCCCTATATGTTGGGATGATGTCGGTGAGAGAAAACTTTTAGGATAAGAGATATTTAACAAACAGTGGATAAAATTTAACTTATCAGAAAATTGATCCTTTCATCTCAAAGCTAAAGAGTTATACTGATAACAGAAGAGGAGAACTAAAATTTCAAATATGAGATCACGTGTTCTTCGGGATGTTCCTCTCTAAAAGTATAATAAGATTTGGAGTTCACAGAAAGCTAAGCCCTAGATATGTAGATTCCTTTGAGATCTTGAAAAAAATTGAAATAGTTGCCTACCATCTAGCATTATAATTGCCCTCTTGTTGGGATATCAGCTACTCTGATACCACTTGTTAAGAATCTAGTATTGAATTATTACGATAGGAAGAAGGAAGAAAATAAAATAAAAAAAAATCAAGTACGTGGATCAGTCAAAAAATTCATCTTCACGAGGCATGCAAAGCTCCACTATGAAAAAAAAAATAGATACAAGAGAAGAGCATTCACTCTCAACTCACCATATATAAATCTCTCTCAACAAGAAGCTATCCTCATAAAAGCTCTCTTAGAATTCTAAGAAGATCTTCTAAAGCTATAAGATGCTCTATCCTCATAGCCTCCTCACTGGATGCTATGCAGCTGTTGCTTCTCTCTCACACAGGCTGCACGTACTCGATGCTCTGCCAAGCTTCTTTTGATGACTGCTTGAGCCTCTCTACATGCCTCTCATGCTACATGTGCCATCTTTTTGCTCCACAGTACCTTAGTCATTTAAATAAGATGAGAATTCTTTTCTCAGTAGTTTTCAGAAGTCCTAACGAAACTTTTTCTTCTAATATGAGTCGAACATGATCTTGATGAAGTCTTGAAATATTTTTTAATCTTTAGATCATGACTGTAACCCTCCATGACTGCTGGATCCTGTGGTCTACGCACAACTCCCATAGACCCCTTGGATTAATCATAATTCGAGTCCAAAAAGAAAATTCCATCTATTCTATTTGCCTCTATCGAGCCAACTCGATCAGGGATCGAGCTGGCTCGACTGCATCTTGCTCAAACTCCTACTTTTAATTTGTCTGAGAGAGTCAGCTCGACTGTGGTTCAAATCGGCTCGATCTCAGTTCGAGCCGACTCGATCTCGTATTCGAGCCAGCTCGATTGCTTGCTGATAATGATTTTTCTTTATTATGGATCGAATTTGAGACATCAAATTCTAATAATCTCTACCTCGACTCGATATTTAGCCTCCACTTGACTTTGAGAGCTTGTGATCTATCTCGTCCCCATGCCCTGGGGCAATCGTCTGTTGATCATAGATGGACAAACATGGGAGTCGAGCCAGGCTGCTCGATCCTACCTCCATTATGGACTGTGTGCACTTTGACCAAAGATCTACTCGGAGAATTCTTCAGTGACAATAGAAACTTCACTCTACGACGTCGTCTCTCATCCTCTCGAATCTTTCATCTCATGCTTGATCCACCTCCACCTCGTATTGGACTTCCTCTAGCTCCTGAAGCTCCACATCATACTGGACTCTCTGCTAGATAGTAATGTCCTCTCATCCTCTTCTTCTCCTCTAATATTACCTTATCGCTACTCATGACTTTTAGGATTCCATCATCAGCTACCCACCAATAGCTATTTGAATCCAATCTGCTAAGTGAGATAAGATTTTGCTTAAAATTGGGTATGTATCGGACCTTTTCTAATCTCTTCATTGTACCATCACATGTCCACCAGCTAACTATCTCGATGCCTTTGATTGCACAGTTCAATCCATCCAGCAGATAAACAGTATCCTCGCTGCTCTCTAAGAAGTCAAACTGCTCCTCTCTACAACAAACATGATATATGCATGCAGAATCTAAAATTCACTACTGAAAAGAAGTAAATACCTCATCAAATATCTCCAGAATATCATCCTTTGACTCACTACTGACCTTCGCTACAATTGTCCTCGTCCGATCTTTGAGTTATGGGCAATCCTTGACTCAATGTCCCAACTCGTCGCATCTGTATCATTTGATCTTGCTTTGATCTCTTATCTTGGACCTAGATCATCCTCCTTATGATCCTCTATCGCTTCGTCTACTGTCTCCTACTCCTCCAGAGACTGTCTAAGTTGAGCTACCGCTATTTAAGCTTAAAGCTAGATTCTTTCTTCTAAGAATCTCATTCTAGAGTATCGCTGCAGTAATCTCATCCATCTTGATGATGCTCTTTTTTACTAGAAGAGCAGTTACCAAGAACTCATATGAAGGAAGAAGCGATGCTAGCAAGATCAATGCCTTAATCTTCTCCTCAACTTTTTTGCTAATGCTAATGAGGTCGGTAAGGATCTTCTAGAAGTTGGATAGATGCTCCCGCATGCTCTGGCCTTCGTCCATCCATAGCTGGTAGAACTGTCTCTAAAGGAATAGTATATTGGTAAGCAACTTTATCATGTACAGCTCGTCGAGCTTCAACCATAGCACCATCAAAAAAATCTCATCAAGCACATGGATCACTACATCATCCACTAGGTACAAGCAGATCGTGTTCACCACCTGCATCTGGATCTGCTTCCAATTCTTTATCTCCATGGTAGCTGGCATCTTGTCATATAAGAGAGCATCGATCAATCCATGTTGGATGGGGACATCCTTTATCTTTGCTTGCCATAAGGATAAATTATCCTTTCCATCGAATCTGTTGATCTCCATCTTGATTGTGCTTGTCTTCTCCATATTCTTCAATCTTTATCTACTGCTATAATCTACGCTCTGGTACTATCTGGCTCTGATACCAATTGATGTAGTATCAACTCACTTTGATATCAATCTGTTAGAATATCAAGTACTCTGATACTACTTGTTAAGAATCTAGTACTGAATTATTATGACAGAAAAAAGAAAAAAAATAAAATAAAAAAATAATCAAGTACGTGGATCAGTCCAAAGACTTACCTCCATGGGGCATGCAAAGCTCTACCATGAAAGAAAAAATAGGTACAAGAGGAGAACACCCACTCTCAACTCACGTATATAAATCTCTCTCAATAAGAAGCTACCCTCATAAAAGCTCTCTCAGAATCTCAAGAAGATCCTCAGAAGCTATAAGATGCTCTATCCTTAGAGCCTCCTTATTGGATGCTATGCACCTATTGCTTCTCTCTCTTACGGGTTGCACATACTCGGTGCTCTGTCAAGCTCCTCTCGGCAGCTGTCTGAGCCTCTCTACGTATCTCTCATGCCACACATGCCATTTTTCTGCTCCACAACATCTCAGTCCTTTAAATAGGATGATAATCCTCTTCTTAGCAATTCACAGGAGTCCTAACGAGGCTTTTTCTCCTAATATGAGTCCAACCTGATCTTGATGGAGTCTTGAAATATTTTTCAATCTTCAGATCATGATCGCAACCCTCCATGATGGTCGGATCCTATGGTCAACGTGCAACTTTCGTAGATCCCTTGGATTAATTATAATTCGAGTCCAAATAGAAAATCTCATCTATTCTATTCACCTTCATCGAGCCGACTCGATTAGGGATCGAGCTGGCTCGACTGCATCTTGCCCGAACTCCTACTTCTTGTCTGTCTGAGAGAGCCAGCTCGACTGTGGTTTGAGCTGGCTCGATCTCAGCCTGAGTCGATTCGATCCTGTATCCAAGTTAGCTCGACTGTTTGCTGATACTGATTCTCCTCTGCTGTGGATCGAATTCGAGGCATCAAATTTTAACACCTCTTTTATCAAAATATATAATATTTTTCATATCTCCATACTAAGAAAATATGTACCAGATCATAGCCATGTGGTAGAGTTTAGACCACTTCAGCTCAAAAATAATTTATTTTATAAGGAGCAGCCAATACGAGTCGTTGATATGAAAGATAAAGTTTTGAGATGATGCATTATTCCTTATGTCAAGATTCAATGGAGCAACTATACAGAATGAGAAGCTATCTAGAATTTGAAAGAAGAGATGCAAGCTAAATACTCCTACCTATTTTTCGATCCAGATCTATCAAATTTCAAGGACGAAATTTTTGTTAAGAAAGAATGTGAGAACCAGTCCCATGGATCGGATTAAATCAAAGCCGATATCTAATGCCAAATTCACCAGATAAATAAAAAAAAGGAAGAAAAACATAGTCGTATTTGACTAGAATAGGGAACCTTGTTCTGAGTTGAGCCGAGCCATTTAAGGAGGATTTATGATGAAGCACACTGGCAAGGTTGGCCTTATCCAAGGAAGAAGAAGGTTATCTAGCCCTAACCCTCTTCTATTTAAACCCTAGCACTCTTTAAAGAAATTCTCATGAAGAAACCCTAATCCTAAACCCTTGATCACTCCCTAGAAATCCTAACCCTTTTTCTAAACCTTAGCTTACCTATGATGGAAGATTTCGATTAGAAAGTTCGATCTTTGATTGCTGCCGTCGGCTACTGCTATCACCACCACCACCTACGGTAAAGCTTTTTTTCCTTTTCCTTCTTCTCCTTTCTAGCCCTAGGGTAGAGCTCTCATTTTCTTCTCAATGGAGTCTTCATTCGATCGCCATCTCCGACTATCGTCGCACCATCATGGTTGGACATTTGGCCACTTTCCTTGCTGGCCCCCATCCTTCGATTGTCACTTGTGACAACCCAAGAGAGAGGGAGACCGTGGGTTTTGACCTTGAAGGAAAATGGAGAAAAGAAAGAAAAAGAGAAAGAGAAAAGAAAAAGAAAGAAAGAGAGAGAGTTGGTTTAATTGATTTGGGATGGTTTAATTGGTTTGGACCAAATTCAAATAAATCTAGGTCAAATCGGATCACGTAGATCCAATTTAGGAATCGATTCAAATCTAGATTGAATTTAGGCTAGATTAAAAGATTTTTTAGTTATTTTTAATTTTTTTAAAATTAAAAATTAATTAAAATCAATTGATATGTTAGAGCCTTCAACATCGGAAGAACATTGGAAGTAGAGATCAGTTTGAGAGGATCATAGAATTTTGAATCTGATCAACATATAAATTTTTTTTAATCTCTAGATTTATTTTTATATATATTTATATATTTAAAATTATATTTTATATATTAAATATTTAAAAATTATTAAAGTTTGAAATTAGGGATTTATTTATGAAAAATGATTAAGAAAAATTGGATCAAGTATGATAACATTTTTACATGTTACAATTTTGAAAGAGATGGTCTTTCATAAAATTATATGATATTTGAAAAAAAAAATATTTATTCATTGATGCATAAAATCTTGAATAAAAATTATTTTTATTATTCTTTTGAATTATATGAAAATTGAGTTGACACTATTATAAAATAAATATTTTTAATTATAAAAAAAAGATTATGATAAAAGCATAAGAAAAATTTTCTAGTTAAACTATGATCTGGGTCTAGCTAAAAAAACTGATTGTTGGCTATATATTAGAAATATGTTTCTCTTGGACCTAGCCAGTCGGAGCTGATCGTTGATAGAGTTAGTCCTTATGGGCCAAGCCAGTGGGGTTGATCACTGGTAGCATGTTGATGGATTGAGTGTTCTTCGTTCATGACTAGTCTCTTTATTTTATCATGATACGAATTATGACTATGTAAACTAAAGCTAGTTTTTCTTTTGAGCCTAGCCAGTGGGACTAATCATTGGTAGTATGTCAATGGATTGGATGTTTTTTATTCAAGAATTAGTCTTTCTCGAGCCTTATCATGGAGCTGATTGTGGCCATAGTTAACAAAGACTGGAAGAGAATTTTTTGATTTTACTTATATGCATGGCATATTTATGAAAGAAAATTATCTTAATGTACATTATTACTTAATTATTATATTTAAAAAATAATTATGCTTGATCCCTCAAAGTTGATTGATAATTTATTAAGCCCATAAAGCTTATTCTTTTTTTAAATTTTTATCAAATCCAAAAGATTCTGTTGGATTGGGAATCGATCACTGAGGAGCATAGAACTTAGACAAATTTTAGTATAAAAAAAATTATTTTATAGATATTATTTTAATTTTTTTTAGTTTATTAACAATATTGAAGATATTATTATTATTTTTATTTGATATTAGAGAAATTTTTTTACTACTGTCTGAGTTAAATTGTGATGATTAAATGATTTATGAAAGGAAGGTCTGGCATATTCGAGGAGATTAAATTCTAAGAGTATGCGGTCATCTGTCAGATGTTGGCTTGAGTTATTAGATTGGGGTATGATAATATATGATTTTTTATAAATATATATAATATTTTGAATAATATATATAACTTTTTGTAACTTTATATGAAAGCTTGTTAGTTATTATAATCAATAGAAAGTTATATAAGGCATTAAGAAGTCATAATAACCAATAGGATATCATATGAAGAGATAAGAAGTCGCATATATTGTTTAAGATGTCATATATATTCATAGAAAATTATATATATATATATATATATATATATATATATATATATATATATATATATATATATATATATATATATATATATATATATATATATATATATATAAAGTCATATAAGGCATCAAAAAATTATATATATTATTCAAAATATCATATATAAGAAGTCATATATATTGTTCCAGATGTCATATACAGAAAGTCATATAAAGTATTAAGATGCCATATATATTATATTATATAAAGATACAAAAAATCATATATAATGTTTATTAGTGATGCAGAATCTGATCGACGTCGGATCGAGCTGGAGTTGAGAAAGAATAGGTCATCGTTAATGATCTGCAAAATAAAGTTCCACCCAGAGTCGGTGGTGGTGGCTCCGATAGGATCCTCCGATGAACAAGTCAGCTCTTATGGCCAACAGAAATGGAGTGCTCAGAAAAATAGTTCAGCAGAATTTTGGAAAGGAGAGGAGAGCTTGGAGAAAACGTATCTGGAGGATCCCTTTATAGATGGAGTCTCGGAGCAGATTGATAGTGACAGCTGTAGCTATCTAGTAGCTAGCCACTCGGGGCTGCGTGAGAGGAGCGCCGCCTGCAGCAGACTGATAGTGACAGTCATAGCTATCAGATAGCTAGCCACTCGGGGCCATATGAGAGAGGCATCGTCTGTAGTAGACTGATAGTGACAACCGTAGCTGTCCAATACTGAGCTGCTCGGAGCCATATGGAGGGATGAAGAGCTTTAACGTATGTCAATTCTAGAGGAGTTTGGACTCCTAAAGAAAATACGACTAGAGAAAATCATTTGAAAGAAATGCTACTTAAAATCTGAAAGTAATATGCTGGAAGAATTCGGATGGAGTTTGACTGATGGAGAAGTCTAGAAGGAGTCCGACTGGTGGAGAAGTTTGGCTGATGGAGAAGTTTGAAAGAAGTTTGGCTTCTGAAGGAATCCGATTGAAGAAGAGATCCGAAAGGAGTTCGGCTTCTGAAGGAGTTCGACTGAAGGAGAGGTTCGAAAGGAGTACGACTTCTGAAGGAGTCCGATTGAAGAAAAAATTTAAAAGAAGTTCGGCCCTTATAGACATCCATCTGAAAAAAAAGTTTGGAAGAAGTTTGACTCCTGGAGGAGTCCGATTGAAGGAGAGGTCTGGAAGGAGTTCGGCTTCTATAGGCATTCGACTAAAGGTGAGGTTCGGAAGAAGTTTGGCTCCTAAAGGAGAGATCTGGAGGGAGTTCGGCTCTTGGAGGAATCTAACTGAAGGAGAAGTTTTGAAGGGGTTGGACTCCTATAGGCATTCGTTTGAAGAAGAAGTTCGAAAGGAGTTCGGCTCCTGAAGGAGTCCGACTGAAGGAGAGGTTCAGAAGGAGTTTGGCTCCTGAAAGAGTTCGACTAAACGAGAGGTCTGGAAGGAGTTCATCTCTTGGAGAAGTTTGACTGAAGGAGAAGTTCAACTCCTAGAGGAGTCTGACTGAAGGAGAGGTTCGGAAGGAGTTCGGCTCCTGTAGGCATCCGACTGAAGGTGAGGTTCGGAAGAAGTTTGGCTCCTAGAGAAATTCGACTACTGAAGGAGTCCGAAAGGAGTTTGGCTCCTGAAGAAATCCGACCGAAGGAGATATCCATAAGGACTTCGTCTCCTGGAGGAATTTGACTGAAGAAAAAATTCGAAAGAAGTTCGACTTCTAGAGAAATTTGACTGCTAGAGGAGTCCGAAAGGAGTTTGGCTCCTAAAGGAATTCGATTGAAAGAGATGTCCGAAAGGAGTTTGGCTTCTAGAGAAATTCGACTGAAGAAGAAATTCGTAAGGAGTTTGGCTTCTAGAGAAATCAGACTGCTGGAGAAATCTGAAAGGAGTTTGGCTCTTGAAGAAATCTAACTATTGGAGGAGTCCGAAAGGAGTTCGGCTCATGAAGGAATCTAATTGAAGAAGATGTCCGAAAGGAGCTCGGCTTCTGGAGAAATTTGACTGAAGGAGAAATCCACAAGAAGTTCGGCTCTTGAAGAAATCAGACTGCTGAAGAAATTCGAAAGAAGTTCGACTTCTGAAGAAATCCGACTGCTAGAGGAGTTCGGAAGGAGTTCGGCTCCTGGAGGAATCCGATTGAAGGAGATGTCCAGAAGAAGTTCGGCTCTTGAAGGAATCCGACTGAAGAAGAAATCCGCAAGAAGTTTGCTCCTGAAGAAATCATACTGCTGGAGGAATTCGAAAGGAGTTTAGCTCCTGAAGAAATCCGACTGCTGGAGGAGTCCGAAAAGAGTTCGGCTCCTGGAGGAATCTGACTGAAGGAGATGTCCGAAAGGAGTTCGCCTCCTAGAGGAATCCGGTTGAAGAAGAAATTTGGAAGGAGTTTGGCTTTTGGAGAAATCAAACTGTTGGAGGAATCCAAAAGAAGTTCAGCTCCTGGAGAAATCCAACTGCTGGAGGAGTCCGGAAGGGGTTCGGCTTCTGAAGAAATTTGAAAGAAGTTCGGCTCATGGAGGAGTCCGACTAAAGCAGAGATCCAGAGGGAGTTCGGCTCGTAGGAGCATCCGTCTGAAGGAGAGGCCCGAAAGGAGTTCGGTTCCTGTAGGCATCCGACTGAAGGAGAAGTCTGAAAGGAATTCGGCTCCTATAGGCATCCGTCTGAAGGAGAGGTCCGAAAGGAGCTCGGCTCTTGGAGGAGTCCGACTGAAGAAGAGGTCCGAAAGGAGTTTGGCTCCTGTAGGCATTCGACTGAAGGAGAAGTCTGGAAGGAGTTCAGCTCCTGAAGAAATTTGACTGAAGGAGAAATCCAAAAGGAGTTTGGCCGTTGGGGGAGTTCGGTTGGGATGCGGCCAATTGAAGGAGTTTGACTAAGGTTCGACCGCTGGAGGAATTCGGTTAGGTTCCGACCGCTGGAAAAGAATTTCTGATCGAAGCTCTTCCATGATTACTAGTTGCATTAGGCTAAGCATCAAGCTGGAGTTCGACGAAAGCAAGGTTTATCTCTAATATTTATAATATTATATATATATTATTCAGAATGTCATATATATTCACAGAAAGTTATATAATGCATCATGAAGCTATATATATTGTTCAACATGTCATATATATTCATAAAAAATTATATATAATATTTAAAATATTATATATATTCATAAAAAATTATATAAGATATCAGAAAGCTATATATTATTTTGGATATTATATAAAAATATAAAAAATTACATAAAATATCAAAAAATCATAATAATCGATAGATATTATATAAAGACATAAGTATATATTATTTAGAATGTCATATATATTAATAGAAAGTTATGGTATTCAGAAAATAATAATATTTTTTTAAAATTTTATTAAAAAAATATTTTTATCAATAAAAATCTAATGAAAAAATATTAATTTTATTATTAATTATATTAATTAAATAATATGATTCATATCAATTTTACTGCTGTGTATAAAGAATTACTTCTCGAAAGAATGGTAGGGACCAGGGACTCCTAAAAGAGAAAGGCCGCGGAGGAGCCGGTTTTTTTGTGAGAGCGAAGAATATGGTTAGGCTCCACGTTGATGTTTTTGGCACTCTCCACTCGACAACCTTGTTTGAAACGCCGCCGCCGACGAGGGAGGACTAAAATTTGAGCTCGCAACACTCTTCTTCGCTCCTCACTCGCCTTGACGATGCCTTCTTGCGCTCTCTCTCCATTCCTCCCCCGCCGCCGTCCTCTGCCCTCCCCTCTCCTCCTCCTCCTCCTCTCCAGATCCCTCCATTCTTCTCCTCCCGAGCTCGACCTCTCCCATCCCACCCTCATTGTCTGGGGCTCCAACACTGGCGTCGGCAAAACCCTGGTCTCTGCCGGCCTCGCCGCCTCCGTCCTCTCCCCCTCCTCCCCCAACCCCTCCACCTTCGTCTACCTCAAGCCCGTCCAGACCGGCTTCCCCCGCGACTCCGACTCCCGTTTCGTCTACCGGAAGGTCTCGGACCTCTTCCGCCATCGCCTGGGTGGCTTCTCCGCCGAACTTCTCGCCTCGAATCATGCCCTCAAGGCTTCGGTCCCGGCCGCCCGCCAGGTGCTCGGCGCCCGGACCGAGCGGCCCGAGGCGGAAGGGGAGGAAGCGTCCACTGGTTTGTGCTGGTACGAGGAGACGCGGGTGGGGACAGGGGAGAGTACAAAGGGAGATTTTAAGCTTGTGTGCAAGACGTTGTATGGATGGAAGGAGGCCATTTCTCCACATCTTGCAGTGGAGAGAGAAGGGATGACGTTGGAGGACTCGTCACTGAGGGAAGTACTAGGGAGGCTTTTGAATTCTTCTGCGGGGGGAGGTGATGGGTGGAAGGAGAACGTTTGGAGAGTAATCGAGACTGCAGGGGGTGTTGCGAGTCCAGGGCCTTCAGGCTCTATCCAGTGTGACTTGTATAGGTCTGTGCTTTTCCTCTGCTTCTCTCTATTTGAGATCAAAGCAAGTAGATGCTAGTTAATAGCAGCGGTAGAAGCATCATTTAATAATGCACAATTATTTACAAAAATAAGTTTGATTCGCATATCAAGGATGTAATGGATTTCCCTTTCAGCTGTACTTTTGGTTGTTTATAGTGCATACAAGAACATTGTAAAGGATACTTTTCTTTGGGAGACAAGAACTGTAGCCATTAGACAAAAATTCATTACCTTTGTCACTCTGCAGATCATTTATCTTGCACTATGAGACTATATCTGATAAAGCCAATGTCTGAGCACTGAAAAGATGAGAGGCATGAAGGTTTCTTAATCGTTAAACAAGGAAAAAAAAGATCTATCTTGGTTTGGGGGTATGAGCTGCCACATTCATAATATGGAACAAGGAGATAGGGACTGCTGCTTTGCGCTTTATTCTGTTCATGTTTCAGAGAACATGGACCAAATATCAAAATCTTGTCTCCATGCTGGAGAACCTTAAGCTTTAATAAAATATTCCCTTTTGTGTAGAATTAAACTGAAATTATGATTTTGTCTTTAGTCGATAAAATAATGCCTGTCATTTCAATACAACATCAATAAGGAGAACAAAGCTTCAAGTGAATTCATGCTAACAAAGTGTTTTATATTTTTCCTGCATTATATTGTAGCTGTTGTATTTGGGACATTCAGCACTCTCTAGAACTTTACTTTTCTTTCATGAATCTTACATCTTAAATTACATCGTAATTTGCTAATCGTTTGATGTAGAGCTACACCTTTTGTCTTAGTTTTCAAAATGCCATTATAAATCATAAGCATGGCTTTCTCGGTTATTTCTATTTTTAACAAACCAGGCCGTTCCGGCTACCTGCTGTTCTAGTGGGAGATGGCCATTTGGGTGGTATATCTACAACTTTATCTGCATACGAGAGTTTAACACTCAGAGGATATGATGTCATAGCCATTATTTTAGCAGATCAGGGCCTATCAAATGAGGTTCCCTTGTTGTCCTACTTAAGGCACAGGTAATTCACAGATGGTCTTCTCTTATGTTTTGATCATGAATAAAACTTAAATATATTTATTCAATGTGATTATATATTTAGTGTGCACTTTTTACATGTATATATAGTTTTAACATTATATTTGTTTGGGAAATTTATCCCCATTGACTCTTAAATCTAAACCACACGAATACATGCAAAAACTTCTGACAACCATCTGACATCAGCTGGTCAGTACACTTAGTCTTCATGTAGGGGAGGCAATGGTTTGGGTCAGGTTGAGATATAGGCATCAAGGAAAAATATTCAACCCAAACTTGATCCATTTATCTTATTGATCAAAAATCCAAAACTGACATGTTTATTGAATAGGTAACCCGACCTGATATGTGTAACCCATTTAATAAACAAGTTAGATTGGTTCAAGTCATAATAACATGTTAAATGGCTAAATGGTTTAAATGGATCAGGTTGTAACCTTTGTTGACTTGACCCAATTATTAAGTATGTTGAAGTAGCCTCCAATTCCAATATGTTTGCACTAAGGATTTGCTCTAAGTCCTTACCCTTTTTGTGTTAGATATGAATAAGCTTACTAGGTATATTTAGGACGACATTCCTTGCTGCATGCTTTTTGTGGATGATTAGTTTAGCGAATGAAACGAAGTTTGGAGTTAATTGTAACTCCAAGGGTTTTAGGTTAAGTAGGACTAAGATAGAATACGTGGAATATAGTTTTGGTAAAATTAGAAATAGAGATGAAGGTAGAGTGAAAATTGAGAGGACGACTTAGATGGTTTAGATATGTAGAACCTAGGCCGAGGGATGCACTAGTACTAAGGGGTGATTTGATATATGTAGAAGGAAAAAGGGTAGAGGTATATCGAAAATCCCATAGAATGAAGGTGTAAGAAAGGACTTAATATCTAAACATCTTTTAGAAAGTATGGTCCTAAATGGAGCGGAATGGAAGAAAAAGTTCATTGAGCTGACCCTAACTTATTTGAGATTAGGGCTTAGTTGAGTTGACTTGAAATAGATTAGCCATGTTAGGATTCTAAACTTGAAATCAACCCATTAAATAAATATATCTAAGTCTGGTTGACCAATCTGTGAACCAAATTTGTTTATGTGAAACCCTAACTCGCTTATATCGAATCTATTGCAGGTTGGATTGGCAAGTCGCCAACAAATTGTCATCCTTGCATTCATTTTTATGGTGGCCTTATTTTTCTTCACCATTTTTTCTCAAAATATCACTGTGAATAGCAGTATGTTTAGAAGATGCATGTTTAGTTGTCTTGCTTGTTAAGCTAGTAGAAATGTAATAGTTCCCTAGGGAATCATGAGGTTTTGTACTTGAAAAGTAGATACCATATACTTGATAACTTGACTATGAAATGGAATAGTTGATTGGTTCAATCGGTACTGCAGAATACTATTATATAGATTAAATCATGCCCTTCCTTGAATGAAAGCACCTCATTTATAATTAATTTGTGCTCCATTGGAATTTCATATCTAGAGATGCGGGAAGGACCCGATTTACATAACAAGCTTTTTAATGCTTTGTTAAACAGTTGCTTGTCATCATAAGGTTCATAAAATTCCATGCGGTGGCAAACACCTCCCTTTTTCAATTTGGGCTATTCCCATGTCTGTGTCACCCCTCAGAAGCTATAGGAGGCTCCAGATAGTCTCCCATACTCCTCACTAGCAGGCTAGTTGAGACACTTCTTTTCTTTTCACAATATCTTTCCCCCATCTCCTCTCTTCATCTGTAAACTCC
The DNA here is from genome assembly GCA_006176705.1 of Cocos nucifera. Taxonomy (NCBI): domain Eukaryota; kingdom Viridiplantae; phylum Streptophyta; class Magnoliopsida; order Arecales; family Arecaceae; genus Cocos; species Cocos nucifera. The sequence goes on along the minus strand of QRFJ01000179.1, from coordinate 1,141,316 downwards.
AAGGTTCAATTTTGGACATTGTCTATGTCAAGTAGCTGCTAGCTTGCTGATAGCTCTTAGAACACTTTGAAGAGAATCTGTGCCCACTGCAGGTTTATATGGAATGCTAGAACTCCATACAGAATTAACAAGTTTCTTTATTTGACTATGGCCACCTGAAGTCATAATCTGAGCTTTCAAAGCTATCCAAAAGAGCCAGGACAACTGGAAGTGTTTTTAGAACTCCGTAGGCCTGCAAGCTATACTCCTTAGCTATTTAAAATCAAAACTAAAGCTTTTAGGGCACCTGGAAGATCCTAGAATCACTTCTAGTAATCACAAATCTTCCAGAGGTCCTTAAAAGAGCCAGCATATTCAACATGAGCCTTTTTTTTAGGTCTCTTGCTTAGCTTCTGGTTAAAAAAACTGATCAATTTCAACCAAACAAGACCGTAGAGCCTACAAGCTTGCTTCAAGAGTTTAAAGTTCAATTACTGTACTAGAATCAGATCATAATATCTCTGACTCATCATGTTATGTTTTTCCTGTATTATGCTCGTGTTATAGCATGAATAATACCCTATGTTTCTTACAATTGAAAGTTCACCTATATGGTTCCCATGAATGTTTTTTGTTTGTACCTCTGTTGGTTTCTAATGGCTGTTCTGTAGCATTACATCTAGTGAACTGGAGTTTTGATGATGATTGTTTCTGTTTAGGGTTCCTGTGCTTGTATTGCCACCTGTCCCAGAAGACCCATTGAATGATTTGGTGGATTGGTTTTGTGAATCTAGTAAAGTATTCAGTTCTCTTCAGGATTTGGTGATATCTACTCATTCAAAAAGCATCCAAAGGTTACATGATATGCCCAGAAAGGCAGGGAATATTCTCTGGTGGCCATTCACTCAGCACAAACTTGTTCCTGAGGAGATTGTTACTGTAATTGACTCACGTTGTGGTGAGAATTTTGCAGTACATAAGGTTTGTGCAAAAGCAAATTGATTTATTTTGACTTCATCTGTTGTCTCCTAATGATGCTTCATTGTCATAAGTTATAACTGCTGTAACTTGTATCAAGATGATTGATTACAATAATCTGTTCATGCTGAATATTTTTTTGTATTAGTCTCTGCATGCTTGCATTTGCTTAAAAGTTAAAACAACAAACTTATTGTAGAGAATATGTTATACAAAGTTGAACTAATTTTCTAATTTTATTTAAAAGTCCCATCCTCAGACTTGATTCATATTTTGGTTCAGGTTCGTAATGATCGGGAAATGATTGTCCCACAGTTTGATGCATGTGCTAGTTGGTGGACTCAAGGGCCAGATTTTACTTTGCAGGTCAGTCATATCGTAGTAACTTGCTCTGCAAGCAGTCTCCCGAAGTTGAATGCTTATTATTTAATTTTTTATTTCCTATTCTTTGGTAAAAGAAAAAAAACTCTCCCTGCTATGCTTTAATGGCTTATATATGCAGCAAGATGATTCCAACCTTGTTTAAGCATATAATGTTTTCCTTTCTGCTGTACTTTTTGTGCTTATTGGCCAACTATGTGGATTGCCTGTAATATATTATTCTGATCAATTAGATTTTTATTTTGACTACAAATATTGTTTTATTGTTGTATTGCCTAAAGCTATTTATGAATCTGTTGGCTGAAGAATTTCTACTCTGCACAGAGCTAATAATGGCTCTTCCATGTTGTGGGAGGTTGCAAAATATGAGACTAACGGAATGAAGTCACGTGAATTTTATCCTTCTATTTTTTGTTCCATGATATATGCTGGATGTTGTTAAAACACATCCTCTGGCTGTTCTTTCGCAAAGTTCTGGGCCAGCAATGCTCATCTTTTCTTAATAACAAACTCAATGTTTCATACATCCTTTAAACAGCGTGTGAGCATCTGAACGCATGCCAATGCATGTGTCTGTTAGTGTGTGTACAACCATAAATTGTTGATTGGATGCAATTGTTAAGCTGATTGATAACTTGCCTGGAGTATCTTTGCTGATCAGCTTTATTTATTTTCAAGATAATTGCATCACTTGGTCATTAATTGCTAAGCTGCCTTATTCTTTGAATGAAATGACATCAACTATTGAGAAGCATAGTTTTGTTCAACTGTTAACTTTCAAATCATAAGAATGAAGCCTAAATTTATCATTGTCCATTATTTCTCTGTTAGATGTTTTCAGATTGAGCTTGCAAGAGATATGGGCTATTCTGCTGCAAGGTATGGACATGTTATGTTTCCTGAAAATGTCTATGAGCCAGCACTGCATTGTGCAGAACTTCTGCTAGAAGGAGTTGGAAAAGGTCAGCATTTTTTCCTTTTACTGGTTTTTTTGTTCCATTTTTCATTAAGTTGCTTACAAGTTTGTCAAAGCTGGAGAAAAAATAAATTTGTTGCCTGTGATGATGGGAGACCTGAGCAACTATGAGCAAGCAACCAGATCCATGGAACACTTTCGATCTCTGACAATATCCAGCTCCAAACTACTTAGCAATTAGGAACAACAGCAAGAAGCACATGGTAGTCATATATACAACGCCATACTCAGTCCACCCATTATCTGGGAAAGAAAAATACCTATTGGCACCTTGCAAGAGATTTCATTCTGTCAAAATTACTGTTCAAGGTATTAACACGCATTCTAGATAATATCTCTTAATTGGAGGATAATTCAATTAAAAAAACTTCTATGTATTGTAATTAGCAGGCATCATTCATATCGGAAAGAAGCAATCTGTGTTTGCACATACCTGGCTTGGTCTGAGAGCATTAGGTGTACCATGGCTAGCATCTTGTCACTGAAATATTGTTGTGTGCAGTGCCAGTTTTTTCAAGTTTTAAATTTCTCAAAGAAGCCCTTAACGAGTTAAGATTAAGATTCTGCAGTAGTAAAGAATGCACAATTCAGTATTGCTTGGACATCTGAAAACATAGTTCTTGTAGAATGGTAGGAGTATATCGAAACTGCGGGCATTGTGCAAATGGAAATGATATAGTGGATTTAGCTTCTTGTTCACACTGCAAATATTATCTCCTTAGATATAGGACATGTAGTTTAGTTATGTGAACCTTTGGTTCTTTGTTACTAGGATATTTACCTTTCTCAAATGAGAACTTTGTATTGCAAAAGATATATGACAAGCAGCACACCAGTTGTTTTAGATACTTTTCTTTACTGTAACATTGTTGCTGCCAACCGCAATTTTTATAAGTTTTCATCAGGAAGAATATTTTTTATATGGTCTCATTTCCCTTTCATGATTTATAATCCTATATTTCCTGCTGGTCAATCTCTGTCCAGTACAATAAGCAACCACATTCACATCTTGTTCATGTATTATTGGATTACTGTTGTTATCCTTTTGTCTAATTGGCACTTCCTCCCTTTTCATATCTCATTACATAGGTTGGGCTTCTCGAACTTATTATTCTGACAATGGATCAACAGCAATTGAAATTGCCCTTAAGATGGCATTTCGTAAATTCTTATTCGACAATGAAATACATATGAATTCTGGCAAGGGGATTTCAAGCGAAGGATGTATTGAGCTCAGGGTGGGTTCCATTGTTTTCTCCACCTGTAATCTATTTATTACCTCTTTCTATATCTAATTTTTGAGAAGTCTTATGATAGATAGTGCACATCTTCTGATTGTATCAAGTGACTGCCTTCTCATTCTAAGAAATATATTGCAAGGTAGATATCTCTTCAGAACTTTATGCAATCTTTGCTGGTTGACTGGGTATCAGAATTTAGTAGTGGACAGATCGTCTAGTGTCCAAACCTGTTTTTTTTCCTTTTTTTGAAGAGAAAGGGAGGGAGACCCACCAACACTATAATTACCTGTGTTTCAATACTTGAGGATTACCATCCAACATTCAGACCCAGAACCTCTGGCTGCTGGGCTGATGGGTGTGACAAGAAGGGCAGGCCCCATCTCCTTTTTGTGTTGGTATGTAGCCCCAGTTCATCTTCACCGACCCAATTTATTATGAAAAATTGTCACTCTGCAAGCTAGTTCAAACCTTCCTATCCACAGTTTGTCTGTATTGCCTCTTTTGAGTCTGACATGAATAAAACATCCCATTTTGAGTTCAACATGGTAAGAAACCCTTTCAATACACTCAGTTAAATTCAAACTTGCTATCTATTCTTGAAGTTATTTATCTTAGCTATGAACTGTAAAAAGAGTATGCTGGACAAAACATTTATTGTCACTAAATTAATGGAGTTCTTGTCCTTTTAATGAGATGAAATCATAATAAAGCAAAATTTGTTTTGATTATGTTGATTAACCTATTATTAAGTCATATAGGATATCAGGAATTAAAATATATTCCATTAGTGTGGACAACAGTGACATTGAGCAAAAGCCCAATCTTTTTTTTTGGCATAAAGTTGAGTCCGCTGCTTTGCAAGAATGAGATAAAGAAGTTTGTCTTGCACACATGCGTGGATGGAATGAGACTTAATATATACTAGCATATAACCCGTGCTTCGCATCCAGATTTAATTGAAATAAAAAATAAAAATATTTTATCAACTTGTAAATTTTTCTATATAATTTCTACGATGGTGCACTCATACATGAGCCCCTTTCTTCTTTCCTATGTACTGGCAAATAACTATTACATCAAATACATCATTACGGTTTAATTATAGCATAAATAAAATAGGCATGAATTATATATTTTTAAGATATTATTTAATTATAACATACTATCTAAAAAATTTATTATATAACATATTAGCCAATGAAATATTTATTATATAACACATGATTTAAAAAAATTAATTATTTAAAATTATTCCATTATAAATATTCTTTTTATAATTTTGTTATATTTATTTACCATGATGTTACTATGTTATTATAAATATAAGTATATGTTTAGTTGCTATTTATCTATTTTTGATTATTTTTCTTTTTTATTTTATTTATCCATTATTTATTTAACTATAAATATTTAGAATTTAAATAATAATTATTACATCAAATAAATCATCATGGTTTAATTATAGCATAAATAAAATAGGCATGAATTATATTTTTTTAAAGATGTTATTTAATTATGACATATTATCTAAAAAAATATTATATAACATATTATCCAATGAAATATCTATTACATAAAACATTATCTAAAAAATTTAATTATTTAATATCATTCTATCATCAATATTTTTTTATGATTTTGTTATATTTATTTATCATTTTTCCATTATGTCACTATAAATATAAGTATATGTTTAGTTGTTATTATTTATTATTGATTATTTTACTATTTTATTATATTTATTCATTATTTATTTAATTGTAAATATTTAGATTTTAAAAATAGGTTTAAATAAGATCAGTTCTCATATAAAATTTTTTATAGGAATCTCTACATAATAAAAGGGCGCATAGAACATCTATGCTTAGTGGGCTCATAGATGTTCTATGCACCTATACTCATAGATGTTCTATGCACCTATACTCTTAAAACAACCCCTTCGCTCTCTCTCCCTTTCGAATCTTCTTGCCGCTCAAACCCTCCCACCCTCTCTAGAAACTTCCCCTCCCCCCCCCTCAAAATTCGGCAGTTGCTCATCTCCGCCGCTTCTCTCCCCAACCCTCACCTCTGACGCTTCTCCCCACTGTCGTCCCCCCTCCACCCACTTCTCTCCCAACCACCATCCCTCTCTCTCTCTCTTTCCCTCTCGAATCCTTTGGCCGCTCAAACCCTAACCCCCTCCCCAGAAGCTTTCTCCATCCTTCTCCCCCTCAACCCGCCGGCCATCTCCGTTGCTTCCCCCCACCCTCCATCCTCATCTCTGACGCTTCGCTCCATACTGGATCTACACATAACGCTCACCACCGGCTGGATCTTGCCGTAGGAGTCGATTCCATGGATGCTTACCACCGGCTCTGGAGTTGACAGCCGATGATCCATCCCTCACTCCACCGATGAGGAAGGCCACTATCTGTGACATGCCTCAGTGCTGGCTTTTTGTACCTGGTACTATACCTGCCTTATTCCTCCCTCCTTCCCGTGGGTTCGAGCGCCCCCCCACACCTAGCCCCCTCTTTTTTTTTTTTTTCCGTTCTATCCCTAACCCTCTGTTCACCTTCTCCCAACCGCCATCCCCATCTAAATCCTAACCCTAATTTAGGCCCTACTCATTCCCAACCCTAACCCTTAGACGTCCTGATGCATCCCTTAGAACCCTAACACCACCCGCAATCTAAACTCTAATCTTTTTTTGTGGCGTCCTCTTCTCTGATCTAACCCTTTTTGCAACCCCACTTATTCATTTTTTTTTGGCATCCTCTTCTCCAATCGAACCCCTTATGCAACCCCACCCATTTTATTCATTTTTTTTTTTCGGTGTCGTCTTTTCCGATCCAACCCTCTTTACAACCCCATGCCAACCCTAATCCTAACCTAACCTAAGCTTATCTTCTAATCCTAACCCAACACCTGACCCTAACCCTGATCTTAACCCCCAACAGAACCTAACCCTAACAATAACACGAACCAATTTCATTACCTTAACCCTAACCTAACCAAAGAACCAATCTTAACAATGTAATCTGGACCCTAACAGCAAGCGGGTTCAGCCGCTAACCAAATATCCAAGATTGGATCCTCACACCCACTAATCCAATAACTTGAATCCAAACATCTATGATCTACTAGGCTCCCAACCCAATAACCCAATACCCATTTACTCGACTACAGGTCCAGAGTTTTTGCATTCATAAGCCCGTTAGCCCATTTGTTGTTTTTCCCTAACCCGATCTCTCACAACACGTGCATCCCCTTTTTTTTTCCCTTCTTTCACCGAATGCCTATTGCTGCTTAGCAGTAACCGTGCCTTCGTTGCTCTTTTCCTGGATGGACATTGACGGAGGCTGCCACGGCACGGCAGCAGCCCTCTGTCCCTTCCTTTTGTTGTTCACTGGAAGGCTACAGAATTATTGTAGCAACCGTGACCCTTTTTTCTTTTGTTTCATGTGGACATAGGCAAGGCTGCGATGTAACAGCCCTTTGTCCCTTCCCTTTGTTGTTCAGTAGAAGGCTGCAGAATTATTGCAGCAACCATGACCCTTTTTTTTTAGATTTCATGTGGACATGGGCAAGGCTGCTACAACATAGCAGCAACCCTCTATCCTTCTCCTCCCTCATATGATGTCTATCAATAAAGGAGTGGAAGGCTGCCATAATGTATGCGGCAACCCTCCTACATTTTTAATAAGAAATAATAATATTGTTTCTGACTGAGCAATGAAAGACTGCACACTAAATTGATGAAGGAATGAAAATCAAAAGAATTGGTAAAAGTGAAGGTGACTCCCAACTCACCTTCTCTAGCTGCCTTTTCTCATTTTTTTTTGGCTGCTGTCACTCTCCTTGATCCTTCCGATCGCAAATAAACCTAATAACAAAAGAAAAATATACTGACCAGAAACAGAGCCTACATAAAAATAAAAAAAAAAAAACTATCCTTCTCTACTCAACCATGCTCTATGTTCCAATAAGCCTTTCAACCCTCCAACTATATATAGCCTAATACAAAAAAAAGGAAGGATATGACAATCCATTCCCGCCATTTGATGTCTTCTATTTTCTTTGCTCAAAAACCTCCTCTCTCTAATTAAAGCCTCTGAGGGTCGTAACCTTCAATCCTGTAAGCAGGCATGCTGCTGTTATGTCCCTTTTATATCTACATGCTCCTTTGTTTTTTCTTTCCTCTTCCTAACAGGTCAGTCGCGGATCCTATGCGCATGCTCCCTTGACAGCGTACGTTGATCGGATCAGGTTGACTTCCAGTGTAAAAGAAGGTTCTTTCCTCTGCTAGCATGTTCTTTTTTTTTCTCTTTTCCTCTCCTTACTATGGTAGGTGGAGGGCCAGCTGCTCTGAGCCACCCAATCGCCCCCTCTTTCGCTAGAAAAGAGTACTTGCTGAGATGGGAAGGAGTGTGTTCTTTTTTTCCCTCTTTTCCTCTCCTTACTGTGGTAGGTGGAGGGCCAGCTGCTCTGAGCCATCTAATCATCCCTCTTTGTCCTTTTTTTTCTGTCTCTCTCTGGTGATAGGAAATGGCATTCGGGAGTTTTTTTCGTGCCTCTCTCCAGTGACAGGAAATAGCATTCGTATAGATATGTTGGATGCATGCCATCTATCCTCTCGTGGATAGACGACACTTGTTGTGCTGGGAGGCCTTTGGTCTCAACTATAATGTATTGTATAGATATACTGGATGCACGCCATCTGTCCTCTCATGAATAGTTGATACTTGTCGTGTTGGGAGGCCTCTAGTCTCAACTTTAATGTATTGTATATATTTTGGTTGTTGGGTTGGGAGAAACTTATACAAGCATGTCAACAGCCTTCTAGTGCACTCCTCGAAGGAATCTCCATTTTAAGATACACAAAGAAAAAGATCATTTGCTCCTTAACATACTGTGGTGCTAATGTGCTAGTCTTTTGTTACACTAGGAGCATGTTTGATTGGAGGGAGTTGGTCTTTGGAATGGGAATGGGAATGAGTGACTCCCATTCCATTCATTTGGTTGGGGGAGTCCCATTCCTATTTTGATTCTAAAGGGAATGGAAAAACCCCTATCCCCTAAAATTGAATTACTAATCTCCTTTAGTATTCAAATCTCATTCCGATTTTGATTTTGATTTCGTGACAAACCAAACATGTCGGGGGATATGGCCATTTCGATTCCTATTTCAATCCATTCCGATTTCGATTACAAACTAATGGCGCCCATTTGGATATTACTAGTTTGGATATTTATTGTAGACAACATGGCATTGTCTTGAACCTGGTATTGCAATATGTGATTTTGTGTAGGATTTGTTGACTAGCATGGCAGTGTCCAAACTGTATTGACCTGTACAGCTATATATCATTCATTACAGTTTGACACTAGTTGATAATAGTAGATGTCGATTGATATTGTGACTAAAGGTATATTACCTGGTACCAAGATTCACTATGCTAGTACTGGAGCTCGGATTGGCTGGCTAGTGGTACGATTCAATACACTCATGTGCCATCCCGTACCGGGTCCGAACTGACATAGAGAGGTGGAGAGAGAATGGGAGAGGAAGAGGGAGAGGGAGAGAGAGAGGGGGGAGGGAAGGAGAGCGAGAGGGCCTCCGGAGGGCAGCCGAGCTCACTGTGTTATTGCCGAGCTTGGTGAAAGCCAGAGGGTGGAGGGAGGGAGGGAGAAGGAGATGGAGGAGAGGCCCTCAATCCCTCTCCTTCCCCTTCCCCCTCTCTCTCTTCCTCTCTTTCCTTTTCCTTCTCTCCCTCCTTGCTGGTATCTTATTTTGAATGTTGGAACCATCCTGGTTGGCTGCCAGTATGGTTTGGCACTCTCCAAACTGGATGGTTCAGCAAACCATGCCTGGTACTTTACTGAGAGGTTGCATTACATGTGGGTTTGTACCGATGTGCTACAAACAAAATCCATTAGTACGTAGTAGTCTTTTACTCAATTGAGAGTGGTAAAGATAATGGGTAGATTGATTTCGAATGTAGGTACGGTAACGTGTAACTTGGTACATTAACAAGTTGTAAATATAGGTTCTTTTTTTGATGAGGAATATAGGTTGTTCAATTTCCTGCCAATAGAATAGGAGAAGTTGTGAATATTGGTACAATGACAAGTAAATTGTGTGCTATGCTGCTGTCACTGTGTTCTTATCCATCTGACAATTTCAATTCACTTTATGGAAGGTAACTAAACTAAGCAATAAGCATCCTCATTATCTTTTGTGCTTAGGTTCTTGCTCTGAATGGATCATATCATGGTGATACTTTGGGTGCCATGGAAGCTCAAGCTCCATCATCATATACAGGTTTTCTGCAACAGCCATGGTATGACTCTTAGCTACATGGATGCTCAATGTTATTCTGTCACTTGAAAAGTCAAGATATAGGCCTTCCGTGAAATGTGTATAGAATAACATGTTTAAATGCAGAGACACATACACACATTTCAGGACGGAGTGACAAATCTCACATTTGCACTAGCTTTATTGAGCCCATGGTATTTTTAAGCAGCAGAGATGCTTATCTACCAGGGATTTTGCTGAGTAGGTTCTGATACTTTGTATTTTTATCTAATGCTCTCATTTTCTTGTCAGAACTGGAAAAAGGAAAAATGAATTGGGTAAAATTTTGGTCATGGGGAAAAGAAAAACATGTCTTTTTGTGTTTTAATTTCATGATGTGATGTTCATAACTTCAATCAGTGCACTGGTCAGTTAGGATTGTGTTAGATATGCTAAAATGGTCTCAAATGTTGTGTGTCTTGATAAACACACCCTTTCCACAGAACAGGGAAAACTTTTTATTCTGCCCCTATCACAAAAAGGGTTAGGTCCAACCTTGCTGCAAATTAATCTAGTTTTGTTTCATTTATTTAACTACGGGTTTCATATATTGAGAACAAATGAACAGGATATGTCAACCATCTTTATAACTTGAACTCCTGTCTGTTGCAGGTATTCAGGAAGGGGCCTTTTTCTGGATCCTCCAACTATTTTCATTCATAAGGAGATCTGGAATCTTTCTGTTCCTGAGTCTTTTCAATCTAATCAACTGAAGCCTGAAGACATGAGTAAGTGGATCATGTTTTGTGTTGTTAAGTTACTATTAATTCATTATTTTCATAGCATAACCATTATTTGACCTTCACAGGATTTAGGTCGTCAGATGTGTTATTTTGTCCAAGCAGGGACTCTTCAGCTATTGCTGAAATCTACTCTGCTTGCATATCAAATCAATTATTGCAATTTTCCAAATTGAGTTGCTCCACCCGGATTGGAGCACTAATTATAGAACCAGGCAAGTGAAGTTGGTCCCTTCAGTTTCCATCATGTGCTTGTAATATTTGGACTAGCTGAAAGTTATTTGATTTTATTTGAATTTTTTTCCAAATAATTAATTTATTATATTCAATGTTTCTTGGGTGTGGATCTTTAAGTTAATCTCACGGCTAACTTGGCATGCAGATGATATATAAACTATTTGGAAACAGCTGTTCTGTGCTGCTGCAAACTATCTTTATCCCTTTTTTTTTACCAAGTTAAGGCAAAATTTTATATTATTTTTATCTCAAAGTCACCATTCTATTTCTAGCCCTCCTCTGTTCGTGCCACTTGATACAAACTTAAGTCTCTATAACTTGTTTCACATGTTTGTCCTCTTCCCTTGGTTCCCCATGCATGAAGTTTCCCTTGTACCAATTTTTGCATTCTCTTAATGCACTCATTATTGGTTCCTTTAATCCTTCGCAATTTAATGCTAATCTACCTCTGTAATGTCATATGCACTCTTATTTCGTTCACCTTCTTGCAGGATTTTAAATCTCATGGGATGTGGTTGTTCTCGTTTTCCCATGGAATAGGACGTGCCGCCGTCCCATCACTTAGGACAGGGGATGTCCCAAGACGTCTTGGTCAAGATGCTGGGATGCTAGTGGGACACATGGGATGGTACCCTATCCTAGTGTCCAACGGGATGTCCCGCTGGTATTTGAGTCCTTGCCTTCTTGTTCACAAAACTATCACACATATCATACATATATACTTACATATAACATTGAAATAGATGTCAAATTCATAATTGAGCATGAAAGGTTAACAAAGTTTCCTACTGTTCAACATGGAGGGGTCATGGTGCATTTTCTAAGGGGGAGGTGGAGCTTAAAGAGAACAGTGTTTGGGTTTTTCATTTTTGTATTGTTAACTAGATACAAACCATCTCTAGAGAGGCCTGAATTTTGGTGCCCACGGGATATCCAAGCCTACAGTTAGAGTTGAGGCTTAGATATCCACTGACCGTTAGTCATAATATAAAGCATGAAATAATGACCCTTACGGACTTATACCATAATGTAGGGTCTGTTTGCCATTGTCTCCTTGTAGTTTACTTTTGGTCCTCCCTTATTTTTTTTTTTTTTTATTTTTCATATTCTGCCACAAGTTCTAGCCAACCCTTACTCAAGACTCTCTTTATTGGGACCCGTTTTTATTTAATTTTGTCTGATTATTACCATCTAAGGCTCTATTCCTTCATATTTGCTTTTGCAACTTGAATTGAAAAATTGTCCAGTCCATATAGTATTGGTTTTTCTTATGTGAACGCAAATTGGCTCTGATAGCTGAGTATCTACTGTATGCATTGTTTGTGAGAATCTGTTGGCTGAAGGCTACTACACAGTGAAGGCATGATAAGTGCAGCAGAGACTAAGGTTTGTTATTAATATATTGATTCTGCTTTGCATATGTAATTATACCAAGTAGATAATAGAAGAAAAGTAAAAGGGAAATAATTTTATCGTTTGGTGGCATATGAGGATAAGCTGAGTTCCTTTAGTCTAGATTTGCTTTATGGTTTTAGTTTTATTCTTCTAATCATGAACAAATACACTGAGGAGCTGTCTGTCACCTCGTTACAACTTGATCATGAAATTGTGCCTTATCCTTTGACAAATTGACTAGAATATTTATAGTGTGTTTGAGTCAGTACTCTCCCTATTCAAATACTAACCCAAAGAAATTCAAATATTGTGAAACTAAATGAACAAATGTTCTTGCAGTTATACAAGCTGCTGGTGGAATGCATATGATTGATCCACTTTTTCAGCGCATCCTTGTCAGGGAGTGTCGAAGTCGTAGAATTCCTGTTATATTTGATGAAGTTTTTACAGGTTTCTGGCGTCTTGGGAGAGAGGTATTGCAGGGATCTGATGCTTGACTACAACTGTACTTCTTTATCTGTTTGACTATGGTTTCTTTATCTTGCAGTCTGCTGCTGAACTACTAGGTTGTGTGCCCGATGTGGCATGCTTTGGGAAACTAATGAGTGGAGGGATTATACCATTGGCAGTAACTTTGACAACAGAATCTGTTTTTGAAGCATTTAAAGGTGACTCAAAGGTATTTAATTCTATAAGTCAGATCAAACAAGAGCTTTTTTTTAAAAAAAAAAAATCTGCTATTAGTTCTGATTTCATTTCTTTAAATGCATTCATCCATTGCTTGAAAGAATGAAAAGTTCCATGGCTAAGATGCTTGAGATTTCTGTTGGTTTGATTCAGCTTATGGCTCTTCTACATGGTCACTCTTACACCGCCCATGCTATGGGTTGTACGGCAGCTGCTAAAGCCATACAGTGGTTCAAAGACCCTATTACAAATCCTAATGTTGAGTTTAAAGAGAAGAAACTAAAAGAGGTATGCTTGGTCTTCTTTTACTCCTCTGGCACACTTTTGATCTGTGAAAACATTTATCCACTGGATGTTTTCCTAATTTCTTTCTGTAATTGAATTTTTTGAACTCATAATGTTTATGTGCCCTGGTGCTTTCTCTGTAGTACTAATAGTCTAACACTGCTTAAGAAGCTAGCAAATCATGCTTATGTATTTGTTTTCAGTTACATGAAGGCATAGACAACTGAGCTTAGATGGTCACATGTATAAGCCGCTGATAGTGGGTGTGATTAGGCAATAACTCACTCAACCATCATTGAGCCACTTCAGATGAAACTCAATAAGAGCAGTCTAGTTATCAGTCATGTTGTCAGAAGGGACAAGAACGACCATCGAATTCTAAAACATCAGATGATCACAAGAGCTGTAGAAAAACTTAAGATCTAGATATAGCAAATTTGGTTCACCCAAACCATTGTTTAAGATGGTACATGACATGCTAGGTGTGAGAGGATAATAGTCATCTAATTCACATATCAAAGCAGGAATCCCCAAAGGTGGTGTAGACAAACACATAGAAGGCACTGGCTGTGAATGAAATGTCCTGATAGTAAATCACTAGATTGAACTTCTTTAATATGGCATGATGGGCCTGTTTGAGACTGCAGAGTGCAATATGGATGCAATAGAGATGTTGAGGAGGAAGATCAGGAAAGTTAATGGCAAATTTAATTCTTGAAAGTCCAAAATTATAAGGAAATAGGGATAAAATAATGGCTAGTAGGCATTGGGAGTGGGAAAGATGCATTAAATAGAGTACGGGTAGGAGTGGAAGGTTCATCATTTAGTAAAAACTGGGATGGAACAGCTCAAATGCCTAAATATTGAAAAAGAAAGTCTAAAACTTCACAAAGGAATAAAAGATTAGATAATCCAAGAAATGGAGAGCAAGAGGTGTTTTATCGCAACATGAAAGCAAGAAAATCCAAGAATGGGTAGCTGGGTTGTATTGCATCTGGGTTAGTGATGGAGACTTGAGTTTTCTCAATAACAAAAACAAACCTTCAATTCCAATGAAAGATTACGAGCACCATACTGAATTAGAAGAGTCTTCCTGCAGACCTTAAGACCAACCATTAACCTCATTGCAATAAAAAAATTAGAAAACAACACTATTACTGGTGAAAATTCCAGTTGAGACATCTTAAGGCTTAATAACAATCAACCACAACATTTGGGAAGCCCTTCTGTAGCCAAACAAAAGGTCTGAGGTAATTCTGAAATTCAGAACACTTCTCAACACCAACTGATGATGTGGTCATTGGCCTCCAGTGATGGTCTAGTAAGATGCACTATGACCATACCACTGTTTCAAGATTAACAAAATGTTCACAATATTGGTGGATGATTTTGGCGCCCCTTTTTTTTTTTGTTGTGTGTGTGTGTGTTGTTCCCCCTGCAGGTGGGCAGGTGTGTGTGTGTGTGTTGGGGGGGGGGGGGGGGGGGGGGGGGGGGGGGGGGGGGGGGGGGGGGGGGCTGTTGCAAGGATCCTGGTGTTTTAAATTCTGAAACTTGTTTAATAAATGCTGAATTTAAAAGAATGAGAGATGAAGGCTGTGAAATTTGAAAATGTAAGAATATAGAAGAATGCAGCCATCATAGCGGGGAGGTACCACAGATTACGTCGTGAAGAACCTCTATAAATTCAAGCAGCATATAGAGATAAACTTAAGTCTTAATCCAATAAATTATGCATGCGGACAGATATTCGATTACCATTTTGCAGATGTTTTCTGGGAAATTGTTCTAATTGATACTAAATTTATGATCATGCTTCTCTTTTGCTAGTACTATTTGCTTTGCCGGTGTTTTTGATGAATGTTATAATTGTAGTTGATTCATTCTTTTTAGTCAATTTTGGGCTCTTTCTCTGATCCTTATCAAAGATGTACTAGAGCGCTACTTTGGTAAAGCAGCATCATGAATTTTTTCAGCTTGCACCTTTTAATTTGGGGAAAAATCTTATATGTACATATGTATGTATTTATATAGCTGGTGAATTTAGGTCTTATTTATTGTTGTTTCCATTGGCCTGCAATAACGATTTATATATATGACAACTCTTGCAGCTATGGGAAATGAAACTTGTGCTCCAGATTTCATCCCTTCCTGCTGTACAAAGAGTAATGACATTGGGAACCGTTTGTGCTGTTGAACTCAAAGCTGAAGGCTCTGATGCTGGGTATGACATTATTGTATTACTTTCTTCAATGAAAAATGATAGAGTTTGTTGCTTGAAAAACCAGCAAAGCTTTACGAGCTAATGCTATAAATAACATGAGATCACGTCAATGCAAGAATGATGTTTGGCACTGAAAAACAAAAAATGTTTCTAGAGATTGTGTGATATGCAGATGGTGCACGAACTAGGTGACTAATTTAAATTTGCAACAATTCAAGAGCCTAATGACAGCTTCATCTAGAATTACATCATTTCCTGCATATGAGAGAAACTGGGCTTTGTCATGTCTTATTTTCTAAACCTGGTATTTCCTTTCTGTTCGATAGTATTTTTTCATGCCAATAAACATTCAGACTACTACATCATTCATTCACCTTCACTCCCTTCTCCACCCCAACTGACATGGATGCACCAACTGTTTAAAAAAAGGATGCGCACAAAAACTTGAGCAGTTGTTGGAGCTAATGCAATAATTCTTGAATAATGTGCTCTTTTCATATATATAGTCACAATAGAGTATGCTGTTCATATGCGAATTTCTCACTATGCGGCAGTATGACGTTTCTGTATAATTGGATACAGCTAATACCCTACATTCATAAGTTCATCCACTTGATTCTTCACATGGAAAAGTTTAAAGAAATGCTGCTACTCCTGATCTAGGTCTAAATTGTTTTATATTTTAGATTGCCAGTGGATTCTAGTGATATGAACTCAACCTGCAAGATTCGGATTATGTTATGGTCATTGATTTAATCCCTGCAGTCTTAAGTGTTAAAAGCTTATCCAATTCAGGCTGTGCCCTTTATACTCTTCATAACTTATTTCCTTGATGGATCCGTTCCTTGTGCAGATACGCATCTTTGTATGCGAGCTTTCTGGTCCAGCAGCTTCGTGAAGATGGCCTGTACGTAAGGCCCTTGGGGAATGTCATTTATCTTATGTGTGGGCCATGCACATCTTCTCATTTCTGCTCTCAACAACTTAAACAAGTATATCGGAGACTTTATGAGTTCAGCCAACGTAAGCTGAGAGATCCACAATCTTTTCAAAAGAGGGATGAACCGTAGATCCTTTCCATATAGAAGTAGCTTTCATATGAGTGCCAGAAACCAACCAGTGGAACATATGTCAAAGGGAAATTTCAGCGTAAATAATCCAATTAACTTTATCGGAAAGATCAGTTCCCTAATAAGGAATGAAATGTATCAATTTATTGATTTTGAAAATGCAAAAGTGGATGTCTCAGGTCCATTGTCATGAATAAAGTCTGCCTGTTTATGTGAGGCCACATGTTCTCGGGTTTTTTCAGAATAGTATAATGACTTGAATTATTGTACTTGTACCAAAAAAATATGAGATAATGACTTGTCTGTTAGCTCTTTGCCAACTATTTTATTAAATCTGGTGTTATCTTATGATGATATGATGAAATTATATTCTGAAAAATATATAACATAATTATAAGTTATAGCATTGTTAAAAAGTGGTTTTCATTTTTATTATGGTTTAACTTTTATAAAAGAATCATAGGAAATATATTGAGAAATATTTGCTGTGGGTGTTGGGGTGGGCTGGGGTGTGTGTACAAGAGAGGCTTGTTAAGTTGTAATGTCAGTTTATTTTTTTGGTGAAGTTGCAAATATCAGTTGAGGCACACATCATGAGAGGGATTGCTGGAATCGACAGGATGCTGCTAGGTACAAAGCAGTAAATATGCATCGACAACAATGGCAGTTGCAGACTCGTTCAATTCGTGAGAGAAGAATCTATTTCCCTTTCATGTGTAACACAACTAAAACATACAAGGACTTATGCTAGGGGACAAAGTTTTACTTCCATTCCTATCAGATATTGGAAATTTGTCGTGCTTCTCGTTTGCCTTTCAGTAAGCATGTTTCTTGTAGGTTTAGTACATCAGTGTGGTCGCTATTCTTACTTCTTAGGAGTTAGGTAGGGGACCGAGTTTTACACCGTCCCTCTCAGATATTGGAAAATTGTTGTGCTTCTCATTTGCCTTTCAGTAAGCATGTTTCTTATAGGTTTAGCGTGTCATATGTCTTACTTCCAAAAGTTTCATCCTTTCCTTTTTTTGCCTTTATTTTTTTTTTTAAATTTCTTGTTACTATATATATGAGTTATTATCGTTAAATAAATAGCTAACACATTAAATAGCTGTTTCGATGTCCTTCTGAAATGGTTAGAACAAGATCAATAAGAAAATCTCGATCATGTGCTAGTCACCAAGGCAAGGTTGCTCTTTCTCAACTCGTTGTAAAACAGAGCCTAACTTCCAGAAAACCTTGATAAGTACCAGTCACCAAGCCAAGGTGACTCTTGCTCAGCGTTTAGCTTTGCTACTTGGAAAAGTTTTTCAGGATTGTCGCCATCAGTTCTAATATTATTTGTTGAGGAAAAATGAGGAATCTGAGTTCAACCACAAGAATCGTTTGATATACAAGTTGGGAACCAATTTAATTTAAAAGCTTAAAGTGTAAGTTTTTAGCTCAACTAATATATAAATCCATCTACCTCCTAGTTATTCCATGCAAGATTAAACAACAAACGCGATCCTCAACAGGCAGTCCTACAATTATATCTATTTTGAACAGTGCTTACCTTCGATCATATGAAACTTTGGGTTATTTCTGACATATTCGAACCCACGAAAAATCTCTTGTGATAGACCTTAAGACTGAGGTAGATAAAGGTGGACTTACAAAACAAACTCGATCTACCGGTCCTACATTTCCCTGATTCACTCAGCGAGAAGGCATGCTTTGGACCCTTGATCTGCACGTGCATAAAGGATGCATCATTTTCTCTATTTTATTAAATATGTGAAAAAAAAAGAAACATGATAACCGATTCCTTGATTTGGCTTCCTATAGAGGTGGCAATGCCTAACAATTTAACCTATTTAACTTGATTTAAATCGGCTAACGTGACCTATTTAATAAAATTGTCAGCTTTAGATCTAGATTTTTGATCGGTTTGGATGTTTGGACGTTTGACCTATCTTGTAACCGATCCGATCCACTTGACACCCTTGCTTCCGAATCAATTCCTTATTTTAAGGGCAAAAGAAGATAAGAGAAAATCCAAACGTCCAAATGTCAATAGAGAAGGAAAATGGTGGAGTCCCACCCCCTCCGGTTCTTGCTTTAATCCTACAAACTCCAACGCTGCAGTAACTGCAGCAAACTGATGCATGTAAATATAAATTTTAATTTTGATATTCTAGATATATATTTTAAATCAAGAATATTAATTAAATCCAGGATCATATAGGGAGTTTTATGATCTTCATACATGATGCGGAAGAATTTGATGCAGAAGAAATAGATATCTTTCTATCTGAAAAATCGATTTCTCTCCCTTCTACCATTCTTTATGGCGTAGCAATAATGATGAAATTTCTACGTCTCTATTATGGGCAGAGATAGGACCTATATTTATAGACTTTTATCGATACTCACCGGATGATATTTAAATTTTATTTAAATTCAGGTTGAATATTATCCAAATTTAAATAATAGAGTCCATAATAAATTGATCACTTAATCGAAATATATTCTAATATTCTCCTGCTTGACCTGATTATAACATCATACATGAACCTTAAGCATTCATAATGAAACAAATCTCTTTCTTAATATTCATCATAATTATCTTAGCATGATAAATTACTAAATGTGAGTTATGACAGTTATATGCCATATATTTAATTAGCATACTCCCTTCCATATACCATAACATTTGCAACTTAACATACCAGGTTTGTAAGATAGATATATGTACATATATCTTTTCATTATGGTCCACAATAATATCTCATAGAGACTTTTCTGTTATAATTAAACATAATGCAATTTATGTGTGCACCGTCATAAGAAATAAAAAATTCATTAATATAAATCAGAAATACTTTATTGAGCTCAGAGTCTAAAACATCATTAATACATCATTCATTAATACAACCAAGACCTATTCTATGTACATATTTTTTAAATATCTTTGGTTGCAAGTCTTTTGTCAACGGATTTGTTATCATGAGATCAGTTTCAATATGTTCAATAGACACTTTTTGTTTCTAAACATCCTCCTTAACAATAAAATATTTCAAATTCATGTGTTTTACACCTTTTGAATATTTATTATTTTTGGAGAAGAACTTGCTGCAGAATTATTACAGTAAATTTTCAGTGGCTTGGTAATGGCGTTGACAATCCCAAGTCCTGAAATAAAATTTCGCAGCCATAATATCTGAATTGTGGCTTCAAAATATGCCATAAACTCTACTTTCATAGTCGATAAAGTAATGATAGACTCTTTGATACTTTTTTACGATATTATTCCTTTAGCAAAATAAGGAGATAATCATATATGGATTTTCTGCTGTCAGTGCATCCAGTGAAATCTGAATTCGATTTTGTGCAAGTTTGCACATACATTAAACTGCCCACAACAGAAGCATAAGAAATTGATCGCATTTTTTTCATTCTACATCATTCTTTGGACATTGCATGAGACTAAATTTGTCTGCTTTCTATACTGAAATAATTTCGGCTGAACATTTGTCCATATTAAATCTCTCTAGAATTCTTTCGATATATCTTTTTTGAGACAATCTTAGAATACCTTGTGATCTATCATGGAATATTTTTATTCTTATCACATAGGATGCTTCTCCCATATCTTTCATTTCAAAATTTTTTGAGAGAAAATTTTTTTATCTCATGCAATATACTTAAATCATTAGCAGCAAGTAAAATATCAACAACATATATAACTAAAAATATGAACTTGCTCCCACTGATCTTTTGGTATATACACCGATCAACGGTACTTTCTTTAAAATCAAAAGATGTTATGGTATCGTTGAACTTAATGTACCATTACCTAAAAACTTATTTTAGTCCATATATGGATCCATTAATTTGTGCACCATTTGTCCTTTTTCTTTTATCGAGAAAGTTTTAGGTTGATCCATACAAACTTTTTCTTCTAATTCTCCATTAAGAAAGGCTGTTATCTTATCTATTTGGTATAACTCTAAATCATAATGAGCCACTAATGCCATAATAATTCTTAATGAGTCTTTCTTTGAAACTGGTGAAAATATTTCTTTATAATCAATGCCTTCTTTCTAAGTATAATTTTTGGCAACAAGTTTGGCCTTATATCGTTCGACATTGTTATTCGAGTCGCGCTTGGTCTTAAAGATCTATTTACATTCAACCCATTTAGAACCTTCTGGCAATTCGATAAGATCCCAGACTTTATTATCTTCTATAAATTTTAACTCATCTTTCATAGCATCAATCCATTTACCAGACTCAGGACTTTCTATGGCTTATGAAAATAAAATCAGATCTTTATTAATTTCAATATCAAAATCTGACTTCTATAAGTAAACCACATAATCATCACGAATAGCTTATCTTCTTTCTCTTTTAGATCTTCTTAAAGATATTCCTTGTGGTTCGGATATGTCAAATATTTATGAATCATTTTCTTCATGGGATAATTCTTCATTCAAATATTATTCATCATTAGGCACAACATTTTGTATAGATGTGGATGAAGGAATATTTATGGGTAATGAAATATCTATCTTGACTTTCTTTATTTTCACACTGGTTCGTTCATCACTCTCACTGACTTCATAATTTTTAATAAATCTTATATTACCGATTTCAATAATTTTTGGATTATGGTTTGGACTATAAAATCTATATCCTTTACATTTTTCTGGATAACCAATAAAATAATCACTAACCATTCGAGAATCTAATTTTCTTTCATGTGGATTATAAATTTTTGATTCCGCTGCACAACCCCAAATATGAAGGTGCTTTAAACTAGATTTTCTTTCAGTCTACAGTTCAAAAGCAGTTTTTGAAACTGTCTTACTAAGGATTTTGTTTAATAAATATATAGCGGTTTTAAGAGCATACATTCATAATGATTTGAATAATGAGAAATTACTTATCATACTTCTAACTATATCCATTAATGTCCGATTTCATCTTTCAGCTACATCATTTTGTTAAGGTGTACCTGGCATAGTGTATTGTGTATATATACTATATTTTTTTGAGAAACTTTGCAAATGGACCTAGACATGGTCCTATTTCATTATATTTTCCATAATATTCACCACCTCTATTAGACCTTATGATTTTTATTTTTTATCTAATTACTTTTTAACCTCATTAACAAATACCTCAAGGACGTCCACTATTTGAGATTTTTTATGAAGCAAATAGATAAAATCATAACATAAAAAATTATCGATAAAGATGATAAAATATTTATCTCCATTAAAGGTTGGAATATCAAAAGTTCACATACATCGGTGTGTATAATTTTATGAAGCTGACTGCTTCTTATGGCGTCTTTTTTATTATATTTAGTTTGCTTTTTCTTGATGCAATCTATACATATACCAAGATTAGTAAAATTTAGATTCAAAAGAATCTCATTCTTTACTAATCTTTCTAATCTTTCTTTAGATATATGATCCAAATATTTATGCCATAAGTAAGCAAAATTTTTATTTAGTAAACTATGTTTAATACCAAAATTTTGATGTATAGTAAGAAGGGATTCAGCAAAAAGATCATCAAGTTTCAATTTATATAAACCATCTAAGTACTCCAGAATCAATAAAAGAAGTACTCTTATATAAACTAAAATAACCATATCTAAACTTAAAATTAAACCCAGAAACATCAAGTTTTAAAAGAAAAATTAAGTTTCTAGAAATTGAAGATACATAAGCTGTCTATAATAGATCCAAATGATAATCAGTATCCAAGATTAAACGATAGATACCTATGCCTTCAATTGGAACCTTCATACGATTCCCCATAAACATAAAATCTTCAGTTGAGTTTATAGTTTGGATCGAAAGAAATCTCTGCATTAAATTAGAAATATGAGTGGTAGCATCAGAATCAAGCCACCAAGAATTATTAGGAATCTCAACTAAGTTTGATTCAAAACATACAAAGGTATTAGGTTTACCTTTCTTTTCGAACCAAGCTTTTCATTTCAAGTAGTCTTTCTGATAGTATCCAATTTTCTTATAGAAATGACACATATTCTAACTTTTATTTTTTTTTATTAGCCTGAAGATCTTTAGCAGGCATTTTTTTTTCTTCTTGTTGTTGGCTTTTTTTTTGTATTCTTTACTAGCTTCTTGGTTCATGAAGTTAATGGAATGACTATCTTGTTTCTTCAGTCATGTTTTCTCCTGAATAAGCATACTGGATAATTCATTAAGAATGAATTACATTAAGGAGTCATTAACAGTTATTCTTAAGGTCTTTAATCTTGCTGCAATGTTAGCTATCTCTATAATATGGTTTTGCATACTTTGCGATCCATCAAACTTTATGATCGTGAGTTCTATCATTAGAGTACTAGCAAGTGACTTATTTGCAGAACGAAAATATTCTTCCACTAACTTTAAATATTTCTTTGCATTTTTTGTTTATAGAATTATGCTCTTAATATTGTTGGTAGTGGTCATTCACATAAACATAAGGCTTAATCTATTAGAACGTTTTCATACTTTATGATATAACTTCTCTTCCTCACTTCTAGAATCCGTAAGAGCGATGGATTTATTTTCTAATAATGCTAAGTTAAGATCCAAAATACTTGAGTGGAAATTGACTTGTTCACTCCATTCAAAGAAGTTTAAATCATTAAATATGATAACAGATGAAGCATGAGAATAAAGAAAATAGCTATACAAATAATATATAAATACTCAAATTAAAATAATTTTATTAGTGCAGAATCTGGTTGACGTTAGAATGAGCTGGAGTCGAGGAAGACGAGGTCGCCATCGATGATCTGCAAAATAAAATCCCATTCGGAGTCGGTGGTGGTGGCTCCGACAGGACCCTCCGACGATCAAGTCAGCTTTTCTGACCAACAGAAATGGAGTGCTCAGATAAGAGTTCGACAGAGTTTTAGAAAAAAGAAAAGAGCTTAGAGTTTAGAGAAAATGTATCTGAAGGATCTCTTTTATAGATGAAGCTTGATTGATGGTGACAGCTGCAGCCATCTAGCAGCGAGTCGCTCAAGGTCTGATGGAGTTTGGTACAGAGAGGAAGATTTTGTCAGGCTGATAGTAACAGCCATACCATCCAGTAGTAGATCGCTCGAGGTCTGATGGAGTCTATCATGGAGGAAGTGCCGCCTGTAGCGTCGCCTGTAGCAGATTGATGGCGATCATTCGTCAAAATTTAATAGCCATAGTTTGAAGGATGCAGACATTGGTTGGTGAAGAACTTCGATATATATCAATTTCAAAGAAGTTTGGACTTCTGAAAAAAATACGGAGAGAAGAGATCATCTGAGAGATGCTAGCTGAAGGAGAGATCCGAAAGGAGTTCGACTTCTGAAGGAGTTTGATCGAAGAAGAAGTTCGAAAGAAGTTTGGCTCCTATAAGAGTTCGATCGAAGGAAAAGCTTGGAAGGAGTTTGACTCCTATAGGAGTTCGATAGAAGGAGGGATCCAGAAGAAGTTTGGCTTTCGTAGGAGTTTGATCGAAGAAAAAGTCCGGAGGAGTTGGACTCCTGTAGGAGTTCGACCAAAGAAGAAGTTCGAAAGAAATTTGGCTCCTATAGAAGTCCGACAGAAGGAGGGATCCGAAAGGAGTTCGGCTTCCGTAGGAGTCCGACTGAAGGAGGAGTCTGGAAGAAGTTCGGCTCCTAGAGGAGTTTGGCCGAAGGAGAAGTTTGGAAGGAGTTCAGCTCCTATAGAAATCTGACTAAAGAAGAAGTGCGGAGGGAGTTCGGCTTCCGTAGGAGTCCGATTGAAGGAGAAGTTTGGAAGGAGTTTGACTCTCGTAGGAGTCTGACTAAGGTCTGACCGCTGAAGGGGTTCGATCGCTGGAGGAAAAAATTTTGATTAAAGCTCTTTCGTGATTACCTGTTGCATTAGGCTAAGCATCAGACTGAACTTCGATAGAAGTAAAATTTATCCCAATAATAGTCTTCCCACTTCTGAGCTCGAAATTTGAAAAAAGAAAGTACAAAAAAGATGATTGTTGAAGTCTTTTTTCGGACTCTATACCCTCGGAGGTTGAAGCTTAGAAAAGATCTTATCTCCAGTCGAGGTTGAAGTTGAAGTTGAGGCTCGAAGGAGATCTCATCTCCAGTTGATGTTGAAGGAGATCTCACCTCCTGTTGATGTAGACTCTAAAGCTCAGAAGAGATCTTATCTCTAGTCAAGATTGAAGAAGATCTTATTTTCTATTGACGTAAAAGCTCGGAAGAGATCTTATCTCTAGCCGAGATTGAAGGAGATCTTATCTCCCATTGACGTAGACTCTGAAGCTCGGGAGAAATCGTATCTCTAGTCAAGGTTGAAAGAGATCTTATCTTCTGTTGATGTAAACTCTAAAGCTCGGGAGAGATCTTATCTCTGGTCGAGGTTGAAGTTGAAGTTGAGGCTCAGGAAAGATCTCATCTCCAGCCGAAATTAAAGGAGATCTCACCTTCTGTTGACGTAGACTCTGAAGCTCAGGAGAGATCTTATCTCTAATCGAGGTTGAAAGAGATCTTATCTCTTATTGACGTAGACTCTAAAGCTTGAAAGAGATTTTATCTCTAGTCGAGATTGAAGAAAATCTTATCTCCTATTGACATAGAAGCTTGGAAGGGATCTTATCTCTAGCCGAGGTTGAACGAGATCTTATCTCCTTTTGACGTAGACTCTGAAGCTTGAAAGAGATCTTATCTCTAGTCGAGGTTGAAGGAGATCTTATCTCCTATTGATGTAGACTCTGGAGCTCGGAAGAGATCTTATCTCTAATCGAGGTTGAAGGAGATCTTATCTCCTGTTGATGTAGACTCTGAAGCTTGGAAGGAATCTTATCTCTAGCCGAGGTTGAAGTTAAAATTGAGGCTCAGGGGAGATTTCATCTCCAACTGAGGTTGAAGGAGATTTCACCTCCTATTGACGTAGACTCTGAAGCTTGAAAGAGATCTTATCTCTAGCCAAGGTTGAAGAAGATCTTATCTTCTGTTGACATAGACTCTGAAGCTCGAAAGAAATCTTATCTGTAGTTGAGGTTGAAGGAGATCTTATCTCCTATTGATGTAGACTCTGAAGCTCGAAAGAGATCTTATCTCTAGTTGAGGTTGAGGAAGATCTTATCTCCTATTGATGTAAACTTTGAAGCTCAGGAGCGATCTTATCTCTAGCCGAGGTTGAAGGAGATCTTAGCTCCTGTTGGGGATAAACCCCACTCCCACCGAAGTCCAATTCGATGCCTAGCCTAACGCAACCGATAACTATGGAAGAGCTTCAGCGGACAGATCTTAGCCAAACTCTTTCATCCGGTCGAACTCCTCGGTGGTCGAGCTTCAGTCGGACTCCCATGGGAGCCGAACTCTTTCCGTGCTCTTTCAGCCAGATGCCTGTAGGAGTCGAACTCCCTCCATACTTCTCCTTCGGCCAAACTTCTTGGAAAGCCAGACTCCTCCCAGACATCTTCTTCGGTCAATCGGACTCCTCAGCGGCCGAGCTTCTTTCGAACTCTCCAGCGATCGAGCCTTAGCCACACTCCTCTAGCTAGATGCTTGCGAGGGCCGAACTTTCTCCGCACTCCTCCGATCGAATTTCTTTCGAGCTTTTCCTTGGCCGAACTCCTCTAGAAGTCCAAACTCCTCTGAAATTGATACGTACCGAAGTCCACCGATCAATGTCTACTTTTTTAGAGCCATGGCTATTAAATTTGGATGAATGGTCACCATCGGCCTACCACAGCGATGCTACAGGCGCACTCCTCCGTGACTGACTTTGCCAGACCTCGAGCAGCCCACCACTATCGGATAGTATGGCTATCACTATCGGTCTGACGATACCATTTTCTCTGCACCAAATTCCATGCAGCCTCGAGCAACCCGCCATCAGATGGTATGGCCATCACCATCAGTCACCATCAATCAAGCTTCACCTATAAAAAGAATCCTCCAGATATGCTAACTTTGATCTCTAAGCTCAAAAAACTCTCCTCCCCTTCTCTATGCTCTGCGGAACTCATCCATGAGCACTCCATTCTTGTTGGCCAGAGTTGACTTGATCGTCGGAGAGTCCTGTCGGAGCCATCCCCCACCGACTTCGGATGGAAATTTATTTTGCAGGTCCCCGACGGCGACCTCGTCCACCCCTGCTTTAGCTGGATCCGACGACGATCAATTTTTGTACCAACAGATTGACGCTAGAAGGAGGGCCTGAAGTTCTTGAGGTTCCCTCGATCTTAAAGGAGTGCTCAGCAGCGATCTGAAGTTCTTTCCAAAAAAAATACCTCCCAGAAAAGCTTCGACTCGATGATTAACGGCCTCCGCGGTCCGATCCCATTCAGATCCATCTGCTCCCACTCCAGTCCTAGCAACCCAGGTTCCATCTGTAGCTACGGTGAATGCAGAGCAGTTCAACCTACTCGTCCAGCAGGTTCGTGGCCTCACGGAGGTGATGCAGACGGTGCAGGCCATGCAGCGGCCTCCGACAATGATTCCACTAGAAAACCCGCCATCGAGATGTCGAAAATCGATCCCAAGGAAGAGTACCTGGGGCTAACGTACTCATCGCCTCTGGGAAGGAGAAACAAAGAGTAGAGGATTCGTGTTTGGATCATGATTCTCCTATGAAGGAGACCTTCACCGTTTGTAACCGAAAGCCCCCAAGATCTGCAACCAAGATGACTTCCTCGATCACAGACTGCGGAAGATGGACTGACGGATTGAAGAGCTCAACCACGTCGCCCCGGCTCATCATGCCGATGTCCACACCAATCCTCCTTTCTCCCTCCAAATTATGCAAGAGCCCGTTCCGTCAAACTTCGAGCTTTCTCAATTCGAAAGCTATGACGGAACCTTTAATCTAGTTGATCATCTAGGGGCCTTTCGGACCATGATGGTACTCTATGGTGCTTCAGACGCCATGCTGTGTCGAGCCTTCCCATCTACCTTAAAAAGAGTAGCTAGAAACTGATACTCGATGTTGAAGCTGGGTGCGATCTTCTCCTTTGACCAGATGAGCCATCAGTTCGTGGGCCCACTTCATCAGCAGCCAATGTCTGCACCAAAGTTTGGATTTGCTGATGAATGTCAAGCAGAAGCAGGGAGAATCCATCTGGGCTTACATCACCCAATTTATGAAGGGAAATCCTGATTTCCCTGACCAGGTTCGTTCAGATCTGATCAGATCAAGAGATATATTTCAAAATTTTTTCTCTTAGATCTGTATCAGATCAGGGATGCTTCAGATCTGATTCTTATTTATTTAATAAAAATTAAATGAAAAGGATAAATTAAATCACATTCAATTTACCTAAATAGGGTAATCCTATTACCCTGTTGATGATCCTGTTTGCAGCGGAAGGTTCTGGATCAAGCCACGCAAGCGCCTGGCCTCTACCGGTATCCACTCGGGCTGGATCTGGAGATCCTCTTCTTCTCTATCATGCCTCCAAAAATCAGATCTGGATCTGATCTGGAGGATCTTCAAAACTCCTTTTGAAGATCTGCAGTCGTTCTTCGCAGCAGCGCAGCCTTCTTGCTTTTGATCTCCTTTTCTTGATCTAAATCGCACCAATCCAAATCCAAAATACTTTTGGACGTGGAGAGCAAGGGGAGAAAAGAGTATGGCGTGGAGAAAGGGGAGAGAGGCAGCCTTGGGGCGTGGGAAGATTGCTTCTTGATTATTTTTTCACATGGGCGCTGGGTCTCTATATAGACTAAGCGTGATCCAAGTCATCTTCCTCCCAACCAATCACAACCCTTTGTGAAATCAGATCTAAATCTGATTGGTGGGATTAGAGTCCCCTGGATTCCTACTTGGAGAGTGCCTTGGACCAGTCAAACTGGATTCTTAGAAGAACTCTCATTGGAATCCTAAAGGGAGATGGAGTCCTTGTCCCACAAGGACTCCTAGGCGCCTCCTACTTGGGCTCACGCCACCCTTGGCGTGCGCCCTTCTCCTTGCCAGGTTCTGGCAGGGGGGACAAGCCCCCACCAGCTCTCCAATAGGTGCATGACATATGGTCAAAAGTCAAAGGGTGAATGGTCAACGTTTGACCAGTCAAAGGTAGACTTTTGACCAAAGTCAAAGAACAAAAAATGCCAGATGACCAAAAATGGCAGGTAATGTCTTACAAATAAGACAACCTATTCTGACTTGGACAACCTCCAGTCAGACCATATGAAGGCCTCTGATTGAGCACAAACTCCTTTGGCTCAGTCAGGACAACTTATTTATGATAGTAAAAGAAGAACGTTAGGTTCAATCGAGTGCTAGCACGATTTCCTTGAACCTAATTGAATCTCATTCAGATCAATTGAACTGGATCAGTTCAATTGATGATCACCAGATTCAAATCCTTGTTTGTGTGACCCAGTTAGGTTCAGTTCTGTATGGTAATGGGATATGTCATGATCTCTATCATAGACATCATCGAAACTCCTTTCGATGGATCAGAACTCTTCTGATTCGAACAGCTAGAATGATCGATCATCTAAATCATTCTAATTGCTCCCAAAATCCACCAGTGACACCTAGCAGTATATGGTGGCAACCCATCAGAGCTGAATGCGAACCTCTTGGTGCAGCTACTTATGTGATTCAGTTCTTCTATCTTGAGCCCCGATCAGATTAGGGTTAAGGTGAACTCGTCAAACCCTAGTCTCTGTCATATGATGTAATCATTCGATTCGAGTCCAATGTGAAAATCTAAATAGAAACTCTTTCTATTATTTCACTCTGCCATGGCCATGGGCTTCAGGACTTGATTCTCATGATCATCATAGGGCTACTCCTCTACACCAGAGGTAGATAGATCCCATCTTGATGCAATCCAGTTCCTACAATGAACATGCCATAGCCAACATACACCTCAGGGTTCCATATGGCTAGGAGACCGAGTAATGGTGTAGTCAAACTATAACACCCTCAAGGTGAACTGCCGATGCATCTCAGGTCAAAGAACCAGACACACTACTGCAGCATCGAGTCAGTCATTGACGAGAAGGTAGACTCCCTAATGACTACTCGAGGTGGTCACGCTCAGTGCCCTCGTTCTCTAACGAGTACCTGTACTCTCGCTCCGGTGTCTCTACACCGTAGACTCAAGACTCATCTACTAAAGAGAAGCGATCGTACACCAACCTTCCGGATCAATCATCATCCTCATGATGATCCTATGGTCGGGAGCTGTTTATGAGTTAATAATGATTATTCATGTCTTAAATTTTCAACTCTTGAAAATATGAATTATCATTACCATTAACTCAAAGGATGTATCACAGACACTAAATACACATGTGTGATAGAAAATAACCCATTTCATTAATTATAGTCAAAATTATAATTTTGCCCCTAGAAGTGTATTACAAGTGTCAGCCAATTCTGGCTTCTAGGGCACATATATCTAACAATCTCCCACTTGTCCTAAAGCCAATTGGCTACAAGTCTAAGTCCCATCTTCTCAAGGTGGGCTTCGATCTTCTGCTGGCCCAATGACTTTGTAAGTGGGTCTGCCACATTATCTGTGGAGTTGACTCTCATGACCTCAACGTAACCTTTCTCAAGGTAATCGCGGATGAGATGATATCACCGTTTGCTAGAAACTCTTCCAGCACAAACAGTCTGCCAGATGTCGACTTTCGATCATCTATATCGGACATGAAGTCCGAGTCTGTGTATCCATGAACTTGGAGTTCTCCATTACCAAAGACCAACATCATATCCTTAGTTCTTCTCAAGTACTTAAGGATACATTTCACAGAAGTCCAGTGTTCTTCACCTGGCTTTGACTGATATCTACTTGTGACACTCACAGCATGGGCTATATCAGGTCGTGTACATAGCATGGCATACATGAGGCTCCCTATTGCAGAAGCATAAGGGATCTTGCTCATGCGTTCTATTTTCTCAGGTGTGCTGGGCACATCTTCTTGAAAGATGAATACCATGTCTGAAGGGTATTAATCCCCTCTTAGAGTTTTCCATACTAAACCTCTTTAGTACTTCCTCTATGTACATCTTCTGTGAAAGTCCTAGCATCCTATTCGGTCTATCCCTATAGACCTTAATTCCTAGAATAAAGGATGCTTCACCTAGGTCTTTCATGGAGAATTCCTTAGACAACCACATCTTGACTGATGTCAACATGGGAATATCATTCCCAATAAGGAGGATGTCATCCACGTACAATACGAGGAAGACAACAGCGCTCCCACTGACCCTTTTGAAAACACATGGTTCCTCTTCATTTTTTGATGAAACCAAACTTTTTGATCACATCATTGAAACGAGTGTTCCAGCTCCGAGATGCTTGCTTAAGTCCATATATGGACCTTTGCAGCTTGCAAACCTTGTGATCAGCATCACTGGATGTGAAACCTAGTGGCTGTTCCATATAGATATCTTCCTCAAGATATCCATTTAGGAATGCCGTTTTCACGTCCATTTGCCATATTTCATAATCGAAATAGGCTGCAACAGCAATCAATGTGCGGATGGATTTTAGCATAGCTACCGGGGAAAAGGTATCCTGATAGTCAATGCCTTCACGTTGACTATAACCTTTTGCCACCAGTCTAGCCTTGAATGTCTCTACATTCCCATCTGCACCAATCTTTCTCTTGAAGATCCACTTACATCCAATAGGTACTATACCTTCTGGTGGATCTACCAAGGTCCAGACTTGGTTTGAGTGCATCGAGTCGATCTCTGACTGCATCGCCTCAAGCCATTTCTCGGAGTCGATATCTGATATCGCCTCGTTGTAGATTTTGGGATCATCACCATGAGCATCATTACCTACGAGGAACATTTTCTCTACGTCCTCTGAAATAATACCTAAGTATCTTTCAGGGGGACGGGAAACTCTTTCCGATCTACGAGGTGGAGGAGGTAGTGTTCTTATTGGCTCAACCTGATTTGGTTCCACTTGGTCCTTAGCTCTTTCTGCTTGTGAGACTTTCTCATCAAGCTTAATCTGCTTTCCAACGCCACTATCTTGAATAAACTGTTTTTCAAGAAATATGGCATGTCGACTCACAATCACATTGTGGTCTTCAGGAATGTAGAAATAGTATCCTAATGACTCTTTAGGATATCCTATGAATCGAGCTCTAAAGGACCTAAACTCTAACTTGTCCGCTTGTTGTCTATTGACATAAGCCGGACAACCCCAAATTCTGAGATGACTCAGACTTGGTTTCTTACCGTGCCATATCTCATACGGTGTGGTAGGAACGGTTTTAGAGGGAACCCTATTCAGTAGATAGATTGAAGTTAACAATGAGTGTCCCCAAAGGAAATCTGGGAGGTCTGTGAAGCTCATCATGGATCGAACCATATCCAATAGGGTCCGATTTCTCCGTTCTGAAACCCCGTTGAGTTGAGGTGTTCCTGGTGGAGTCCATTGAGAGACTATGCCATTTTCCTTAAGATAGTCTAGGAATTCTCGACTAAGATATTCACCTCCTCGATCTGATCGAAGAACCTTAATGGATTTTCCAGTTTGCTTTTCTACTTCATGTCTAAATTCTTTGAACTTTTCAAAAGCTTCAGACTTGTGTCTCATAAGATACACATATCCATACCTAGACAGATCATCGGTAAAGGTAATGAAGTAGACAAAATTGCCTCTAGCCGGCACATCGAATGGGCCGCACACATCAGTATGTACTAAGGCAAGGAGATCTGTGGCCCTCTCCCCATGTCCAACAAAAGGGAGTTTAGTCATTTTGCCTTGAAGACAAGATTCACAAGTTGGATATGACTCGGAAGTCAATGGACTCAATAGCCCATTTTTCTCCAATTTGTTGATCCTATCTTCTGCTATATGACCTAATCTCAGGTGCCATAGATATCTGTCGTTTGGACTATCCCTAGGTCGTTTGGCATTCACGTTTTGCTCGATAGTTAGAACAGGTACATCAAATATGTAGCTGATAAAGACCATTAATAAGGAAACCATTTGCAATTTTATCTTTCATAAAAGAATGTTACAATGGTCCTTAAAGAAGGTGATCACATAACCTTCTTGTGCTAAGCATGAAACAGAAATCAAATTCCTGCTAGCTGCAGGCACATAATAACAGTCTTTTAAAACTAAGTCTAAACCAGATGGTAATCGCAGAGGGTATGTTCCCACGGTTACTGCAGCAACTCTTGCTCCATTACCGACGCGTAGGATCATGTCTCCATCCCTCAGCCTCCTGCTATCCTCAAGACCCCACATAGAAGTGCACAGATGAGCACTAGAACCAGAGTCAAGCACCCAACTGGATGCAGAAGAAACCGTAAGGTTAGACTCAATAACGAGCATACCTCCAGAAGGACCTTCCTTCTTGTTCTTTAGGGTGGCCAGGTAAGTAGGGCAGTTCCGCTTCCAATGGCCGTCGCTGTTGCAATGGAAACACTTTCCTTTGCCAACGACCTTCTTCTTCGGTTCTGCCTTCTTCTTCTTTGATCCTTCTACCTTTTGCTTTTTCACAAACTTCCTTTTCTTTCCATAAGACTTTCTTTTGGAAGAAGTCCGTTCCATAACAAGAACTGAGCTCTTAAGAACCTTTCATAGAAAGCTCAGCGGTAACCAGCATATTCATCAACTCGGCCAAGGAATTCTGAAGTTTATGCATGTGGTAATTCATGATGAATTGCCCATATGCATCAGTCAAGGATTGCAGAATAATATCGTTCTGCAGGTCCAAGTCCAACTTCACACCGAGCTTCTCAAGCTCTTCCATGTCCTTGATCATTGTCAGACAGTGATCTTGGACTGACTGCCCATCACGCATCTTAGCCTTAAAAAGTCATTTCGTGACTTGATATTTGGCTGCGCGACTCTGTTCACCAAACATCTCCTGTAGGTGAGCCAACATTTGGCGAGCAGTCCCGATATCTTCATGTTGGTGCTGGAGCTCATCAGACATCGAGCCCAACATGTAGTATCTAGCCTTATTGTCTTCGTCAATCCATTTTTCCAGAGACGCTCTCTGTTCAGTGGATGGACGAGCTGGTAAGGTGGGAGGGTCCTGGTCCAAAACATGTGTTAACTTCTCGAACCCAAAACAATTTTGTAGTTCCTGAGCCAATCTTTATAATTGGGTCCAGTCAGTCTATGTGTGTCTAGGATACGTGCCAGTGGGTTGGACGCAGACATTTTCCTGTAGAGAGTCAAAGATTCTAGTTAGATACTGTAATTTTGACTTGACCAATTTGTTTAGGGATTTTATTTTTAAACAAATTAGCTCCCACTATTTTCTCGGATCCCTACACTCCCTCTGTAGAGATGCGAAAATCTCCGCGATTGATGATTTCTAGTGGGTGGTGCGGTCTCACCAACTGACTCATCACCTCACCTAACAGTTATTGGTGATGGGTTAGCCAATGAGTGAACAACTCTTGTTCAATGATTCTCTAATCATGGTGCACCCAAACTTGGTCTCTAATTCATGAATCTCACCGTATCCAAAATATTGATCCACTCCTTAGTTAAGTCAGACCCACCATTTGCATAGACTGGGTTCCTAATTGGGTCTCTCACCGTATCCGGAATATTGAGCCAACTCATCCTCCAGCCCATAGCATCCAATGCCTAATAGACATGGTTGCGTCTTCCCGGTGCAACTGAGCCACTGATATCCAGCCGAGAACAATCAACCCCGGGAAGGGCCCGCACATCTACAATGGTTGGAAGACCTCAGACTTAATCTTTTCTTAGGGAGAATTGATTCAGGTCTCATTAAACTAGACCTTGGCTTAGTCATATAATTATGACTAACCTAGTGGCATGGGTCAGCTCGGATTATTTGACCACCTCAGATCAGAACTGGTCAACAGATATGCCCAGATAAGTGAGACCGGTGGAAGGAATATGCCATTAACTCGTACAAGAATGCATTCAGATCGAGTAGCTTCCAATTAAAAACCAGTCGGTCGTCTATGCCAAACTTACCTTAGACACCAAATTGTTGAATCAGAACCAATTGGGTTAGCCTACAATCCAGACTCTAACCTCTGAGCCTAATTAGGTCTTGCTTGATCGTGACTCGATCTTGACCCAGACTTAATCCTATTAGGCTGGTCAATTTAAGCATTGTTGATCCCATCTAACCAACTCTTGATTCGGTTTGATCAACCGCTTAGACCTAATTAAGCTACCCAAGCCCGAACCCAGTATTATGAATATGTCTTAGATCTGAAATTCTTAATTTTAGACCTAATTGATATTCCATAAACTTAATTCTTAATTAAGTAGGGTTCATAAACAAAATATGCACAATAAATCCTAGGGTTTCAGGATCTAGGATTTTGCAGAAAGTAAGTTTTTGGGTTTCTGATTAAGGACGAACGCGCAGCACCCCTACACATCATAAGACACCCATCGAATGGGAAGAGAGGCCTTTAAACCCTCTCGTTCTTATGACCGGACGGTCAAGGGGAACGCCTTAATCAGGAACATTCAATAAACATTCAATACTACAAAAACAGTTATAGATCTATATCATATATCTCATATACAAATTTAGATCTAACCATGGCATATTTTGCATACATCTCATGTATCATAATCATGCATGTTTTCAGATCTAAATTATCACATAATAATCTAAAAAATTAGATTTAATTTGATCTAATCAAAATAAATTCTAATCTAGACAATTATGTAGAACTATTCTACAACTAGTCTAGTCATGCATCTATCATATCTCATATGATATTTAAAATTAAATAATTTTTATTTGCTGTTTATCAGATGTTATTATAACACTTATAATATCAGAAAATAGTAAATAAGAAGATCTAAAATATGATTTAATCATATTAATCAAAGACATGCAAAACTATTCTATAGAACTATTCTAATACTAGAACTAGTCATGCATATCTTCATGTTCTTAGATCCAAATCATTTAATTTTAATTTTTCCTGATTTTCAGATCTGATCACATCTCATGTGACATCTGAAATCACATTATTTTTAATTAAAATAAATTAAAAATCAGATCTAAACTATTTTTAGAACATGGCTCTGATACCACTTGAAGAGAAATCCTGATTTCCCTGACCAGGTTCGTTCAGATCTGATCAGATCAAGAGATATATTTCAAAATTTTTCTCTTAGATCTGTATCAGATCAGGGATGCTTCAGATCTGATTCTTATTTATTTAATAAAAATTAAATGAAAAGGATAAATTAAATCACATTCAATTTACCTGAATAGGTAATCCTATTACCCTGTTGATGATCCTGTTTGCAGCGGAAGGTTCTGGATCAAGCCAGCAAGCGCCTGGCCTCTACCGGTATCCACTCGGGCTGGATCTGGAGATCCTCTCTTCTCTATCATGCCTCCAAAAATCAGATCTGGATCCTGATCTGGAGGATCTTCAAAACTCCTTTGAAGATCTGCAGTCGTTCTTCGCAGCAGCGCAGCCTTCTTGCTTTTGATCTCCTCTTTTCTTGATCAAAATCGCACAATCCAAATCCAAAACATTTTGGACGTGGAGAGCAAGGGGAAGAAAGAGTATGGCGTGGAGAAAGGGGAGAGAGGCAGCCTTGGGGCGTGGGAAGATTGCTTCTTGATATTTTTTCACTTGGGCGCTGGGTCTCTTATATAGACTAAGCGTGATCCAAGTCATCTTCCTCCCAACCAATCACAAACCCTTTGTGAAATCAGATCTAAATCTATGATGGTGGATTAGAGTCCCCTGGATCTACTTGAGAGTGCCTTGGACCAGTCAAACTGATTCTTAGAAGAAGACTCTCATTGGAATCCTAAAGGGAGATGGAGTCCTTGTCCCACAAGGACTCCTAGCGCCTCCTCTTGGCTCACGCCACCCTTGGCGTGCGCCCTTCTCCTTGCCAGGTTCTGGCAGGGGGACAAGCCCCCACCAGCCTTCCAAATAGGTGCATGACATGTGGTCAAAAGTCAAAGGGTGAATGGTCAACGTTTGACCAGTCAAAGGTAACTTTTGACAAAAGTCAAAGAACAAAAAATGGCAGATGACCAAAAATGGCAGGTAATGTCTTACAAAAAGACAACACTATTCTGACTTGGACAACCTCCAGTCAGACCATATGAAGGCCTCTGAATTGAGCACAAACTCCTTTGGCTCAGTCAGGACAACTTATTTATGATAGTAAAAGAAGAACGTTAGGTTCAATCGAGTGCTAGCACG
Organism: Cocos nucifera; assembly: GCA_006176705.1. NCBI lineage: Eukaryota > Viridiplantae > Streptophyta > Magnoliopsida > Arecales > Arecaceae > Cocos > Cocos nucifera. Next base: position 1,104,633 of record QRFJ01000179.1, on the reverse strand, counting down.
ATTTCCTTGAACCTAATTGAATCTCATTCAGATCAATTGAACTGGATCAGTTCAATTGATGATCACAGATTTAAATCCTTGTTTGTGTGTGACCCAGTTAGGTTAGTCTGTATGGTAATGGGATATGTCATGACTCTATCATAGACATAATCGAAACTCCTTTCGATAGATCAGAACTCTTCTGATTCGAACAGCTAGAATGATCGATCATCTAAATCATTTCTAATTGCTCCAAAATCCACCAGTGACACCTAGCAAGTATATGGTGGCAACCATCAGAGCTGAATGCGAACTCTTTGGTGCAGCTACTTATGTATATCAGTTCTTCTATCTTGAGCCCCGATCAGATTAGGGTTAAGGTGAACTCGTCAAACCCTAGTCTCTGTCATATGATGTAATCATTCGATTCAAGTCCAATGTGAAAATCTAAATAGAAACTCTTTCTATTATTTTACTCTGCCATGGCCATGGGCTTCAGGACTTGATTCTCATGATCATCATAGGGCTACTCCTCTACCACCGAGGTAGATAGATCCCATCTTGATCCAATCCAGTTCCTATAATGAACATGCATAGCCAACATACACCTCAGGGTTCCATATGGCTAGGAGACCGAGTAATGGTAGTCAAACTATAACACCCTCAAGTGAACTGCCGATGCATCTCAGGTCAAAGAAAAGAACACACTACTGCAGCATCGAGTCAGTCATTGATGAGAAGGTAGACTCCCTAATGACTACTCGAGGTGGTCACGCTCAGTGCCTCGTTCTCTAACGGTACCTGTACTCTCACTCCGGTGTCTCCACACCGTAGACTCAAGACTCATCTACTAAAGAGAAGCGATCGTACACCAACCTTCCGGATCAATCATCATCCTCGTGATGATCCTATGGTCGGGAGCTGTTTATGAGTTAATAATGATTATTCATGTCTTAAATTTTCAACTCTTGAAAATATGAATTATCATTACCATTAACTCAAAGGATGTATCACAGACACTAAATACACATGTGTGATAGAAAATAACCCATTTCATTAATTATAGTCAAAATTACAATTTTTCCCCTAGAAGTGTATTACAAGTGTCAGCCAATTCTGACTTCTAGGGCACATATATCTAACAATTTAATGCCGCGGCGTTGGAGGTCCGAGACCTGGATTAGTCCATTGCAATGGCCGCGCTCAAGGACGGCCTTCAGAAGAATGACTTGCTGTTCTCCGTGGAGAAGAAGTATCCCAGGGACTTCGCCGATCTGTTGGCTCGGGCCGAAGGTTATGCCCGGGCTGAAGAGGCCTTTAAGGCCAAGGATGATGAAGAAAAGTCAAGTGAAGCTCGACCGCGTTCCTGAACTTTCCCTCAGGCCTGAGAGCGTGAAAGCCCCGACAAAGGTTTCACTGGAGGGTAGAATGAAGTTTGGCCGCGTCACAACCTCCTCAGTGTAAGCGAGGCTGAACTCCCTCTCGAGTTCGCCGTCAAGGAAGCTCCGACAAAGGGGCATGATGTTCTCCCGATGAAAGCTTCACAGGAGGATGGAATGAAGTTCGGCATGAGCGAGACCGCTGAACTCCCCCTCGAGCTCGCTGTCAAGGAAGCCTCGACAAAGGGCATGAAGTTCTCCTGACGAAAGCTTCACAGGAGGGCGGAATGAAGTTCGGCGTGAGCGAGGCCACCGAACTCCCCCTCGAGCTTGCCATCAAGGAAGCTCCGACAAAGATTTCCCAGGAGGGCAGAATGAAGTTCAGTGTGAGCTCGGCCAAACTCTCCCTCGAGCTCATCATCAAGGAGCTCCGACAAAGGGGCATGAAGTTCTCTCGATGAAGGTTTTATAAGAGGATGGAATGAAGTTCAACCGCACTTACGACCTCCCTAGTGCAAGCGAGGCCAAACTCTCCTTCGAGCTTGCCATCAGAAAGCTCCGATGAAGGCTTCACAGGAGGGCAGAATGAAGTTCGACGTGAGCGAGGCCGAACTCTCCCTCGAGCTCATCATCAAGGAAGCCCCGACAAAGGGGCATGAAGTTCTCCCGCAGGTTTCACGAGAGGACAGAATGAAGTTCGACCGTACTTACGACCTCCCCAGCGCAAGCAAGGCCTGAACTCTTTGAGCTCGCCACCAAGGAAGCCCCGACAGAAGGGTGCGAAGAAGTCCTCCTCCCGAAAGGTTCCGCAACTACGTCCCCTGTAATGCTTCTCAAACTCAAATTCTCATGAAAGTTAAGAACCAGCTACCAAGACCAGAAGGATTACGATCTCCCCCAAACAAGCACGATCGAAGCAAGTACTACATCTACTATCGCGACCACGGCCACGACACTGAGGAATGTATTCAGCTCCAAGACAAAATTGAGGAGCTCATCAAAAAGGGGTGGTTGGGTAAATTTCTTGGACGCCGGTTCGAAGCAGGAGAAGATCGGCCAAGGGCGCTGCCATAACCAAAAATGACAAGGAGGTCGGCCGCCTTACAGCATCATCAATGTTATCCATGGGAGGAGCTTGGTACATCAGCAATTCATTAACTTCCAATGTCAAAGCCAAGAGAAGCATGCTCCAAATTGAGGAGGCCAGCATGAGATAGAGGAGGTCGTCCGGCCCGAAACTCACTGTCTGAGGGAATCCAAAGGAACAACGCCCCCACGACCCTGAAATGGGGATGTGCTGTGAGTAACTTTTCCTCGGTAAAATTTTTTTCTTTCAATAATATTAATTCTGGATGCAAAAACTATGTAATGACAGAAAAAAATGAGCGAAAATGGCCCATTAGGAATAGGAGGAGAACCTCGTCCTAACGCGAGCAAAGTTGAAGACCTCATTCACCTTAGACGAGATGGAAGAGAGCACAGATGATGGTCTGAATGTGCCCCACAGCCTACTAGGAATAGGAGGAGAACCTCATCCTAACGCGAGCAAAGTCAAAGGCCTCGTTCACCTAGATGAGATGGGAGAGAGGCACGAACGATGGTCCGTATGTGCCCCCATACCCGTTAGAAATAGGAGGAGAACCTCATCCTAATGCGAGCAAAATCGAAGGCCTCGTTCACCTTAAACGAGATGGGGGAGAGGCATGGACGACGTCCGAATGTGCCCCCATAGTCCGTTAGGAAACAGGAGGAGAATCTCGTCCTAATGCGAGCAAAGTCGAAGGCCTCGTTCACCTTAGACGAGATGGAGGGAGAGGCATGGACATGGTCCGTATGTGCCTCCATAGTCCGTTAGGAATAGGAGGAGAACCTCATCCTAACGCGAGCAAAGTCGAAGGCCTCGTTTACCTTAGATGAGATGGAGGAAGAGGCCCTGACAATGGTCCTTATGTGCCTCCATAGTCCGTTAAAAATAGAAGGAGAACCTCGTCCTAACGCAAGCAAAGTCGAAGGCCTCATTCACCATAGATGAGATGGGGGAAGAGGCCCAAACAATGGCTCTTATGTGCCCGTACAGTCCATTAGAAATAGGAGGAGAACCTCGTCCTAATGCGAGTAAAATCTAAATCCAAACTCCCAAGTCTACAGGAGACAGGATCTCCATCAACCTCGACCGTAGGAGATAAAATCTCCTCCGAGGGTCTACAGTAACCTTAGCCAAAGATGAGATCTCTTCCGAGCCTCCGAGCCAACCTCGATCAGAGATAAGATCAGAGACAACCTCGGTCAGAGATAAGATCTCTCCCGAGCAACCGCGACAACCTCGGCCAGAGATAAGATCTCTTCCGAGTGACTGCGACAATCTCGACTAGAGATAAGATCTCTCCCAAGCGATCGAGCCAACCTCGGCCAGAGATAAGATCTCTTTCGAGCAACCACGACAACCTCAGCTAGAGATAAGATCTCTTCCCGAGCGACCGAGCCAATCTTGGCCAGAGATAAGATCTCTTTCGAGCGATCGCGACAACCTCGACTAGAGATAAGATCTCTCCCCGAGCGATCGAGTCAACCTCGGCCAGAGATAAGATATCTTTCGAGTGATCGAGCCAACCTTGGCTAGAGATAAGATCTCTTCCGAGCGACGGCGTCAACCTCGGCCAGAGATGAGATCTCTTCCGAGCGTCCGAGATAATCTCAGCTAGAGATAAGATCGAAGACAACCTCGACCCGAGATAGGATCTCTTCCGAACGACCGAGCCAACCTCGGTCAGAGATAAGATCTTTTCTGAATAACCACATCAACCTCGGCCAGAGATGAGATCTCTCCTAGCCGTCCGAGACAACCTCAGCTAGAGATAAGATATCTCCCGAGCGACTACGACAACCTCGGCTAGAGATAAGATCTCTCCCGAGCGACCGAGCCAACCTTGGCCAGAGATGAGATCTCTTCCGAGCGTCCGAGATAATCTCAACCAGAGATAAGATTGGAGACAATCTCGACCAGAGATAAGATCGGATACAACCTCGGCCCAAGATAGGATCTCTCCCGAGCGATCGAGCCAACCTCGACCAGAGATAAGATCTCTCCTGAGCGACCGTGTCAACCTCGGCCAGAGATGAGATCTCTTCCGAGCATCCGAGACAACCTCAACCAGAGATAAGATTGGAGACAACCTCGATCCGAGATAGGATCTCTCCCGAGCGACTGTCAAAGATGAGATCTCTTCTGAGCGACTGAGACAACCTCGATCGAAGATAAGATCGGAGACAACCTTGCCCAGAGATAAGATCTTTTCTGAGTGACCGCATCAACCTCAACCGCAGATCAGATCTCTTCTGAGCATTCATGTTAACCTCAGCTGCAAAAAATGAGATCTCCCCCGAGTCGACCCTAACTGCAGGAGAGGAGATCTTCCCCAAGTCAGCCTCACCCATTGGTGACAATATCGTTCTTGAGGAGCTCAACCTCCGACCTCGACCGTAGGTGACGAGATCTACATCAACCTCGATTGGAGATGAGATCTCCTCCGGACTTCAACTTCAACATCAACTTTAGTCAGAGATGAGATCTCCCCTCTGAGCTTTAACCTGAATTAGCACGGAGCCCAAAAGAGGACTTTGGCAATCACCTTTTCTGCACTTCCTTCCTTCGAGTTTCGAACTCAAAAGTGGAGGAACTATTGTTGGGGATAAACCCTGCTCTCACCAAAGTCCAGTTCGATGCCTAGTCTAATGCAACCGATAGCCACGGAAGAGTTTCAACGGATGGGTCTTAGCCAAACTCCTTCATCCAACCAAACTCCTCGACGGTTGAGCTTTAGTCGGACTTCCGTGAGAGCCAAGCTCTTTTCGTGCTCTTCCAATCAGATGCCTGCGGGAGTCGAACTTCCTCCATGCTTCTCCTTCGATCGGAATTCTTTGGAAGTCGGACTCCTCTTAGACATCTCTTTCGATCGACTGAACTTCTTAGCGGCCAAGCTTCTTTCGAACTCCCCAGTGATCGAGCCTTAGCTGCACTCCTCCAGTCAGACGCCTGTGAGAGCCGAACTTCCTCCGCACTCCTCCAACTGAACTCCTTCTAAGCTTTCCCTTGGCCGAACTCCTCTAGAAGTCCGAACTTCTTTGGAATTGATACGTATCGAAGTCCACCGATCAATGCCTACTTTCTTAGATCCATGGCTATTAAATCTAGACAAATGGTCACCATCGGCCTGCCACAGGCGATGCTACAGGCGCACTCTTCCATGACTGACTTTGCCAGACCTCGAGCAGCCCACCACTATCGGACGGTATGGCTGTCACTATCGGCCTGACGATACCATCCTCTCCGCACCAAATCCCATGCAGCCTCGAGCGGCCCGCCATCAGGCAGTATGGCCATCACCATCAATCAAGCTCCACCTATAAAAAGGACCTTTCAGATATGCTAACTCTGATCTCTAAGCTCAAAAAACTCTCCTCCCCTTCTCTAAGCTCTGCGGAACTCATTCCTAAGCACTCCATTCTTGTTGGTCAAAGCTGACTTGATCATCGGAGGGTCCTATCGGAGCCATCCCCCACCGACTCTGAATGGAATTTTATTTTGCAGGTCTCTGACGGTGACCTCGTCCACCTCTGCTTCAGCTGGATTCGGTGATGACCAATTTCTGCACCAACATCTTCTATTGACGTAGACTTCGGAGCTCGGAAGAGATCTTATCTCTAACCAAGATTGAAGAAGATCTTATCTCCTATTGACGTAGACTTTGAAGCTCGGAAGAGATCTTATCTCTAGCCGAGGTTGAAGAAGATCTTATCTCTTGTTGACGTAGAAGCTCGAGAGAGATCTTATCTCTAGCCGAGATTGAAGTTGAAGTTGAGGCTCGGAAAAGATCTCATCTCCAACCAAGGTTGAAGAAAATCTCATCTTCTGTTGATGTAGACTCTGAAGCTCAGGAGAGATCTTATCTCTAGCCGAGATTGAAGAAGATCTTATCTCCTGTTGATGTAGACTCTAAAGCTAGAGAGAGATCTTATCTCTAATCGAGGTTGAAGAATATCTTATCTCTTATTGATGTAGACTCTGAAACTCGAGAGAGATCTTATCTCTAACCGAGGTTGAAGAAGATCTTATCTCCTGTTGACGTCGACTCTGAAGCTCAGGAGAGATCTTATCTCTAATCGACGTTGAAGAAAATTTTATCTCCTATTGACATAGACTCTGAAGTTCGAAAGAGATCTTATCTCTAGCTGAGGTTGAAGAAGATCTTATCTCCTATTGATGTAGACTCTGAAGCTCGGAAGAGATCTTATCTCTAGCCGAGGTTGAAGGACTTCGACTTGCTCATGTTAGGATGAGGTTCTCCTCCTGTTTCTAACATGACCACTATTGACTGCTTCTTTTCTATCATCACATAGTTTTTGCACCAAGAAATAATAATATTGAAATGGAGGAATTTTATTGAAGAAAAATTATTGGCAGTACATCCTCAGATTCTCTGTGTTTCAGGATCGTGGGAGCGTTGTTCCTCCAAATTTCTTCAGGCGATAAGTTTCGGACTGGACGACCTCCTCTATTTAATGCTGGCCTTCTCAATTTGGAGCAAGCTTCTCTTGACTTTGAGGTTGGAAGATGACGGCTTGTCGAAGTACCAAGCCCTCCTAGAGGTAGCATTGATGATGTCGGAAGGTGGCTGACATCCTTGTTGTTCCTCCGTCATTGGTGGTTCTGACTACGATAGCATCCTTGACCGATCTTCTCTTGCTTCAGACTGATGTCTGAGGAATCGACCCAGCTAGCCTCTCCTGATGAGCTCCTCGATTTTATTTTGAAGCTGAATGTATTCTTCAGTGTCGTGGCCGTGGTACGATGGTAGAGACAGTACTTGCTTCGATTCCGTTTGTTTGAGGAAGATCGTAATTCTTCTGATTTTGATAGCTAATTCTTAATTTCTATAAGAACTTGAGTTTTAGGAGCATTAAGGAGGGCGTAGTTGCGAAACCTTCTAGGGGAAGAACTTCTTTACGTCTTTTTGTCGGAGCTTCCTTGATGACAAGCTTGAGAAGGAGTTTGGGCTCGTTTGTGCTCGGAGAGAGCCCGTGAGCGCGGTCGAACTTTACTCGATCCTCCATCGATGGTGAGTCTATTAGACTCATCTGCCCATCGCTCTTCCGTGACTCTTCATCCTTCAACTTAAATGCTTCTTCCACACGGGCATATCCCTTGGTCCGAGCTAGCAAATCGGTAAAATTTCTGGGATACTTCTTCTGCAGAGAGAATAGCAAATTATTTTTCTGAAGGCTGCCCTTGAGTGCGGCCATTGCAATAGACTGGTCTAGGTCCCAAACCTCCAATGCCACAATATTAAATCAGGTGATATAAGTTTGGATGGATTTTTCCTCCTTCTGCTTGACATTCATTAAAAAATTTGAACCTCAGTGCGGACATTGGCTGTTGACAAAGTGGGCTACGAACTGATGGCCCATCTGATCAAAAGAGAAGATCGTATCCGACTTCAATATCGAGTATCAATTTTTTGCTGCTCTCTTTAAGGTAGATGGAAAAGTTTGGTATAATATGGTGTCTGATGCACCATGGAGTAGCATCATGATTCGAAAGGCCTCCAAATGATCAACCAGATCAGAGGTTCCATCGTAGCTTTCAAATTGAAGGAGCTTGAAGTTCGACGGAATGGACTCTTGCATAATTTGGAAAGAGAAAGAAGAATTAGTGTAGACGTCGTCACAGCAAGTTGGGATGATATTATGGAGTTTCTCAATCTGTCGGTCCATCTTCCATAGTTTGTGATCGAGGACGTCATCTCGATCATAGATCTTGGATGGCTTTCGGCTACAGATGGAGAGGGTCTCCTTCAAAGGAGAATCATGATCCGAACATGGATCCTCTGCTCTCTATTTCTTCTTTCTAAGGGCGATGGGTATGCTAGCCCAAGTGCTCCTTCTTGGGATCGGCTCCTGACATCTCGACGGTGGATTTTCTGGTGGAACCATCATTGGAGGCTATCGCATGGCCTACACCATTTCAGTGAGGCCCTGAACCCGCTGCATCAATAGGTTAAACTGCTTCGGATCTACCATGGCCGTCGGTGAAGGTGGTGGCTGAAGCGTCGGTGATGGGATAGGAATGGATGGATCTGGCTCAGATCTGATGGCAGAAGTGATAGATTTCTGGATAGTCGCTTCCTTTTGAGGCATTTCTTGGGATTAAGAGAGTGGGTGGAGGTGAACCTTAGAGAAGAAGGTCGGTAGGATCGACTGAGCACCCCTTTAAGAATAAGGGTACCTCAGAGATATAGTTCCTTCCTCCAACGTCAATTTTATTGGTGTAGAATCTGATTGACGTCGAAACGAGCTGGAGTCGAGGAAGACGAGATCATCGTCGGTGACCTGCAAAATAAAGTTCCATCTGAAGTCGATGGTGGTGGCTTCAGTAGAACCCTCCGACGATCAAGTCAGCTCTTCTGACCAACAGAAATAGAGTGCTCAGGCAAGAGTTCGGTAGAGCTTTGCAAAGGAGAAGAGAGCTTAGAACTTTGAGAAGACATATTTGAAGGATCTCTTTTTATAGATGGAGCTTGATTGATGGTGACAGCTGTAGCCATCTGGCAGCGGGCAGCTTGAGGTCTGATGAAGTTCGGTATGGAGAGAAAGATATCGTCAGGCTAATAGTGATAGCCATACCATCCAGTAGCGGGCCGTTCGAGGTCTGGTGGAGTCTATCATGGAGGGGGGCACCACTTATAGCATCGTCTATAGCAGACTGATGGCGATCGTTCATCGAGATTTAATAGCCGTAGTTCGGAGGATGCAGGCATTGGTTAGTGAAGAACTCCAGCATATATCAATTTCAGAGAAATTCGGACTTCCAAAGAAAATATAGCTAGAGGAGATCATCCAAGAGGAATGCTAGCTGAAGGAAAGATCTGGAAGAAGTTCGACACCTGAAGGAGTTCGACCGAAGGAGAAATTCGAAAGAAGTTTGGCTTCGGTAGGAGTTCGACCGAAGGAGAAGCTTGGAAGAAGTTTGGCTCCTGTAGGAGTTCGACAGAAGGAGGGATCCGAAAGAAGTTCGCCTCCCATAAGAGAAGTCCGAAAGAAGTTCAGCTCCTATAGGAGTTCAACCGAAGGAGAAGCTCAGAAGAAGTTCGACTTCTGTAGGAGTCCGACAAAAGGAGGGATCCGAAAGGAGTTCGATTTTTGTAGGAGTCTGACTGAAGGAGGAGTCCGGAAGAAGTTCGACTCCTGGAGGAGTCCGGAAGAAGTTCGGCTCCTGAAGGAGTTCGACCGAAGGATCGGAGTTCGGCTCCTATAGAAATCTAACTGAAGAAGAAGTGCGGAGGGAGTTCGGTTTTCGTAGGAGTCCGACTGAAGAAAAAGTTCAGAAGGAGTTTGGCTCCCATAGAACGACTAAGGTCTGACCGCTGAAGGGGTTCGACCACTGAAGAAAGAATTTTCGATTGAAGCTCTTCCATGATCATCGATTGCATTAGGCTAAGCATCAGACTGAACTTCGATAGGAGCAAAATTTATTCCCAACAAATTTCATAATAGATTTATACAATTAATAATAAAAGCATATTATAATTCTCCTTTGGATAGATATTACAACATACTATTATAATTTAATATCATAATTAACTTTTAATAGGTAATTAAATATTTTCAATCAAACATATCTATTATCTTTGGATATACAAATATATTTGATCAAAGAATATTAATTTATCTCTATCATGCTTACTGTTCATGGAATAACGATTCATCTTTGGATAAACCCTAAAGTTTCAATGAATAGTGAACATCAATTTATCCACTGAATTTTTTTCATTAATAAGCATTTAATTATGGATAAATGATCAGATTATGCATGATAATTTTTTTTAGTCATTCTAGTTTGACCACTTTGATGACTAACAAATTATACATAAATATAAATAATAATTAGATTTTTAAATATATGTTAAATATTCTAGTTTGGCTACTTTGGTGACTAATAAACTATACATAAACATAAGAACATGCATATAAATAATAATTAAAATTTTAAATATATGTTAAATATTCTAATTTGGCCACTTTGGTGATTAACAAACTATACATTAATATTAGAACATGCATATAAACATTAATTAAAATTTCATCAATAATTACCCCAAGATCTTTATTAAACAAAAGTTTAAAACAAACTTAATCCATCATTAAAGAATAAAACAATCATTTAAGAAAAGAAATTTTTGAGGACTGTTTTGAAATTTTAAAATTTTTAGGAGCTAATTTGCAAAAAGATCCATGACTGTAATTGGATCCTTTTATAATTTAAATTTCTTTGAGGGCTTAACCGTAAAATTCTCGATTTAAAGCATTAATGGATTTCTTCTGCTTAATGGATGCGGATCAAACCCAAACCCAATTTCATTAATTGGGTGGATTATAGATTCGGGTTTCTGATCCAAAACCCAAACCAATTAGGGCATAACCTCTTCTCCCTTATGAGAAGAGGGGTTTACCACGCCCAAAGGCGGCTGACCGGCTGCCCAAAAACTTTCCGACTGCCAGCCTTCGCCCCGCATGGTGCCCCTGGCCTCTGGCACGCCGTCGTCGTTGTGCGGCGACCTCCCGCACGTCGTCGCTGTTGCATGGCGACCTCTTGGCCACCGGTCGCCGTCAGGCGTGGCGTCATCCTGCACGCCGCGGTCCGGCGCTGCACCACCGCTCGATTTTGGATTGGGGCTGATCGGCCACCGCTGTGCTGCCACCGCCATCCTTCTTCCTCCCGACTCGCGCCGGTCCTCTTTGAGCCGGATTGGGATCGAGCGACCGATCCTCCGTCCTCCGCATCATACGACCTCAAATGGCCAAACGGCCACCGAAACACCTCCCCCTCTTTCGGAAAACAGTGATGGCCGATCATTCCGGTCCGTCGCCGGCACGGCAGCAGCCACGGCTGCTGCCCATTCATCGGACGACATGGGTCGGCCAACGTGGCCGGCCCCAAAACCCGCGTTGGCCGACCCCAAAACCCATCCTTTATCTTTTTTTTTTTTATTGGTTTTGTTGGAGGGGAAGACTCACCGGCCCGCCGGCCATCCTGGTGCAGATTAATGCAGAGATGACCGAAATCTAGTCATCAACAATGGGAGGAGGGTATACCACAGCAGAAAGATCCATTACATAATTTAATTAATTTATTTATTTTTTATCATAAAATTTTAGTCTAAAAATTTTAAAATAAATAAATAAATTTTTTATTTCATGAAGATCATGAAAAACAGATTCTTATACATACATGTAAATATAAATTTTAATTTTAATATTTTAGATATATATTTTAAATTAAAAATATTAATTAAATGTAAAATTATAAAAAAAATTTCATGATCTATACAAGAACTTGATGTAGAAAAAAAATATTTTTATTTAAAAAATTAATTTTTTTTAGTTTTTTTTATGATGTAATTATAATGATGAAATTTCTATGTTTTTATTATGAATAGAAATAAAATCTATATTTATAGATTTCCATCAATACTTTCATCAAATAATTAAATAAAATTTAAATTTTATTTATATTTAAATGAAATATAATTTAAATTTAAAATTTATAATAAATTAATTATTTAATCAGAATATATTCTAACAGTGCAGTTTCACTGATGGATGCAGATATAGAAAGCCCGGTTTCATGTGCAGGAGGAATAAAAAATTGTATACCTGTTGGCAGGCCACGTTTTGCACAAAAGGGAATCATTTTAGCTGCCAGCTTCCGTCCCACTTTATCCTTATTATTGTCAGCCTTACATAGGACCCCAGTAACCCCCAAATACCGGACGCTTCAATAGATTATGGTATTTGATTCGTCCTTTCCGTCCCACCTCGAGAATACCGCGAGGTGGTTCGTCCAGTTTGTGCATGGCCGGGAAAGGCATGTGGAAATCAACATTATAAGAGAAATTGCGAAGAATCTAAGGACATGAACCGTATGTTATCTCCCAGAAAATAAGGGTGCTAGTTTTGGGAAACGGAATTAAGTCTCTCATTGCGGTTTGGGAGGGGAAAACCATGCACTTGCCTGGCTCTTTATTGCCATCCCAACTCAAATGTTTGGCCATGCGTGCTGCTCTTATGGGTAAAGAGATGTGCAAATTGGTCGGCCCGTTTGTTTGATCAATGTTTTTTACTTTTCCTTTTAATAATCAAGCTTCGCAGAGCTTGAAGTTAAATTTTACATTTCAAAAGGTTGACCAGTAAATGTCAAGAGAAGGATAATTTGTGTAATATTTCTTTTTTTTAAAAAAATAAATAGACAAAGATGCTTTACGTGTTTTTTTATTTAATTTTAATGTGATAAGTATAGGAAGGTGAAAACTAGATAAGCAATGTTCCATGCACTCAATGATAACTGCACCTACATCTTGCCCCGAATGTGAGGGCAACACAGATGTGAGGATTGTTCGATGAAAAGGTGCACATCTCATATTTTTATTTATTAGAGAGACGATCGTGAAGTGTAAATTTTACAATATTACTCATTAGAGGTCAGTCTACTATGTTTATCTCATCCAAGAGATTAACAAAAATTTTCAAAATTTTCAAATGGTTAAAAAAAATTACCAAAGCCCACGTGACAATAGTTTAACCTATTAACTAAAAAATCAACTAATAGAGAAAATACCGACATCAATAATTTATCCTATTAACTAAACAACCAACCTCCCAAAGTCTAATCTAATAGGAAAAATGTCAACAATATATATCAGGCTTAATATGCTATTTATGTGCAGCTTGATTTATGCATGTGGAGGGATCATATTAACTTGAATAAATCAAAACAACAGGCATGATGTCTGGGATAATTGACATAGAGTTGGATGAAATCCCAGAACCTCAGGTAAATCTAACTTTTAATACTATATTAACTAGCAAACTGACTACCCAAATTTAAGTTGATAAGGAAAGGATCAACAATATTAATATCAAGCTTAACATAACTAACCTAAATACATCTTCTACGCTTGGAGTTGTTCAAGCTCCACTTAATCTTCAATCTACACTTTTATGATGACTTAATTTGTAGAAATGTCCCGCCCTCAAAATTTTTTTTTTTAAAAAAAAGGTCCAGCACATCCTGTTTTAAAAATAAGAAGCAGTGCTTTTTCCTATAGACCAAGCTAGAGAAAGATTCCATATAATGTATTTCAACTCTCTTACAAATTAAATTCATTAACGGTTTCATAATGGGAGATACTTGAAATTGTATTGGTACTAAATCTAATCTTAGTCCAAAAAAGTTATAAATAGAAGTAGCCAAGACCAATAACACTATCTTTTATTGGGACTTGCTAGATCTTAGCACTGCTTCCTAATGACACTTTAGCTATTGCTCTTTATATCGAGTAAAGCATGGCAGAGATGTATATGCTATAAATAATAGAGTTGGTTTATTAAACACTGCACTTGGGATAGGGGTTCCAAGCTTTGAATATACTGGAGTCTAAATGCTTTGCATCCCCTGATCCCACCAAAAAAGTGCGAGCAATGAAAAAAAGGAGAAAGTCGAATGAGATCACGAGGATCGCGTGGGACCGTCGGTGATGCTTTAATTGGAAGACGCGAACATTGAGTTAATTTAAGAAGATAGAGACAACATTTAATATTCCCCCATCCGAACTCCTAATTAAGTTGGCATCTTTACCCAAATGGTCACAGGATATCTCTTCGAAATTGAGGCTCTCGTACGTACCAGTTATGCTTGGATCTAAATGCCTCATCGGCTGCATACTATTTGACAGACCATCTCACTAGTTGCACTCTCTCAAAAGAGAACACGTTACCCATGCACTATTTTTGAAAGCTGATATGGCATTTGATGATTGGAAATGGTTTGCAAGATTTGTCGAAATTATTTTTTAATCACAATTTTGCAACATGAGTGAGTGCACAAGAAAGTTGTGCATAGAAAGAGTATACTTTGTCGGACTGGCCACATCTAAAGGTGTAAGAGGCCTGGCAGCTTTGTCCCGGCCAGCCGAAACCCAGCAGATGTGCATGAATTAAAAGCGAGTTCATCCCGAGGTGTCAGACAAATGCTTGAAACAAGACTACTAGCACCATTATGAGCCATGAACTCCTCCATCAGGGCGGAGTGGAACCATTGACTAGCACCGGATAATTTATTCTAAAATCAAAGTAGATAAAACAATCTCTTAGAATGCTTCCTTCAAGCATCATGTTAAGTTCTGATAAAACTAGTTAATCAGATCGTTCGAATCCACGCCTTGGATAAAGAAGACGAGGGTAGCATGACAGCATTGCCATTGCTTGCCAAGAATTTTCTTGGCTCTTTCGGACTCGAGCAAGCAGTCGTGGACTTGATGAGAGTTTTAAAGACTTTGGTTTCCATCCTGGAATTGCCTTGCAAAACTAATCTTGTGATTTCATATGGTAATGGGAGCACGTCACTAGGTTGCCACCCCATGGCCGGCAGCCACGGGGCCCACAGATCTGGATATTAACGATTGATGGAAGTCCATAACAATGGTGGAGGGTTGGATTTTCTTCATGAAATAAGTAATTAGCAATTAACCAATGAATTGGAGGTTGTTAGAGGTTTCTATCACTAAACGATATTTAATTGTTTGTGTTCAATTCGTGAGACAAACCAACCAAAGTGGAGCACCAAATCTGCAAACAGACAATGAGAAATGACAAATGCTGAGCTGGCGCCATATTTTATGCTGCTCTTATAATATGCTGTTGAGTGGAGTAGATGGTCAAGTTATCATGATCATAGGGTGAAAGATAGTGATCAGAAAACATTTATTTGGTCACACTGATGGCTAACACGAGACTGGATTAAATCTTATGCTCATTTAGCAAGAAATTCTGTTTGACCAGTAGTGAGTTGCGCATTTGTTGCTGAAACATGTGGGAACATTGCATGTAGCATTCGATTGCCCTGACTCGTCCAATATCGACATTTTATATTCCATCCATCTTCTAATTTTCGATTCGAGCCTGAGTTGTAATGATTAGAGCTATCCAACAACTATTGGTCTAAATCTGAATTGCTACCACGTAACTTATAATAAAGCCACCTTATGAAGAAGAAGGTTGTCCTAATGCTGACTTGGTTCAGTTCATTTAAGAACTGGACTAAATGGGACAGGGTACAAAAAATTTTGGTTGGGCACACCATGTTCACCATTCGGTTTTGGCAAAACTTCAGGAGTTTAGCGTTTTTCTAGTTAAAACTAGTTTGAGTACCACAAAGTTAGAGTTATATGATTGATAGGCAGCAGAAATATAAATGGAAAAATATACGATTGAAATTGTAAACTATATGACATAATAGTTGTGCATAAGTCGAGGTTGGCAACCGGCATGTATGATCATGGGCGATGTTGATCTAAAATGGTCCTTGCAAATTAGTTAGGACATTGGTGCACGGTTGTAATAGAAAATAGGATGAGATATAAGATTTAGGTGAAAATGATGGGAAAAGAATTAGGGTAGGCATTGATAGAACATGCAGTCACTAGTTAAATGATTGCCAAAGAACAATTTGCCCGGTGGTACCAAAATGCCAGCGATTTATCGGCTATTCTTGTACATAAATATATAAGATAAAGCTATAAGAATGATAGGGTGAGGGATCTTTGATAGGTTGCCTTGAAACTATAGCTATATAGTCGGTTTTAAATTTTAGCGGATAAAGACATGTACTAATCAGTAAATAGGACTGTAAATTAGATTGGCTCTACCATGGAACACTTTGAAGGAATACTATAGGTTAATTTGTCGGTTGTTTTAATTACTTTTAAT
Source organism: Cocos nucifera (assembly GCA_006176705.1). Classification (NCBI taxonomy): domain Eukaryota; kingdom Viridiplantae; phylum Streptophyta; class Magnoliopsida; order Arecales; family Arecaceae; genus Cocos; species Cocos nucifera. The sequence goes on along the minus strand of QRFJ01000179.1, from coordinate 1,088,455 downwards.
AATATTTTATTTTCTAATTTATTGAATGCATTCTAAACATATATAATTTATTTATCTAAATAAAAAAAAATATATACACTAGCTAATAATAAATATTATCCAATTGCTGAGTTTTTTTTGAGATCGGTGATCATGAATAGAATTATTTATAATTTAGAAAGCATTGCTACATCTTTATAATATTTATGGATCGAAAAGTATTTAGATGTTATTATGATGGGCCATTTACTTTGATGGATATTCAAAAATCTATTTTAAATTTATTCCGTGATTTCATTAAAATAATAATTATTTACTATTTTGGTGGAACTTACGTGTACAAATGAAATGATGAAATCATATAGCCATTTATGTAGAATATTATTTTTAAGATCTCTATATTTTTCTAAAAAGATCATGTCATATTTAAATTCGAAGCAAAATTGTCGAAGAAGAAAGATTAATTACCTTCCTTTGGCCATCAGTTATTTTACCGTTTTAACTACCGTATGAAATCGTTACCGTAATCATTGGTAATCCTAATGAATTTTTTCCCCTTTTTCCCGTTTTGGCCGTTAATAGCATGCAGCCGTTGGATGGAAGCCCGGAACTGTTAGCCGTTGGTCAAAACTAGGGTTTTGAAATCAGAGCAGAAATTTCACCGGAATTATGATGGGGCCCACTTCAATTTTCTCTCATCTAGTGCTTGGTGCAAGATTACCCGTATCTGCAGTTCATTGACCGTGCGTTGCCAGCCACCGCCGGTACCGATGAGCTGTCGGGATCCAACACAGCAAACAGCATTCTCAACAAAATCATCCAAGAATGCCACGTCACGCGTGTCCGTCTCCAATTCGCTCCAAAGCCTGTGTACCGCCCCTCCTTCCGATAGCCCATGTCCGTGGAACCTGTTACCTGGGGAACACGCATAGAAATTTCTACGCGGGGACCCTCTGAGTCCATCTCCTCCGTTCACGTATTGCGTGATGCCCAATCAGTTGTGACGCTAGTTTTGGCGATGCGCGCGGACGTTTGAGATGCCAAAGTCGGCGGGGCACCAATTTGCGTACACGAGTTTGTATGCGAGATCTTGCATGACAGCATCATCACCGTCCGAACTCCGTCCATCGCCAGGCCCTTAGTGTGGGCCCCACTCTATTCCATCCGGTCACAGCAGTGTTTTTATTTTTCCCGTTTCAAGGCAGTGCAACTAACCTAGCATCGCTCTTTGCTGCAAACTTTTTTTTTCCTTTATAAATTTAATAATAAAATATTATTAAAATCAAAGACCGGCAGACTTGATATAGCCATCATAACAAACACAGGCCACATTAAAACCCATTGCAGCCGCCGGAGCGCCCTCCAACTCCTCTCCAATTCCCCCTCCTGCCTTCCCTCTTCCCCTGCTCCTCGATCGCGCGCGCTTTTCGTGTTAGAGAAAGAGTAAAGACTCGCGATCAATATTCTAATCTCTTCGATAGTTCTACTATCGTTTTTCGTTCGATTTCGGATCGGTTTTGGGCCTGAAGAGATGGTTTCTTCTGTTTGTTCTTCAAAATTGTAGCTTTGATCAGCATTTTCTTGACCTTGGAGTGGTTGGGTTTTCGATTTTGGGTTTTGTTTGCAGATCTGGGAGATCTAGGATTTGGGGATCCGGAATGCAGCGGACGAGAGGCTATTTGGAGCGATCGAATACGATGACGAGGGAGAAGCGGGGTTTGAATCCGAGCGACGAGGAGGACTTGCACCCCGAGCCCAAGCGGCAGAAGGTCCCGGCTTTAGCGAGGTAAAAATAAACAAAAAAAATGGTCTTCGTTTAAGAAAGTTGAGTTCTTGGATGATGATTATATCTCTCTCTTGCTTAGTTGAGCTCTTGTTTTGTTTGAAACGGTTCTTTTCGAATTGCTATTGTTAATTTTCTGCTTTTCTCTTCTTTTTTTTTTTTTGTGGAAAGAACTTGGTTATTTGGAGGCAAGAACCTTTTGAGCTCATAGGCGGAAAGTTTTTAAGAAAACCGGTATATTGCTGAGGATAATTTCTCGTTTAAGCATTCCTAGCCGTGGCAGTTAGAGTCGAATTCTAGTCGAATTTTGTTAAGTATTTACTAAAGCATAGATGATCGTTTACCGGATTACCTGTGGCCTTTTTGGAATATTCTTACTTCTCTTATGGCTTTGTTCTTAAAGTCACCTTTATGAGGGCCTTGTTGTTGCCGACTGCCCATTCAATTATATTTTCCTAGATAAATATTTCCCAGGCAACATTTAGACGGGAAAAAAATTTATCCATGTTCTTTTACACATGGGAAAGTGGTTTTGAAATCTCTTACCCATGTTCTTTTGCACTACTACTTTACTGGCTGATGGGAGAATGATTTAGTCATCCCCTAGATGGGTAAGATTTTCCCCCATTGCAAGGGTAAATGCTACCTATAGAAAAGTAACTTATCCATCTTGAAAAGCGTAAGAATATGGGTAAGTTGGTCAATGAAAAAACTGACCAACTTGTCCATGATATTTATCCATAAAAAAAAGGGGCCCTCAAGTGAAAGCTGAGACTCAAGCTTTCAATAATGCATACTGAAAAACAAGATAAGCATTGAACTATGTACAATAAGAAGCATTTAACTAATAGAAATAGCTTGTTTATCTGTTTGGGTTTTGGCCAGCATATGAGCATGGGTAACAGAAGATTGGGTTTTGAATATAAAGCAACACATGAGGTACTGATGCAGTCAATCTCTCTATTCAACTTTAGGATATGGAAAATGGTGAATTTTATTCTCTATATAATTACTGATTTTCTTCTGATTTATCTGATAACGAGTATGGAGAGTGTCATTTTTTAAAATGTCATCGAGCTTAGTCAGATATTGAGCTTATCATTTCTTTTCTAGAGGAAAAGAACAAGAAACATGATGCATTATTATATAGTTATTCATTTTAATTGACAATTGTGCATCTTGTGCAGTGTGATTATCGAAGCTTTGAAAGTGGATAGTCTGCAGAAAATTTGTTCATCACTGGAGCCGGTCCTTCGTAGAGTTGTAAGACGAATGCCTTATTCTCTGGCATAGTTTTATTGAACTTGAAATAGATTACGGTTGCAAATTTTAGTCATCCAGTTTAATGTTTGTTATATTTCCCTTTTCTTGGTGCCATATGAACTGATTCATGTCAATGATGGAACTGGCTGTTGAAAGAATTTATCCCTTTTTTTTCCTTCCTCTGCATTATTATCAGCAATATGATGTAAATTGATTTTGAAATTTCACCATGCCTTTTAAATAAAATTTCAGTACCTTTTCTTAATCATCGTTTAAATTACCTTTTTTCCTCCTTCCCAATCGGGACTTTCTTTTCATGATTCAATTAGGAATTGTGAATCTTCATTCATTCAATTTTTAGTTTGCAGTTTCATTTATTGTTTTTTTAAACAAATCTGTTTCTTCTAGATGTTTCAAGGAGCTGCAAGCATGAAGGGCCTTCATGGAAGGCTATCAAAATCCCATAACATTGAGATAAGGGCCTTCATCTATATCCTTTTTGTATAGAGATGAAGGTTATCTGAACCTTGTATTTTGTGTTCTGTGGTTTCAAGACTCCTTCACAAGCATTATTCAATGATCATTGGAAGTTGCATCAGTGATTTCCTATGGTTTGAAGGCTTCTGATTTATAAATTCTCTCTGGCATAATATTATGATTACTGCTAAGGATCTATATTACTTATCTTCTTCAAAGCACTATAAATGATACTTGATGACACCATATTGTGAACGTCAACATATTTTGACATTCCACTTTTGTCTTGGTTTGAGGTCTCTTCTCCTTTCTTTTTCTCCTATAGTTTTCTGAACTTGGTTTTTTTTCCAATAATTTGTGCCACCCCTTTTCTTTCATTTCATGTTTTACTGTTCCTCAATTTGTTGGGTGCTGTTTTATGCATGTGCATGCATGCATATGTGTATACATACATATGTACCTATATACATATTGGACTACACAATTTTTGTTAAAGCTTTGACGATAGATCCTCCAGATTGAAGATTCATGCCATTGAAGTTGATATACACTACAAAAAAGGTCTAGAAACCAAAATTCACTTATGTCGGTGGTCTCTAACCTATGCATCAAATGGATATGGAAATGAATGGCATCAAATGGACTATTGTGTTAAAATACATGATAGGATACATAAATTGAAAATCTCCTTCATTGTTCATGGTCTGCACTTCTTAAAACATAGCATATTTAAATTTACTAGGCTTTGATTATCAGATCAAAGGAAAGCATAGTATCATACTTTAGAACTGTTCATTTTCCCATCTACCTGATGCTTATCTCAGAGACAACTATAATAGGTAAATTTTGGTTTCCAACCTTTTTTTATAGTGCAAATAAACTGAAATAGGTTGGATTTTCAATTTGGATGTGGCATCATTGGTTTTGAATCATTAAACATTTTGTTGTGTGTCTATACACATATTATATTTATCAAGTGTGGTTGCACTGTCAGTTATTAGGAAGTGAAGCACAGCATATTTCAAGTTAGGTGTTGCAATGTGAAATTTGGATTTTTGGATTGCTTTTATTTTCATTTCTCTCTATGTTATATAGTTTTGTTAAATTTTAAGTTATCTCAACCTCTGCAGCTTTAACTATGTGAGTGGGGGACACCACTTTTCTCTTCTGTTTGGCCCCTCTTGCATCGAGTCAAACTTTAGTTTTTGTTCCTTTTTTCTAGAAAGCTACATTTTGTTAGTTTGATTGCTCATCAGATTTGCCATATGCTTAAATAGGTTAGTGAAGAGGTGGAGCGTGCTTTAGCTAAACTTGGTCCTGCTAGAATTGGGGGCAGGTATGAGATTATAATGCTTTTATTGTTTCTTGGCATGAATTTTAAGACTCACGATATATGTTACATTAATTTGTTCCGTTTGCTTTTTCATCTGGTTATTGCTTTTTCATCTGGTTATCTTTTGACTGAAAGATATCTGGAAGGTTGTTCATTTGTGCATGTTAAATGGTGTATATGTTGTAGAATGAGTTCTGCTTTTGTTAAGTCTGAAGGACTCTTATAAAAGATATCTTGTCGTTCAAAAGATGGTAGCAGTACTGTGACTTCAGAACTATGAATTAAACTGCAAAATCTGGTGCAAGATAGTTTTCTTTTGGCTCTGCTATATGAAGCATGAAATTTCTTGAGGCTAGCTTGTTTGTATAAACATTGATTAACTGATCATGAACCCCATTCTAAAGTTATGTTCCTGATGTAATTCTGGAACTTGATCATATGTGAAGCCAAAAGAAGGATTTTGCTAACACTGTATCTATTGGTTTCAGTGCTAGATATTATATACATACATACAAACACACAAGCATGATGCGTGCACACGAACATACATACACAAGCACATATAATGTTTCCCAGGGTTAGTTGCAGTCATGGGGTGTTATCTAGGTACATGGAGGATATTACGAAATCCTAGGGCCTTTAAGAGGCTATGGTGGTTTGTAATCTAATGGTGGTGGACTTTCATAGGTTAGAGTCTTCCTGCACCTAATTTCTGGTATCGTGCCAGTCACAAGCCAGCATTGTATGGTTTTGTAATGTGCTGTGCTGTGCCAAGGCCCATATAAGAGAACAGGGGTTTGTGCTGGTCCCTATCAGTCTGTGCTGGTTGACATCAACCAGCAAATGTGATGCTTTAGTATGAACAACCTCCATGCACAAAGTTTCTCCCATTTTTATGGACCATCACATATTCACACATTATGAGTTATGATGCGCCTTTAGCTAAGATATCTACAAACTACCTTGTACTTTGTGAAATTGTTTATTACCCTACCATGCTTAGAAAAGACAAGAACCTTTTGCAAATCATCATGTGCTAGAACCTTAGAGGGAATATTAATAATTTTTGCGGGTTAAAAAAATAAAAATAAAGCAGCTGAAGTTGATTGTAGATAAGGAAGAGGATGAATGCAATTTCTGGATTGGTTGTAAATGGGCCAAAGATTTAGCATCTCATCATGTGGGAGAAAATCCAGATTTTTTTTTAAAATTTTGTTATTTTCTTATAGTATTCATGCATTGTCCTCTTCTGTACAAGTCAATATTTTTATGATATTACTTTATTCAAACACTTTATTCAACCTGTCAGTCAAACAAGCAGAAACATACAGTCCACCAATCTAGCTTTCAAAATTTTTATTAAGGATATGGTTTTTATTTGGTTTATTGCTTTCGCAAGTGTGTTGAATTTCTTACGTGCATTCCTGGGCTTAGATGTTAAGCTACTTAATAGTTTTACAAGGAAATAAGTAAACTAAATAGCCACTCGGTCCATGTTTACTCAATTCAGCAAATGTTACATATCTTTGAAATCCACAAAGCTTTTGTTGTGCCTTGAGTAACGTAACTGGATAGACACTTTAGCATTTATATATTCTTGTAAGTAATTATGCTTAGTCTGAGTGCCGTACCCCTTTCTCTCTTTCACATACACATGGTCACGCACATGCATACGTGCAAATGTGCATGCACATGTCATGCCTACTGTGAATTATATCTGAAACAAATTTACAGTACTTTGTAAAACATTTTTAGGTTGTTAGTTGATCAATCTCGTATAATTCCTGCAGAGCTGTTTTTGAAATAATACAAACATGATAACCAATACACCATTAATTTCTGCTTCATAACTGATTCATTAGAGAATGTTATTAGCATCCTCGAGTGCAAAGAAATGATCGCTGCTAGCTTGCAAGAAGTTGTATATCACTTTCTTTTGGGGAGTAAATTAACCTACCAATGTATTCGCTGTGAGAATTTCCTAAATTTAAGAAAATACAGGTCTTCTCCCAAACGAATTGAAGGGCCTGATGGAAGAAATCTGCAGCTGCATTTCAGGTCAAGACTGTCCCTTCCCCTTTTCACAGGTGGAAAAGTAGAAGGGGAGCAGGGGGCTGCAGTTCATGTTGTGTTGCTTGATGCAAATACTGGTCATGTAGTAACATCAGGGCAAGAGTCATCTGCAAAACTAGATGTTGTTGTGCTTGAGGGTGACTTTAACAAAGAGGATGATGATGACTGGACAGAAGAAGAGTTTGAAAGTCATGTAGTCAAAGAGCGTGAAGGAAGGAGACCACTTTTGACTGGGGAATTGCAGGTTTTGCTGAGAGAAGGTGTAGGTAGCCTTGGGGAGCTCACATTTACTGATAATTCTAGTTGGATCAGAAGTAGAAAATTTAGACTTGGCCTGAAGATTGCTTCAGGCTTCTGCGAGGGAATTCGTATTCGTGAGGCCAAAACAGAAGCTTTCACTGTCAAGGATCACAGAGGAGAATGTAGGTCTTCTTTGCACTATGCTATAATTAATATATGAAGATCTTGTTCTGCATTCATTTGAACTTTGGTTTGAATTGTTTTTGGTTGTTTTTTATAGTATACAAAAAACACTATCCACCTGCATTGAAAGATGAGGTTTGGAGGTTGGAAAAGATTGGCAAGGATGGTTCATTTCACAAGAGGTTAAATAAATGTGGAATCTATACGGTTGAAGATTTTCTCAGACTTGTTGTTAGAGATTCACAGAGATTGCGAAATGTAAGATTCTATATGTGGTTGGTTGTGATGGAAGCTTACATTATCCACTATTTATTGCTCTAACGTATTTATTCCAATGATTGCAGATCCTTGGAAGTGGCATGTCAAATAAGATGTGGGAGAGCCTTGTGGAGCATGCCAAGACATGTGTCTTGAGTGGAAAGTACTATATATATTATTCTGATGAGGCAAGGAGTGTTGGTGCTATTTTTAACAATATTTATGAGTTTTGTGGCTTGATTGCTGGTGGGCAGTTCTATTCAGCTGAAACTCTTAATGATAGTCAGAAGGTTGGTCACTTCATTGCACCATTCTCTCTTGTTATTATCATGCTGCGGCATATCATCTTTGATTTATCATATACTTTCATATGAGTTGAGCAAAATATATGATGTGTGAAATAACAACTATTGTTGTAACAATGTGTGTTGAGCTAATGATTATGCTATAACCTTCATTACTGCTGTATGAAATTTTTTATGTGGGATTAAATAAGGTTCAACACTCTGGCTTTGGGGAAACTAAGTATTTTGAGCTTGTGTCGTTCCTATCTTGGATCTAGTTGGTTAGTGACATCTTCAAAGAAATTGTTTTTTTTGTCCTATGAAACTTTCTACATGTGCGCATGCTCAGGCAAATATACATGCTTGAGTTTACACAGATGGGCACTCACACTCATGCACATGAGTGCTGCCGTACGTCCTTGACATGTGCACTCAAGGTAAATTAAGCCCATGACCTCTGTGACAGGTATCGATCCAACAAAGTGTTGCAGCAAGATGCATTAGCACACGTAAAGAGCTGTTACACTTTTTTATTTTACATCCATGATGCATGGTTGTGGATGCACATACATGTAGAGACATGAAATATGTTGAAGCATCACCATGCTAACAGCCTTTGTAAGAAGATTTTGTTAAATATTTTATCATCTATCATCACACCTTATCCTTAGATATGTCGAGTTTCAATATCACCTTTCCTCGAACATTCTGGATATAATTTGACCTATCTTTAGAACATACTAGGTTACATTCTTCATGTCTGAATTGCTAAAGGCATTGGAGTTAAGATGTAAACACTATGTTTTGGTTTCATGATGGAGGATTCTTTGAGACATGAATCACTATGACCTAATGATCTCACGATGTCAGCTCTACATTTTACTTTGGTTGGGCTTGTTAAATTAGTAAACCATTTCTTAGCAGCTCATATTCAGCTTGATATGGGCTTGACCCAATTTTAAAAGAGCCAAGCTTGAGCCAGGATTTGAAAATTGAAAGTTAAGCAACTGAACACGAGCTATGCCTGGATAGCTCTTGTTTGGCTTGATTTAAGTCAACTTAAAGAAATAAAATACATTTTAAAATAATCTACAATGTTTTATTTGCTATTTAATTATAAAATTTATTTTTTTTACATTTGTTATTCATCTTTTAATAAATGGATATAGTGTTTAGCTGTGTGATGAAGGTGAGAAGAGACATTTGAGCATGTTTCAGTTAATGATATATATTTTTGTTGTTGATCATGAAACTTATTAAATACACTCGCTGTTGGTTTCAGCGCTAATCTTTTTAGGAGATTGGGTGCTAAATCAGAAGGGTGTACTCGCTGAAATTGGGAGTCCTGACAAGATGAGAATTTTAGCATATTAAAAGACAAAATATGTTATTGACTGTTATATTCTACCATGCACCATGATTAGTTGATTACCTTTAAAGAGAGAAAAACTGCCTCTGACTTTCCCCTCATTAATTTGGTTGGTGGGGAGTTCATCTCCTTCCAAAATTGACATACTTGGAAAGAATAAGCCCTTATTCATCCTTTCTCTGGTTTCCAAACAAAGCCTAAATGAATCAAAATAGAACATAATGGAAATAACCTTTTTTAGCCCTCTTTTGTATATTGACTGCTATATTAGTCATTATGTAAGAGTAAATCATTTATTCACTTATGATGCAGTAGAAAATCAAATCGTTTCTATCTGCTTTTGCGCACTTTTCCTAAAATCAATTAATAGAAAACAAGGAAACATTGATGTATCGTGCCAAACCATTTTCAAATATAAAAAATAGAGTATGTCACAGTTTTTGCTGCTGCATTTAACATATTATTATGTCCTATTCAGCTAGTCTCTATTTTAACATTATTTTTTCAACAACTGTGTATTGGACCCTGAAACCCAAATGAAAGTACAAGCAAGAACAAGGAATTCTGTGAGTGATGCCAATTTTTTTATACATATTTTTCAGGTCTTTGCGGATGCATTGGTGAAAAAGGCATATGATAATTGGTTGCATGTCTTAGAATATGATGGCAAAGCTCTTTTGAACTTTAAACAGAACAAGAAGGAAACTGCAGCAAATTATCCTGTTTCATATGATCAGCAAATCTCACAAACTAACTTGTCAGTTTCTGTTCCCTTGGAGCAGCCTTCAGTAGATGCAGGAATGGGTGTTGGAGGTGAGGAACTCCTTGAATCTTTGAATTGTTACTTTGTTAGCACATAATTTATATCAAATACTGAAGTAGCTCCTTCCTAAAATGCCTATTTACCTTGGTCTTTGAAGATGATCCGAATAAGGATGGTTTTGTAACCGCAGGATGGCTACCATGCTCGTATGATTAGTACTAGATGTAACAACTACAGAATTTTTATACCAGCTAAAATTAGAGTAATGAACGAAGCCCTTCTCTTTTAAAGAATTCCATATGGATTTAACTGTCCACCCTGTTTCTTAGGAATAATATATATCACTCAAACAAATTAATTCTGAAATACTTCAGAGTGCTGACCGTTGCTTGTTTTATTCAGGAAGTACCATTTCCGCTGGTTATAGCGGGAACCAAGCGACCAGATACTCCAGTCATCCTCAAAATTTGTCTTCTAATGCCCATATCCAGTTTGGGAGTGCTTCATTCATCCCCCAGAATCACTATGTTGGCTCCTCTCATCAAACTCAACGGGACGAAAGTGTGGGACGAGAACTGGGCCCACCACAGCAGGAAAGCATTGGATTCCAGCAAATTGGCTCTTCCATGCAGCCATCAAACCTGAATTCCTATGATGACTGGTCTCGTCAACGGGACAGTCGTGGTATTGATGATTTCTTCTCGGAGGAGGAGATCCGCACGAGAAGTCATGAAATGCTCGAGAACGAAGACATGCAACAATTGCTTCGTGTCTTCGGCATGGGTGGAGCTGTCAATTTACCAGAAGATGGATATAATTTCTCATCCTACGTGCCATCACCTTGCCCAAACTTCAACTTTGATGAGGATCGTAACCGTAACTTTAACTTTGATGATGATCGTAACCGTTCATCGGGTAAAGCTGTTGTTGGATGGCTTAAAATAAAGGCAGCTATGAGGTGGGGGATTTTTATCCGGAAGAAAGCTGCTGAGAGGAGAGCTCAGCTTATTGAGCTGGAAGAGTAGCTGCAAAGAATGTGATAACTAGGGTCAGACAAAGCGGGTTTGGTGTTGTTCTTGCTGTCTGTCTGCTACTCGAGGAGGATGCAGATTGAATGTTCTGGAAATGGCTTAATCTTGTTGCAACTAGGGATGTTGAACACTGTTCCTCTGTACAGTAAGGTTCTCCATTATTTTAATTTCCCAGATTTGCTGATTTATGTGATGCTTGTGGAGTAAAGCCTCAGAGGGTTTGATACTTTGAGTTGGAAGGCCTGTTTCAGTTCGATAACCAACGAATGACTGACACTTTGATGTGAGGTTCCAGGTATTGGTGACTTGAGATCATGTAATAGCACAATAATAAGAAGTAATGGAATCCCTTAAAATCTTGGAAATAGCATGTGTTTTATCTGGGACAACTAACGTTCACATTGCAGGAGCGTACTGCCATATAATATACTTGTTTGTTCAAGATTGTATTGGGATGTGGACGCTGCAGGTAACCAGCAGCGATCGTGGAGAATTGGTTTGGGACTGTGTCTGTTCCAGCTTCCACAGTTCTTGGAAGTGGTAGAAGACTTAATTTTCAGTTCGGTGATTTCACGGTTTAATGGCTTGTGAAATGATAGGAATATCCGATCAAATTGTTTCTTCAGGATTGTGTTTGGATGTGGAAGCAGGTAAATAGCATCGATCCCTGAGAATTGGTTCAGGACGGTGGCTAATCCAGCTTCCACGGTTCTTGGAAGTGGTAGAAGACTTTATTTTCAGTTCGATGGCTTGTGAAACTATAGGAATAGCGAATCAAATCGGAAAGGAAGCATGATTACAGTTTTTACTGATTAACGAAAAATCCTTGAGGCATTTGTGATTTTCCCTCCTGGTCAAGTGATTCACAAAAATAATTTTCTGCCAATAAAATTAATCAGAAGTCATTCATTGGAAGTTGTTCACAAATTATTTGCAGCTTATTTAAGAAATGTTTACAGTTTACCAATCGATAATGCTATTTATAATTGTCTGTTATAATTTGATAATCTATCATGTTCATTTTTCCTCCATTCCTTTACATGAATAAATATTTATCTTATATTTTAAATTCTGATCATTTGATTTTTCCAAAGTTATGATGAAGTCTGTTATTCAGAAGTTTGCTTTACGTAATAGCATATATGAAAAAGTACAGAAAATAGTTTTTTTGTTTTAAAAAAAAAGAAGATAAATGAGGGATTACAGATGGAACATGAATGGAGAAGGATGGCACATGCAAAGGTCGTTAACAGCAGCTTAGAGATGGAGAATGCTGTGCTTCTCTAACGACTACGCTAGAGGCTGACGGGGAATGAAATGTCTCTGGACACAAGGTGGTTGTTTCGGGGGTTGCAATGGAGAGCATGGCACACTGTTGTCCATGCAATTTACTTATGGATACATTTGATGTGTGGCTAAATTATTATAATATTTCTATTTTTTTATTAATTAAAAATGAGTGTAATATAGCCATCTTGCTCCCTGTACATGTTTTTTTTTTTTTTTTAATATGTGAAATTCTTCAAGATTTTGGAATTCTGTTAAATGTCTAGATATAATACTTTTATGAAATTTATCTAAATGAAATATGCAAGTAAATTATGTGTTTGTATATGTGTAGAGTTAAGCTGAGATGCTTTTTAGAGCATTTGGCTCTAAATGCTTCCTAATAAAAATTAATCAAGTAGTTTTTAGAATTCAAATCAACATGGTAACTCATGATCTATGATATACAAATCAGAAATTAACAACAAGAAGCAAATTTCTAAGGTATTTATGGATGTATCAAATGAGAACAAAATTTATAATTTCAAAAGTATGATATCGTATTTAAATTTGATCTTCTTAAAAAAATGCAAATTAGCTGAAACTTAACCCAAGTATGATTTAAAATATTAAGATAAATATCAATCATTTGGAATTGAAGATAAATGATTAGATGAATACACAAAAGAGCTCCAAAATAAATGGTGTATAATGTCAAAGTATTTTTTGCATCTTAGATCGTGACTAATAGTATCAATTTTTGTTTTTATAGGCCTTTTATTGATTTCCTTTGAGAAATATTTAGAGATGAATGCTCTTAAAAGAATCACATCATAATTTTGTATATATAAGTTTTTCTGACATTTTGAGCTTAGTTCTTGCCTTTCTTTTTTTTTTAAAAAAAGGGAGTAGAAAGATCTTTCCATTTTCTAAAAAAAAAAAAATATCTCTATGTGCCCATGCACATACACACGTGTATGTTTCTGGGTATGTGCATATATTTAGCTGTATGTATATATATGTATATATATGTATATATATATATATATGTGTGTGTGTACATTTATATATGAATGTATGTACGCACGTGCGCGCATATATATATATACATACACATACATGATAGGGGTACAATATTAATGATTCAAGCTATTAGATATAATATACTACTTTTAAACTACTTACATATCAAAAATTATAAAATTTAGAAACCCCTAATCTATGCATCAAGTAATTATTTTTTTTATATTATTTAAATTATTTTATTATTTATTAATGGATGCATAAGTTAGAGATCACCAAATCATATGATTTTTAGCATCAAATAATTTGAAGATGATAGATTATATCTAGTGACTTGAACCATTAATTTAGGATCTTCATGATCCAATTCAAAAAAAATAAAACTCTATAAAAATTATACCAAATATAACTTCAAATACACACACACACATATATATATATATATATGCACCCAACCAGTAAGCCAGTACTATTATGAAGTAGCTATTGTTGTTGAATGGATATCATTACTTTTTCAATTAATACGTTTGTATATCCTCAATTCAATCATTTATGGTACGACCTATAAATCAAGCGGTATCTTTAACGGGTCATTTGGTTGAGAGTAATCTGGTATGAAAAAATAATTTTCATATCAGATTATCATGTTTGGTATGAAAAGTGAAAGAGAGATATTTTTTCATACCAGATTATCATGTTTGGTATGAAAAGTGAAAGAGAGATGATAAAAAATTGATGGATTCTATGCTTATTTTTTAGGAAGAGATGGTAAAATAAATATCATAGAAGGATTGATATTTGGTAAATTTTTGAATGGTGGTAATTCATATTTGATAAAAATATCCCCAATAAAACTGCATATATAATCATTGATTTTATTTTAATATTTTTTAAATTTTATTTAATAAATTTTTTTTATAAAAAAATTAAGATAAAGATGGTATTATGCAAAGGGTCATGTTATTAGAGTCATTATATAAAAACTAATTGAAGATGATAATACTATTTTAGTATTAAAAAATTATTTTATATTAAAAAATATATTTATAAATTTTGTCATATTTTTACGTAGAATTATCTCAAATCAAACATAATAATTTTTTTTTATATTAATTTTTGAAGTAATTTTTTCACCAACCAAATATAGTAATTTTTTTTTTTAATAATTATTTTTTTAGATAAATAATTTTTATAAATTATCAAATTATCCTATAATTTAATATACCCCAAGGACCGTAAGAGAATATGGGTTCACTTTCAAGATCATAAACAAAAAATGGAGAAAAAATAGAAATGCAAGACCTTGAGTAAGGTACCTCAGACGGAGCTTCCATAAAATCACTCCAAAAGCTGGCAGTTTCTATCCTTGATGGCTCTCGTGCCCTCTAAAGGGGAATCAGTTGTCACCTTTAGGGGTTGCTACGAGCCCTTATATATATATATATATATATATATATATGCTACAGCTCAAGCTCCAGTAGTACAAGGCTTGCAGCTCCATCTAGAAGGCGAAGGATGAAAGCGGGAGGATGCAAGGGGCAAGATGGGGCTTTGATCGTGATGGAATAGAAAATACCATATATTGTTTTTAAGATGCTTACCCGAGCATTTTGTGCATCAAAATTAGTGGGCTAGCCGTCCATGCTTGTCACTTTGCTTTGCTCTGCATGTATCCATATGTGTTGGTTGTACCATGCACTAATTGAAAGAAAAATCAGATTTTTTTAGGTTAAATTGGTTTAAATCTGATTAGATCGAAAGGCATATTTCAAAAATTTTCTCTTAAATCAAAATCAGATCTAACATTTTTAGATCTAATTTTATGATTTGATAAATAAAAAAATTAAATTAAATTAAATTTAAATTAATGTTATTTTGATGCTGGGTAATCTGATTATCCGTTGATGATTCTGCTGATTGCCTGAGGTTCTGGATCTAGCCACGTAAACGCCTGACCTTTATCGATATTCATTCGGACTGGATCTGGAGATCTTCTCCTTCCTTTTCTTTTCTCCAAAAATCAGATCTGGATTTGATTTGGAGGATCTTCAAAACTCCTTCTGAAAATTAGCAGTCGTCTCTGCAGTAGTGCTGCCTTCTTTCTTTCTCGTCAGTCTTTTCTTGCCTGAATCGCACCAAACTGAAGCCCGACTTTCTTGGGCATGGAGAGGAGAGAGAGGGTCAGAAGATGGCGTGGAGGAGGAAGAGGGGTAGCCTTTGGGCATGGGCTAAGAGAAACTCTCTTAAGGTTGGGCGCAGACATAATTTATTTATAGATCCTGCTGCGCTATGCAGTGCTGCATCATCCCAGTCAATCGCGTTGCTTCGTGCAATCAGATCTAAATCTGATTGGTGGGATGACATCACCTGATCCAATCAGATGAGAGCCCCATAGATTCATCCTTAGATGACACCTAAGACTGATCAAAGTCTATGGCTAGGGGTCATCTAAGTTGAATCCAAGAAGCAACCTAGAGTCCTATCCGTAAGGAACTCCAGGCATTGCTATCCATGGGCGCATGCCATCTTAGGCGTGCGTCCCCTCCTTTCCAAATTTCAGTGAGGAGATAAGCCCCTATCTGCTCTCCAATAAGTGCATGACACATGGGTAGATGTCCAAGGATCAAAGGTCAACGTTTGACCGAAGTCAAAGGACAAGAATTAGCAGGTGACGAAATATGGTAGGTGTTGTCTTAAATTTATCTCATAAATTAAGACAATCCTTTTCTGACCTGGATAAGCTTCAGTTAGATCAGGTAAAGATATCTGAGTGAGTACAAACATATTTGGCTCAATCGAGACAACTTCAAATGATAATAGAAGGAGAATAGGCTCAATCGTGTACTAGCACGATTTTCTTGAACTTAATTGAATCTAATTCAAATCAATTAAACTGGATTAGTCCAATTGATGATATCCAGACCCAAACCCTTGTTTGTGTGATCCAGTTAAGTTCAGTTCTATATGGTAATGGGATATGTCGTGATCTCCATCATCAACATCATCGAAATTTCTTTCGATAGATCATAACTCTTCTGATTCAGACAACTAGAATGATCGATCATCTAAATCATTTTAATTGCTCCCAAAATCTACCAGTGACACCTAGCAGTATATGGTGGCAATCTATCAAAGTTGAAAATGAACCTCTTGGTGCAGCTATCTGTGTGATTAAGTTCTTCTATCTTGAGCTCTGATCAGATTAGGGTTAACTGAACTCGTCAAACCCTAATTTCTATCATATGATTTAATCATTTGATTCAAATCCAATGTGAAAACCTTAATAGAAACTCTTTCTATTATTTCACTCTTTGCCATGGCCATAGGGTTATGGACTTGATTCTCATGATCATCATAGGGCTGCTCCTCATCCACCGAGGTAGATAGATTCCATCTTGGTGCAATTCAATTTCTATAATGAACATGCTATAGCCAACATACACCTCAAAATTTCGAATAGCTAGGAGACCAAGTCATGGTATAGTCAAACTATAATACCCTCAAGGTGAACTATCGATGCACCTCAGATCAAAGAATCAGACACACCACTGCAGCTTTGAGTCAATCATCGATGAGAAGGTAGACTTCCTTATGACTACTCGAGGTGGTCACGCTCAGTGCCCTCGTTCTATAACGAGTATCTGTACTCTCGCTCTAGTGTTTCTACATCGTAGACTCAGACTCATCTACCATAAAGAAGTAATTATACACTAACCTTCTGGATCAATCACCATCCTCATGATGATCCTACGGTCAGGAGCATTTTATGAGTTAATAATAAAAATTCTTATCTTAAATTTTCAACTCTTGAAAATAAAAATTATCATTATATTAACTCAAGGAATATATCACAGACACTAAATATACATATGTGATAGAAAATAATTTATTTTAT
This sequence comes from Cocos nucifera, assembly GCA_006176705.1. Lineage (NCBI taxonomy): Eukaryota > Viridiplantae > Streptophyta > Magnoliopsida > Arecales > Arecaceae > Cocos > Cocos nucifera. The sequence continues at coordinate 1,071,235 of QRFJ01000179.1, read as the reverse complement.
TATTTATAGTCAAAATTATAATTTTATCCCTAGAAGTATATTACAAGTGTTAGCCAATTCTGACTTCTAGGGCACATATATCTAACAAACTCTCACTTAATCTAAATCCAATTGGTTATAAATCTAAGTCCCATCTTCTCAAGGTGGACTTCGATCTTCTGCTGGCCCAACGGCTTTATAAGTAGGTCCATCACATTGTAATGATTTTTAATTAGAAGGTACTTGACTCGAATGCATTCTTGTCGAGTTAATGGCATATCCCTTTCACCATTTTCTATTTTCAGATCTGATTATAACATTTATAAGATCAAAAAATAGTAAATAAATAGATCTCAAAATTATATTTAATCAAATAAAAATTATGATTATACTAGACTACACATAGAATAATTCTATTTTTAGTCTAGTTATGTATCTCATATATTTTAAATCTAGATTAATTAATTTTAATTTTTTTATTTTTTGATTTTAGATCCAATCATATCTCATGTGATATCTAAAATCACTAATTTATCAAAATTAAAATTAATTAATCTAGATTTAAAATATATGAGATACATAGCTAGACTAGGAATAGAATTGTTCTATGTGTAGTCTAGTATAATCATAATTTTTATTTGATTAAATATAATTTTAAGATCTATTTATTTACTATTTTATGATCTTATAAATATTATAATCAGATCTGAAAATAGAAAATGGTGGAAGAAATATATCATTAACTCGACAAGAATGCATTCTAGTACTACTCTCACCCAAGCACGCTTAACTGCAGAGTTCTGATGGAATCCGGTGCATTAATGCTGGTATGTTTCTTATTTGTGTGATCCAGTTAGGTTCAGTTGTGTATGGTAATGGGATATGTCGTGATCTCCATCATCAACATCATCGAAACTTCTTTTGATGGATCAGAACTTTTCTGATTCGGACAACTAGAATGATCGATCATCTAAATCATTTTAATTGCTCCTAAAATCCACCAGTGATACCTAGCAGTATATGGTAGCAACTCATCAAAACTGAAAATGAACCTCTTGGTGCAGCTACCTGTGTGATTAAGTTCTTCTATCTTGAGCCCTGATCAGATTAGGGTTAAGGTGAACTCATGAAACCTTAATTTGTATCATATGATTCAATCATTTGATTCAAGTCTGATGTGAAAACCTTAATAGAAACTCTTTCTATTATTTCATTCTCTGCCATGGCCATGGACTTATGGACTTGATTCTCATGATCATCATAGGGCTGCTCCTCATCCACCGAGGTAGATAGATTCCATCTTGGTGCAATCCAATTCCTACAATGAACATGCTATAGCCAACATACACCTCAGGAATTCTGAATGGCTAGGAGACCGAGTCATGGTATAGTCAAACTATAACACCCTCAAGGTGAACTGTCGATGCACCTCAGGTCAAAGAACCAGACACACCACTGCAGCTTCGAGTCAGTCATCGACGAGAAGGTAGACTTTCTTATGACTACTCGAGGTGGTCACGCTCAATGCGCTCATTCTCTAACGAGTATCTGTACTCTCACTCCGGTGTCTCTACACCGTAGACTCAAGACTCATCTACTATAAAGAAGTGATTGTATACTAACTTTTCGGATCAATCACCATCCTCATGATGATCCTACGGTTAGGAGCATTTTATGAGTTAATAATGAAAATTCTTATTTTAAATTTTCAATTCTTGAAAATAAAAATTATCATTACCATTAACTCAAGAGATGTATCACAGACACTAAATACACATATATGATAGAAAATAATATATTTTATTATTTATAGTTAAAATTATAATTTTATTTCTAAAAATGTATTATAAGTGTCAGGAATTCTGGCTTCTAGAGCACACATATCTAATACTAATTCATATGATTTAAAAATATGATATTTTTTATGATTTTTTTTATTCTAATTAGCCATCCATATATTACACACGGGCGTTTTAAATGTATGCTTGTGATTTGTTGTGACCTGTTTTACATTTGCAATCCATCATAAACTGGTAAGAGGTAAAAAGGAAACCCATATTTCTTCTTAGCACCATTAAAAAGTGGGATAAATCTGAATTGTTGTTAGAAGAGAGTTGAGCTTACGACTTCTCTCTCATCTTTACCTGGATGCCCTTGTGCGCTGCCTCTCTACCCCACCATTGCTTTAGCCTCTTCGTTCCCCTTTCTCTCCCAACATGTTATATGCCTCCACCATTCAATAAATTGAGAAGCCTGAATTTGAATCCTACTGGGCATGCTAGCAAGTCAAGATCAGTTGACCAGCAGCAGCTGACTAATAAACACAACAAGTTGAGTTTTTAGATAATAATCATCACCCCTAGTGCCGCCAAAGGTACTTGAATTTTAATGTTAATTTAGGACGTAGAAAAAAACTGCAAAGAAGCTGAACATTGGACTATATCTAATAGCAAGCCATGGCGGAGAGTACTTGAGGTAGGATGGAAATTGCTTTTCTATTTAATATGAAATCAAAGCTATATATAAACAAGCCACCATGTCAATTTTCCTACTTCTATTGCATCAATTATATTTTATATTGTTTAGTCTTGCCAAGCCTAGCGTTAGAACTTGGATTTTCAGGCATGGCTAGTTTTATGCACAAATTGTGGCTTAAGCTGGCTCCATCTTATTAGCCTTTAGTTGACAAAATCATTTCCAAACCAGTCCAAATTTTTGTTTAACCATTGTCCTTTGGACCTTTGTGCATCAGATCCACAAAGCTCCTAGTTGAAACATGATAACATCGGTGTTAATAATCAATCTATCAAGTAGAAAATAAAAGGAACTGCATGATTTTGAAGAAAATAAAATTCTTAACACAAACCGTTTTATCAACTGTTCATGTTAATTGACGCATAAGGACGACATGCTTGGTTCGAAGCATGATTGAATCTTTTTAACTTTGGATTGCCAAAACTATTTCCACGCCAAACCATTATTTTCCTGAAATTTTGCAAACCATAATTGCTAAACCTCGAACCCAACATTGTCCTTCGCAACTCCTTGCAAATAACCAACCTTACGGTTCTGGAACATGATAACAATGCTGTCCAAAACTAAAAACGATAGAGATACAGGCAAAACACGCCCAGTGGGACTCGAACCCACAATCGCCTGATTAGAAGTCAGACGCCTTATCCATTAGGCCATGGGCGCGTTGAATCAAACTCTGCACGTAATGTACTTTTGGTGAATGGGAAGAGCTCTCCCCTCTCTTCCACTTTTATCTAATATATGTGACCCAGTTCTCCCATTGAGCCCCAGGTACGTTGAGGTTTAGAGCCACTCCTCGAGGAACCAATTGGCGCTCTCCATTCCAATTCCAGAGGCATCTAAATCTCTTATCCGGCACCATCCACTCATCGAAAACGTGATTCTTTCGCTCTTCCATCTCTCATTCTAATGTCAACATGTGATCTTCATCCCCTCGTCTTCTCTATGTTCCCACGGCAAAAAAAAAAAAAAAAACATTGGTTTGGATTGCATAGTTTGATTTTTGATTCCATTTATTCCTTTCGTTACGGGAAGCTCCCTTAATCGTAGTATCCAATCAATCCTCTAAAGCTATACATGCTAGTGTTTATGATGTCTCTATCAGTTACGTATGCTAGCTAATAGATCTCGTATCTTTTCTCACGGTTACTGAGAAAACCCATCGACCTGTGTCCTATAATTTGCTCGTGGGAATTAAATAGTTGCATCTATGAGTGTTTGGGCGAGGGGTTGTCTTAGAGATACTCTTCAGCATAAACGTTAGGTAGCTTGCTTTGTGTGTGAACGGCTTTCTTTGGAGTAGGTTCTTTCATTTTCACTACTTTGTTTTGGAAGTATTCAGTATGTTATTTGCTATTATCCGAACTCTTTGCTGAAATAATTAATAGGATGTAAGGATTGTTCTCATGGGTAGTTGTATTATATAAATGGACGCATGGTTATACTCAACGAAGTAAGATATGTAGATTTAAAAGGCCGAAGGCATCAGCGAACCAGTTCAACCTAAAAAAGACAGGACGTAAGCCTTGGGCATTTCAAGGTGCAAGTTTCAGTATTTATTCAACTAATTATATATCTTGATAGGAGATGGCTATCAGTTTTACATGTATGTTCTTCAATTATGACAAGGAATTTACTTTCTTTAGCTATAATAAAGCGATATCATGTGAGAATGTAATGAGACACGTGCCTTCTCTGCAGTAGAAATCTCATTTTGGTAATTGGTAAACTGTTATTGATCATGCGTGCTGGTGTTCATGGTATGTTGGCTTTTCTTTTCTTTTCTCAAGGGGGAAGGTAGGATTGGCGTATCTGTTGGGCTGTCTGGGCCCCAAATTCTGTAGGATTTATGGGATTGGGCCAGCACGACTAAGAAAATCAGCCTAAGCTAACCTTCTTTAGACAAAAACCCAGAGGCTTTTATAATGGGACGGCCCGAATCCCATGAGAGAAAAAAAAAAACCTCTTTTCTCAAGCATTAGAACATGCATGTCTTCATATTAACGTCAAAGTGGGAGTTTGCTACTGCCACCACCATTCAATAGGCAAATTCGATAAACATGATCCATTCTTCATGATACAATCTAACATACGACACCACATTTTCTAATTTTCAGAAATTACTGCAGTTCTTTTGCTGCGAAAAAGAAAACCAAAAAGCTTCTGGCTTCTTCTTTTACATCATCCTTCATTGACCTATGTATCGTGTGATCTACATGGTATATATTCTATTCGTGATAATAGCATATAATAATCTTGGCTCTTGATTTGATAATGACCTTCAGTCTTCTGCATTGCTCGTGTTGGCTTAAAACTTTGAAGATCTTTTCTCTATTTTAAACCAATATTTGTTTTCTGATAATGATCTGAATATTGCTCGAAGAACTTGTGATGTATTTCCTGACGATGACAAAAGAGATGACTCGTATCCAAATGCTTAAGAGTCGAAAGCATAACATCCTAGGTTGTTTGATGAGTTATTATTGTGGGATCATATGGTAAATGATTGATTTGCGGTTTAGCTTCTTCAAATTCACCCTAATAGATCGAGAGGGCTCCCCATGCATACATGGGTTATGGTTTTTGTCAAACTCGAGAATATATATATATATTCTTAATTTTGCCTTAAGTTTGGGGAGATGATGATCATCTTACTAGGGCATTTCTGTTTCTTTTTTTTCTTTTTTTCCTTTTTCTTTTGTGTACCTATTTAGATCACCTAAATTAAAGTTCTAAGACTATTCACATGAGTACGGTTAAAGATCTTATGAAACGTTAGCCATATTACATGATTGTACGAAGGAATATGCTCCTGATGTGCCCCAATTCTGTTTGATCGAGTGGTCAGGGGACTAAAACCACGCTCATTAAGCAAAAGCAATCAAAGATTATATCCAACTTGTCCTTAATTAATCTGGCTGGTAGTTTAGATTGTTCATCGGCTTAGTAAACCCAATTTAATTTCAGAGTATGAAGAGGACTCCTAGCTTCATCATTCAGTTTATTAGGCTCAGTGGATTGTGCATGCTGATTTACTTATGGTTTTGGAGCAGAAACTCTAATTTGGTTCAACTGATGTACTCATATGAGAATAGACTCAAAGGAGTAACTCCAATTTTGGTCTTAGAACTCTGAAGGAAGACTTTGTGTTTCGTTTTGTTTTGGTTTGATGGACTTAGATGACTAAGTCCACGATATTTTCGTTGACAGAAATCAAAAACTTCATTGCAATCTGCTCAAATTATGGAACTTAGAGACTCGGGGGTAATTAAGTCCATATTGCTGCTTAGAAACTTGTGAGGTTTTCTAGATTCTTTAAATAGTTTGATGCACTTCAACGGCTAATTAAGTCACCTGATGGACTCAAGGGCCAAGCCGAAGTTGGTATAATTGGTCCAAGTAGTTCTCCCGTGAACCTATAGAAGTTTGGTTAGACTCGGTGAAATGGTTAAGTCATTGTTAAATCAAGGACATGAGTGAGGATGGTATGCTAATGCTGACATCGGACAAGGTTCATGAACAAGAAGAGAGAGTCAAAGAGCTGCATCTTTCATATGGGCTAATGGCTATGACCAATACCACTCTGGCATACCCTAAATAGTGAATTGCAAACAACTGAAGTTTGGAAAATTAGAGCCAAGGGGTCCAACGTTTAGTCTCCCACAAGCCATATCCTTTAATTTGCATCACCATGACAAGCGGTTCTCCACGTGCCGCTCAAGGCTTTTGATGGCACAGGAAATCTAATAAGGAAATTGCTAGTCGATCCATGTGTTTTACCCATCAAACTGGTTTGGAACTCCTAGCCAAGGTGACATGGGCAAATGAGGGGCCTTCTATGATACCAAAGCTAGCTTCTTGAAAGGTGATGTACTCCTCAGTTATGCAATTTAAGTCCAGTTATCAAGATGCAGTTCTCCAAGGTTTCTCAAAAGCGCGAATGAAGAAGACAAGTCCTTGATGAACAAATTGTAAGCAAAGTAGCACAATTAAGGTGCAATACCGAGTATGGAGAGGCATAATATTGGAAAAACGGGCTACTCTTGGGGTAAGAAATGCTCCCTTTTTTTAATATGGAAGACATGACATTTTCACCATTCTTCTTGCACGTAAATTTTCTTGAGCATCGTGTAAATTTTCTTGTTTCTGGATGCATGCTTCGCATTTAAAAGTGGTGCAAGGAGTATAAAATAAAATAGATCAAGTGTCATCACGCTATACTCCTTCAATGGAGGTGTATATAGAAAGAGAAACAAAAAGAATTATCTAGTAAATGGACTCAGGAATGGGTGGTGTCTGGAGGAGCATCACTGTCAATTGTTATCAGTGAACAAGAAGGGACTTCAAAACGAGAAGACCTTATGCGGTGTTTGTTTCATGCTTGATATATTATGAGATCTCTTTCCCTGTTTCTTCCGTCTTCCGCCTTTTTCCTCACCTTGTTTGATTGTGGGCCACTGGTTCTCCTTGTCACTGCATATAAGGAATTAATTGGTGCTCTTGTCTCATGTTATCTCTCCTCTTCTCTGTTTTCTAGTGGAATAATATCAAACAGGTGCTCGAAAGAGACCATTTGAAACGACTAAACCACATATTTTTAGCTGCAATGCGTGCAACTTGCAAATTATGGGTTCGATATTACCATGGAGATATTCAAAAGAGATCCTTGGTTCTTGATGTCATAGACACAACCAGGTTATGACAGGGAATCAAGAGGAGGATATATATATATATATATATATATATATATATATATATTAGAGATATGCAAATGCTGCTAGATTATTGGGATTATATGATGGTTTTGTCCAACTTTACGTTATATGAAGGATATCGGGGGTGGACTTCACTGCAGAAATTCCGTCATTTACATGTATTTCATGTTATTTGTGGTGCATAATCAAGATATATCGATGGGAACTCGAGAGCTTTCCACTCTATAAGATTTGACCCACTATTTTTAGAATAATCATGAAACGATAGAGAGAAGACATCATGAAGACATCGTGATTAGAAAGGTTTCCTTACGAGTAGAGTTTGGTGGCCTCTCTCTCTCTCTCTCTCTCTCTTAATTATTATTATTACTAGCACTATTACTACCATTATTACTGATATTATTACTATAACTGTTACTATTACCACTACTATGGTTGTTGTTGTTATTATTGCACTTCCAATGTATCTGATCCTATGGATAAGACGGTGGACGATGAACTGACAAAGCTCTGCTGACCATGTGACTTACGTTCTATTTTTTTGAAGCAGCAGAGTTTGTTCTGAAAATGGATCTAGATAGATCAACTCACAGAATAAAAAATGATCGAAGTAAAAGGTCCAGCAATAGAAGCTGTGTTAAAGCCTGCATGATGGCGATGTAGAAGAAGATAACAGAGCGTTAATTGAGGAACCAGCAAGAACCACAAATGCCACCTATTTAAATTTTGTTTTAATTTACCTAATGTTTTGCTCCTTCTGGCTGTGTATGAAACCTGCATGGTAGATGGATATTGTCCATTGACTCTACAACTTATTATTGAAGATTTCATTTGCTTATGATTCATGATTCTTGAAATTTCAAAAAAAGTGAAATGTGTTTTAATGTCTAGGATTTAAGAGACACAGATTCCGATGAATATTGTGGATTATTAGCAATAAGACTTTGTTAATTGTGTTCTGGGTCAAATTTCTTGGCGAACCCATGCACAAATACCACTCTGGTTGGCTGTTTGGTTAAAATTGAAGTATGTCACGCGCGCGCGCGCGCGCGCAAGGGTAAAATTGAAGCATAACAAAGTCTTCTTTCTTCTTATTTTATATGAGATATATAAAATAGAAAAAATTGGTGCAAATCAGATGGCATTAGAGCTTTTCCCCAGACACAGGATTTATATAATTCAAATGAGCTTTTCAGCGGTTTGAATCACTAATGACACTCATCTCCTTTTGCAACAAAACAGACCGAACCTGACGTAACAGAAATTTTCTAGAGCTAGTCAGTCCCGATACGCATAGACCTGTTCTACTAATAACACAAACTCACCTAAATCATTCATCAAGCTCAGCCAACTATTTTTATTTCTTTGCTGTGTATATCCTCGTTCTTCAGGCCTGGTGCATATTGTAGCAAAGTTATAAATCCAGCATTGTACAGCTTCGATGCAAATTATCGAATTAAAACCTAGGACTCAAACCAATCTAAGCTGGTTTCCAAATCAAAATGGCCCTTGAAGTGGAGCCTCATGATGAATGGACTCGTCCTCTGCAAATCCCCCTTGTGAACCGCTCCAATCCACTCCTACCGCATATGATGGAGGTGGACGACAATGCCAATTTATGGTACTTGAAAGACTACGATTGACATGGCCAGAATCGACTCGCCATCTGGAATATTCAAGAGAAAGTGATTGGCGCGCGCGGAGGACCTCCCCAGCCCCACTTTCCTTTTTTTTTTAAAAAAAAATTCCCCCCATGCCACCCATCCCCTGCGCGTGATCCAATCACCGCGCGCGGTGCGTGCGTTGTGCACTGCGCGCGGTGCACAAAGAATTTCTCCATGCTTCTATTTGATCAGATTGGAGTGTAGCTTCCAGGCTCCCAACTGGGCTTGGTCAGATTTAGATGACACGAATAGCTACCTACCCCGTTCTCCCAGTCCTTTCAGTATTGTTTAAAGATCTAGGATATTAAATCTCGGGCCGCTTGTCACAAGATATGGTTACGAACAGTCATTTTCTTGTTAAAATAATAATAATAAAAAGAAATGGAAAATTCTCTAGAAAAAGACATTTGCTATTTATAAGACAAGTACAAATCGGATGGTATTTGTTTAACGTCTTTTCTAATCGAGAGATATGCTTCCTTGGATATCTCTATTTGAGATGTATTGACGGTACTAGCTATAAGAGATGTCTCCATGCTTGGAATATCTCTATTTGGGATATATTGGCTAGGCATTGCTGTAGATGAGTTCGTATTTATTTTCTACAAAATCTTGAATATTTATTTAATGAGATAAATTTCAAGCATAATGATATGTCGAGTTTTAATCTTCAATATGATATCAGAGCCATAACCATTCTCTTTCACTCCTCTCATCCTTTGCCTTTCATTCTTCTCCCACCACTTGCCTTCCTGATCTCTCACCATCATCCGTGCCGCACCTGTGTCTGCGCGACCACCACCAAACCTTTTCCCATCCCCTTCCCCGACTTCGGTGCCACCATTCATCTCCCTCGCCTTCCCTCCTCGGCACCACCCCGAGCGCCTCCCATGCCTCCTACACCCCGCACCCTCCAAGGCCCCACCCCACCGCCGTCTCCTCTCCTTTTCTTCCTCGACCACGACAAACACGAGCTTCCACCACTTTACCCTCCACCCCACCTCTCGATCTCACAACTATCATCGGTTCTTCCAATGCCCCTCTCTCTCTCGTTCGTCTCCTCCCTCCTATTTGCCCACTCCCTCATCCAGCTACCACTGATGTCTCCCTCCTTGCCACTACCTCTGTCGTCTCCCATAGCATCATCCTCGAGGAGAGAGCTCTCGCCCCCTCCTTCTTCATCTCTTTGACTCTGCTGATCTGACCAACGCTTTCCATCTTCACCTACAGAGGCGTCCAGATCCTAATCCTACTAGCTGAGTTCTGGATCTCTTGCCATCCAGGCTCTCCATGCCGCCTCATCCTTTAGCGTGATCTCGCCATCACTGCCTTGGCTCTCTCCCTCCTCCTCCACTTCGGCCTTATCTAACACCTTCTTAGCATCAGTGCCATCGTCCTCTATCTCCTCGCCCTTTCTGCTGCCTACACCAACCTAGTTGTCTTCAGCTACCACCATGGATCTCATGAACAAGGCCCCCGACTCCCTCCTCTAGCTCTTTCAATCCGTCCAGACCTAGCGCCTTCCGGCTTTTCTTCTCTACCTATGGCCTCTCGTCTGAATCAGCCCATTTGAATAGGTCCATAATGACTGATGTGGCTCAACCAATTATGGTTCAATTAGATAGGACCAATTACAACCAATAGCCCTTCATGATGAAGATTGATCTAAAAGAACGAGGGCTATGAAAATATGTTACTAGTGACATTTTATGTCCAGTCGAACCTAAAAATTCTTTTGCTCAATGAAAAATCAATAACAATAAGATCATGACATGAATTTCAAATACTGTCAGTACATCTATCAGCCTGCAATTCAGCAAATTTGACACGACAAAGAAAGTTTGGAACTTCCTCGCCAAGCGGTATAATCAAATGAATTTTGTTCTCAAATACAAACTTGAACTAGGCATTTGCAATCTCAAGCAACAACTAGAGCAATCCATAATTGATTTTCATTCTCAAATATCTCTAATTTGGGATCAATTTGCCTAGATGAAGCCTAATTAGACCCATGATGCTGAACTCTATTATCAATTTTATGAAAAGTTCCGCCTTGTCTAGTTTTTAATGGCTCTTCATGATCAGTTTGAGTTTGCTCGGGCCTCTATTCTATACAAATCTCCTCTTCCATCTGTTGATATTGTACTTTCTAAGTTGATTGCTAAAAAAATTCAGAAGATCATCTCTTTCAACCATGATGGTTCTCTCATTTTGGCTGTACAAGTCAAATCGAAGGATTTATCTCAAATCCAGTGCCACTCATGTAAGAAATTTGGCCATATTGCCTATAATTGTCGAGCATCTAGTTCTCAGTCTCTACTTGATTCTTGATTTCAGAATGTGTCTTCCACATAGTATACCTACTGTAAGAAGATTGAACATGTTGTTTGGAATTGCCTTCATTCAAACTCCAACAACATGCGAGCAAAGACTCGAAGTCTTGGAGATCGCCCATTCTCCGCTACTGCTACTATCATGCCAGAGCCTACAGCACAAATAGTCATTTCTCTTACTATCGATGATATTCAGATAATGATTCATCAGCCTCTCTCTATTGCTAATACTGCTATCTCATCTTCTTCTAACACCTCCATTTTGCCAAGTAAGTTGTTAGATAGATGGTTTTTGATTCTGGTACCTTCAACCATATGACCTTTAACTCCAATATTTTTCAACATATTTCTTTTCTTCATTTTCCACCTCATATTCAAATAGTAAATGAATCACTCATTATCGCTAGCTATAGTAGAACTATTCATTCTCATAACTTATCCCTTTCTGATGTTCTTCTTGCTCCCCAACTTTCTATGATAGATAACTATATGAAAAAGTACCCATAATAACTTTTTCTCCTTTTGGCTGTATTGTGCAGGATTGCTTGGCAAGGAAGGAAGTTGGGATAGATCGTAAAATTGATCATCTATTTATCCTGGATAAATTTTATATTTCTCATGTTTTTGGTATTCACTCAGTCATTGCTATTTTTTCTACTGACTCCTCTTTTATGTCTTATTACAACTATTTAGATCATCTTTTATTTTCAAAATTATCTCAATTAATTAACAAAGAATTGTTAGATTCTATCTCTATAATAAAAGAATTATACTGTGTTCACTGTAAATTATCTAAATAATTTACTTTATCTTTTTTTTTAAGTCAATCTAATACTACTGCCCTTTTTTATCTTATTCATTCTGATGTCTAGGGTCCCACCCTCTTGTCTTCTATAAGTAGCTCTAGATATTATGTTATTTTTGTAGATAATTTCACTCGCTACACATGGCTCTATCTTTTGCATGCTCGCTTTGATATTTTAAAAGTTTATATTAGATTTACCATCATGATTAAAATATAATTTTTTAAATATATAAAAAAATTTTGTTCTGGCTCTGATGACAAATATCTTTCAAAAATATTCAACAAGTACCTTAGATCTCAGGGTACTATTTTGCAATTATCATATGTTAAAACTTCGTAACAAAACAATGTGTTCGAAAAAAAATACCATCATATTATTGAAATCGCCTGTACCTTGCTTCTTTCCTCTTCTGTCCCAAAAGTATTTTGGGGTGAAGCCTTGAATACTACAATATATATGATCAATTGTCTTCTTTTCTATGTCCTTTGTGATCTCTCACCCTTTGAACGACTTTATAATTCTCCCCTTCCTATAACCATATTCATGTACTTAGATGTACTTGCTTTGTTCTTCTTTCTAAGCATGAGCGTGACAAATTGTCCAAGAAAAATATAATCTGTGTTTTTTTAGGATATGGGATCCAACAAAAAGGATATCCATAATCTTGAAACACGTAGATTATGCATTTCTAGGCATATCGCCTTCTAAGAAAAAAATTTATTTTTCTCCTTACCTCACAAAAAATCTCTATGTCCCTATAGAGAATCTCTTGATCCTTTTTCCTATCATGCATCGCTGCTTGAGGAACATGGACAACCTGACCAGTCTGCTATCTTTTCAATTGATAATTCTTGTACAAGTAATCTGGAAGCATCTAAGAGGTGATATCCTACTCGCTCTCATACTACACCAATTCATTTGATAGACCATCATTGTTACTTGTCCACCATTTTGCTACTATATGAACCCAAGTCCTAGAAGCATTATCTAATCCTTACTGACAGAATGTGATAAGCATCATAAATTTATCAATAAAAATATTAATTTATTAATTAATTTATATTAATTTTTAAAAATTATTAATCAATTTATATATAATTTTTAAAAAATTCATATTTTTATTAATTAAAAAATTAATTAAAAAATAATAAAAATTAATAAAAATTAAAAAATAAAATTTTATTATCAATAGAAAGAGCTCATTTTTCTGATCACAACAAAATAAATTTCAAATAAAACGGAGCTAAAATGGAAAAGATATGAATTTTTTAAAAAATATAAAATAAATAAAAATTAAATAAAAAAAGAAAACGGCTCAGCCGGCTCCGCAAGCCGAGCCACCAAGCCATCAAAGCCGACTCAGCCATTGAAGCCATCAGCTGGTCCATGATCCAAGCGTGGATCGCCAGCTCAGCAAAATCCGGCGAATCAGAGCTTGCCACGTGGTGGACCTGGACCCCTAAAGGGTCTACAGAAATTTATCGCAGCTCATAAGGGTAATTTAGTCTTTTCGCTCCACAATAGAGGTGTTAATTGGTTGCGGCGTGCGGTGTGGCCGGTCCATGCGATCCATGGGAATAGTGATTGCGCGATCGGATGGATGTGGTTGTTTGCGGTCAGGATCGGACGGCTGTGGTTGCTTTCGGATTTTATTCAGCCGCAGACATCACGCGGATCACCATCGGACGGCAGCACTCGATCCAGGCGACGATCCGACGGTCCAGAAAGCTTCCGACGGCGATCAAACTCTCAGGCGCGTGATTTGCGGCCAGATTTCCTCCATGAAGCGCGATCCAACGGCCAGAATTTAATCCGACCCGATCTGAGTTGATCTGCATCCGATTTTGATGATTTTTGGACCGTTGGATTCCTATTGAACGGCTGAATTTTATCAGATTTATCAGAGATGTATCAGAGCTATTTTAATTCAAATTTTATTCAGATTTTTATGATTACAAAGTTCATTAGTCCCATATTGCCTTTAGAAAAAAAATATCCAGCCCTCCTAGCACTATAAAAAGGACCCTAGGCCTCCAGAAATCAATATCTCCGATCAAGGTGAAGCTTTGGTACAGGGCGAAGCCAGGCTATGGGTTAAAGGCTGCTTCGAAGCAATGGGTGCCGAGAAGAAGAGCCGAGCTTCTACACCATCTTTCTGCCAATGCCGATCCAAGATCAGAGATCAGGCTATTTTATTCTTTTTAAATTTTATGTATTTAAATTTTAAAATTTTAATTAATAAAAATTTTATTTTTTGCACTTTAATTTCCTACTTTTTATTTTTATTGCAATTTAATTTCTATACTTTAAATTATTGTTTTACAAGTAGATGCTAAGATCTAATTAGTAGATCTTAGTACCAAATTTAAATTTCTACATCTTTTAATTTTTACTTTTAATTTTCCGACTTCACTCCTAATTCCAAAAACTCAAATTCTTTTCTTCTTTTCTTTTCAAAAATCAAAGATTTCAAATCTAAAAATACTACCTTCCCTGTGGATTCGACCCGACTCACTGCTATCTACGCATTTTTAATTATTTTAAGAAGTCGGATTAAACTGATAAACATGGTGTCTTAACGACAACATCGCGTTCCTATCAAGTTTTTGGCGCCGTTGCCGGGGAAGGAATAGATGCTATTTTTTTTCTTTGATTTCTTTGATTTTTTTTTTATAAATTAATTATTTTTTTTAATATTGCTTACTAATTTTTTTTATTTATTTTGTAGAAAAAAAGAGAAAACGAAGAAAGCATCAAATTTTGGTGAGATCAATCCTAACCCTAGTCCTCTTTTCTTTTTATTTATTTATTTATTTATTTTATTTTTAAATTAATTTAAAAAAATATTCATTTAAACCTAATTAAAAGCCTCATGATAAGATTAGAAACCCTAACTGCTTAGAGCATGCATCATATTAGTTTTATTTTTATCTTTATTTTTATTTTTATTTTTTTGGTGATTGCTGGAGGCAAGGTAAGCCTTTCAGAATACAATTAGTTACATGCATCTAGTTTAAATTGCATAGAACCCTTTGATTGAATTTTTTTTTTGCATATTCATATTAAATCAAATTAAGGGCACAACCCAATTAAACAAGATAAGGTGGGGATTTGATCACCCTTCCTTAGCCCACAAACAACCAACCAACATCCTGCATTGACCTAAGCCTTTAAAATTAAAATCAATTAGACATCAACCCTAGGAACTCGAGCTCAATAGGATAAGAAATCCTAAGAGTTGAACCTGGGTTAGGATAAGTCAATTTGACTGGTGTCTAGGAAAGTGGTTCAGGGACGACTGTGCCCGAAGGAAGGTGGTTTCTAATTGGTTCCGTTCGCTTACCTGGCCAAGCACAATTGGTGTCTAAGGCAAGCAACGGGGGGACTCCCACCGACCTTACACTTACCTGGCTAGTTGATTGGCTAATCCTACACTTGGAGGGCTTGAAGGTGACCTTGGCAGTTAGGAGCTGTCTAGATCTAGGATAACCCTTAGTCAGGATTGATTGACCAACTTGATTGCTAACCAACATTCAAACCTAATTAAACCTAATTCTTCTCTTTCTTCTTAGTTCTAGGACTCCTTAGGACCTCTTCTTTAGAACTCTTCTTTCTTTCTTTCCTTTCTCCTCTAAAAATAAAATAAAATAAAATAAAAATTAAATTAAACTAACTAAAAAAAATATTAAAAATAATAATTAAATTAAATTAAATTAAATTAAAATTAAATAAATAAAAATTAATTAATATAATAAAATAATAAAATAATAAAAAAAATATTCTAAATTTTTTTTGAACCATACATTAGGGTTACACTAATACATGCATGGTAGGAAATCACTTTTTCTGATTTAGTTGAACTTAATTGAATGGTTGATTCACATTAAACATAATAATGGCTAATATGAATCTAATAGTCCAAAAATTAGATAAAGTTGACCTTCTTGCTCAGAAAATAGATCAACTCCTAATCCTAGGTCAACAATCTCCTACACAATTCACATCATCTTCTAATTATCAGGAGACTTATTCAATCTGTGCTAGCCCAACCCATCATGTGAGTGAATGTCCTATGACTGCACAGTTTCCATATTTTATCCAAGAACAAGTTCAAGCTGCTCAAGGATACTCCAAATTGATTAATGATCCATTTTCAAATTCATATAATTCAGATTGGAGTAACTTTAATTTTTCTTGGACATCCCAACAGACTCAGGCTCAGACCCAAATTTTATCTATCCAAAACTATCAAAATAGGCCCCAATACCAAAACTATACCTATAATAATGGCCAGCCTAGTCAGTTTAATCCAGCCATCATATTATAATCAGCCCTCATACCCACCTCCTCAACAGACCAATCTAGCTGATGATAGATTTAACCAACTTCAACAATTAATTCTGACTCAACAGCAATCTATCGCCAGACTAGAAGCTCAAATAGGATAATTAGTTGAGTCTAACATGAGGAGAGAACTAGATCAACTACCGAACCTACCAATTTCAAACAACCCATCTAATGTCCACCAACCACCTGGACCAAGTTATCAATTTAATGTCTCACTTAAGAATCCCCAATTTGAGAATGCCAAAGTAATTCCTGAACTTAAAAGCTATAGGATTCTTATGGACCCATACCAAGATCAGGTGAGAGAGGCTAGTACTGATGCTAGCCAAAATAAAAATTTAGAGAAACTGGTTAGTACTGAGACTAACCACATAGAAGAACCCAAGCCAAGAATTAGTACTGATGCTAGTTCCAATTTAAATGAGATAGAAAAAGGGAAAAAGAGAATAGATGATTTACCCGAGACTTATAAACCTAATGTCCTATTTCCTTCAACCCTAGAAGCTGGTTCTTCTTATAAAAATCAAGAGGCATGTAATGAAATGTCAATGGAGTTGTTTAAGCAAGATCACATTAATTTACCTCCAGAATTAAAACCATCTTTAGTCACCATTCCAGCACCCATTGAATCAAACTTAACTCCTAACTCCTAAAACTCCATTCATGAGCATTTTAGAAGAAAAACAAATAGGAGAAATTCTTAATAAACATGGGTCTGAGAATGGAATCATAAATTATATCCCTAAAATTAATAATGAATATATCAATAATGGGATTATAAATCAACTTTCTGAGATTGGCAATCCAAAATCATTGGAATTTGTCAATCCAATATTCGACACAGGATAGTGAGCTACATTGTGTCTGGCTGAAGACGGTAAACTTAGCGCTTGTTGGGAGGCAACCCAATATTTAGTTTTTATCTAATTTATCTTTTTAGTTTATTTTTTTTTTAGGATAATTTGAATAAGTTGGAGGAAGAGCTCAAATTTTCAAAGGCATGTGCTGGACTAAAAATATACTGAGTTAGGTGTATTCTTTCATGTTCTTTATTACATCCTTTATTTTTTCTTCTCCATTGAGGACAATGTCGATTAAGTTGGGGGAGAGAAAAATAAAAATTTTTTTTTAAAATTTTAAGTCCTCAAAAAAGTTAGTATTTAGTATTTAGATACTTGATTATGCTTAAGAATCGAATTAAAACTAAGCATTTTTAAAAGAAAATTGATGCACAGATCAGAGAATCTGTGAGATATTGAGGAATCAAGTATTAAGAAAATTCAATAAAGAGTTAAGTCTAGAACATAAAAAGTTTTTTCTTGGAGCATTTCTAATTATTTCTACTAGCATCAAAGAAAAGTCTACTTTTTATAGGCTTGTGTAGGGTAACTATACATTTCTTCATATAAAAATTTATTTTAATAAAATAGTTTTCAAGTACTTCTCACTGAGTAACCGGGCCTCTTTGCCTAAGCAAGCATTGAGTTTCGCGTCAAAAGGTGGGAAGGGCAAAGAAGCTCGTTGTAAAGCTAGTCTTAACTCGTAGCCTATTTGATTCGAGCTAGTAAGCCCGAGGGGTATTCTATACCTAGTGCCCTAAAGCCAACTGGTTTGGGAGTCATTGGCCCAAGACTCGCTACATGGATCAAATAGAAAGCTTAAGGAGTTAAGACACTCAATAGTGGTACAACGTTAAAAAAAATAATATATAAATATATTGGTTTTCCACCAAGTAACCGGGTCCCGTTGCCTAAGTAAGCAATGATATTCACGTCAAAAAGTGGGCAATGTAAAAATAAAAATTAATAAATGAAGGATGGAAGTAGCAATACACCTGCCTATATGAAAGTTTAGACAAATCAGAGATAAAAGGTAGGAATAATTTAGAAAAAGTTCTGAAAAATTTAATGTTCTTTACTTAATTTTTCTATTGATAAGTATTAATACCCCAATGATATATCTCATTTAAGCTCTACTGAATATCAATGGCCATTTTGAAAATTGCTTAGGTAAAATTCGAAACTCTAAAGTTAAAAGGTATTTAAAACTAAATTCTTTCTTTACTCGAGGACGAGCAAAGCTTAAGTTGGGGGTGTGATAAGCATCATAAATTCACCAATAAAAGTATTAATTTATTAATTAATTTATATTAATTTTTAAGAATTATTAATCAATTTATATATAATTTTTAAAAAATTCATATTTTTATTAATTAAAAAATTAATAAAAAATAATAAAAATTAAAAAATAAAATTTTATTATCAATAGAAAGAGCTCATTTTTTTGATCATAATGAAATAAATTTCAAGTAAAATGGAGCTAAAATGGAAAAGATATGAATTTTTAAAAAATATAAAATAAATAAAAATTAAATAAAAAAGAAAATGGCTCAGCCGGCTCCGCAAGCCGAGCCACCAAGCCGAGCCGAGCCACCAAGCCATCAAAGCTGACTCAGCCATTGAAGCCATCAGCCGGTCCACGATCCAGGCGTGGACCGCCAGCTCAGCAAAATCCGACGAATCAGAGCTTGCCACGTGGTGGACCTAGACCCCTAAAGGGTCTACAGAAATTTATCGCGGCTCACAAGGATAATTTAGTCTTTTCGCTTGACAACAGAGGTGCTGATTGGTTGTGGCGTGCGGTGTGGCTGGTCCATGCGGTCCATGGGAACAGTGATTGCGCGATCGGATGGATGTGGTTGTTTGCGGTCAGGATCGGACAGCTATGGTTGCTTTTGAATTTTATTCAGCTGCAGACATCATGCGGATCACCATCGAACGGCAGCGCTCGATTCAGGCGATGATCCGACGGTCCAAAAAGCTCCCGACGGCGATCAAACTCTCAGGCACATGATTTGCGGCCAGATTTCCTCCATGAAGCGCGATCCAACACCCAGAATTTAATCCGACCCGATCTGAGTTGATCTGCATCCGATTTTGATGATTTTTGGATCGTTGGATTCCTATTGAATGGCTGAATTTTATCAAATTTATCAAAGATATATCAAGAGCTATTTTAATGATTCAAATTTTACTCAAATTCTTTTATATTTTGATGATTTACAAAGTCCATTAGTCCCACATTGCCCTTTAGAAAAAAACTTATCCAGCCCTCCTAGCTCTATAAAAAGGACCCTAGGCCTTCAGAAATCAATATCTCCGATCAAGGTGAAGCTTTGGTACAGGGCGAAGCCAGGCTATGGGTTAAAGGCTGCTTCAAAGCAACGGATGCCGAGAAGAAGAGCCGAGCTTCTACACCATCTTTCTGCCAATGCCGATCCAAGATCAGAGATCAGGCTATTTTATTTTTTTTAAATTTTATGTATTTAAATTTTGAAATTTTAATTAATAAAAATTTTATTTTTTGCACTTTAATTTCTTACTTTTTATTTTTATTGTAATTTAATTTCTGTACTTTAAATTATTATTTTACAAGTAGATGCTAAGATCTAACTAGTAGATCTTAGTACCAAGTTTAAATTCCTGCACCTTTTAATTTTCGCTTTTTATTTTTCGACTTCACTTTTGATCCCAAAACTCTTCTTTTTTTCTTTTTTTTTTTAAAATCAAAGATTTTAAATCTAAATACTACCTTCCCTGTGGATTCGATCCGACTCACTGCTATCTACGCAATTTCAATGATTTTAAGAAGTCGGATTAAACTGATAAATACGATGTCTTAGCGACAACATCGTGTTCCTATCAGAATGCTATGACAAAAGAACTTAAATCTTTATAAAAAATTGGTACTTGAGACCTGGTTGACCTACCTCCTAGAAAATTGATCGTGGGTTGTAAATAGGTCTATAAGATAAAAACCAAGGTTGATGGTTTCATTGAGTGCTATAAGACTCGTCTTGTTACCAAAAGATTCACATAAAAGTATGGCATCGACTATGGAGATACTTTTGCTCCTGTTGCTTGTATAACCTCTGTTCATACTCTACTTGCTGTAGCTGCTGCTAAACAATGGTCCCTACATCAACTTGATGTCAAGGTTACCTTTTTTCATGAAGATCTGCTTGAATAAGTATATATGACACCACCTTCTATTTTACCTCATCAGTCTAATCAAGTTTGTAAACTCCATCATGCAGTTTATGGTCTCAAAGTGGCACCTCGAGCTTGGTTTGAAAAGTTTCAAACCACTCTTCTTCGTTATAGGTTTCCCCAGAACCTTCATGACTCTGCCTTATTCTATTGATGCTTCTCTCGTGGGATTGTT
The DNA here is from genome assembly GCA_006176705.1 of Cocos nucifera. Classification (NCBI taxonomy): domain Eukaryota; kingdom Viridiplantae; phylum Streptophyta; class Magnoliopsida; order Arecales; family Arecaceae; genus Cocos; species Cocos nucifera. Next base: position 1,050,632 of record QRFJ01000179.1, on the reverse strand, counting down.
CTCCTTTTTCTTTATATCGATGATATGGTTGTCACTGGTAGTGACTCTCAAGGCATTCATGATACCAAGCAATGCCTGTACAAGTACTTCAAAATGAAAGATCTTGGCTTATTATAATTCTTTCTTGGCATCGAAGTCAACTATCAGTCTAGTGGTCTTTTTTTTTTTTAGGCTAAATATGCATCTGACCTGCTTATTTGGACCGACCTAACCGATAATAAAACTGCCGACACCTTTCTTGAGCTAAATTTGAAGCTTTGATCTACCAATGGCAAAATTCTTGCTAATCCCTTTTAGTATTGACAACTCGTCGATAGTCTCAACTATCTCACTATCACTCAACCAAATATTTTTCATGCAGTTTATTTTATCAATCAGTTCATGTCTGAGCTTCATTCTATTCACTATGCTTTTGTACTTCGGATCATATGATATATTAAGGGCATGCTTCATCGTAGGCTTCTCTTTTTCTCTTCTGAACTCACTACAAGAAAACTAATTTTTTATGATGGAATTATTTATGATAAAAAAAAATTCATTGCAAATATAAGTATTTACGATGAAAAAATATTTTTATCATAAATAGGAATTATTTATGATAGAAATATATTTACATCATAAATAATCAATTATTTGCAATGCAAAAATGATTTACGTTGCTAATGATCGATTATTTATGATAAATTTTTTTTATCATAAATAATTAATCCTAATTTAATCATTTAAAATATAGAAAAAAGGCCATATTATTTATGATAAAAATTTTTTGTCATAAATAATTATCATTTACGATGCAAATAATTTTTACATCATAAATGATCCATTATTTATGATAAAATTTTTTTATCATAAATAATCAATCATAAATAAATTATTTTAAAAAATAAAAAGATTAAATTTTTTATGATAAAATTTTTTATCATAAATAATTAATCATTTATGATAAAAATTATTTTTTCATCATAGATGATAGATTATTTATGATGAAAATTTTTTATCATAAATAATCTATCATTTAACGTAACTAACATTTACGTCACAAAATGATCAATTATTTATGATAGATTTTTTTTAACATAAATAATCAATCATAAATAAATCATTTAAAAAATTAAAAAGATTGGATTATTTGCGATGAAACTTTTTTATTATAAATAATTGATCATTTATGATAGAAATTATTTTTTTATCGTAAATGATAGATTATTTATGATGAAAAATTTTTATCATAAATAATCGATCATAAGTAAATCATTTAAAAAATTAAAAAGACTGGGTTATTTATGATGGAAAATTTTTATCATAAATAATCTATCATTTGCAATGTAACTAGCATTTACGTTGTAATTTAATGATCAATTATTTATGATAAAAAAAATTTATCATAAATAATCAATCATAAATAAATTATTTAAAAATTAAAAGAACTAGATTATTTATAATAAAAAATTTTCATTGCAAATAATTGGATCAAAATTTTTATTTAAAGGATAAAAAAGATGGACTATTTTAAAAACAAAAAATGGCAATGATGCATCGTGCATGGCCAATACGATGGGATTGAGGGATGCGAGCACATCCACTATTAGCAAGCCCATAGGCAAATTAATATTTTTTTAATTTTTTTAAAAATTAGTATTTTTTAAAAAATATTTTTTAAATTTTTTAAAATATTATATAATTTTAAATTTTAAAATTTATTTTTTTTATTCATTATTTAAGTAATTATCATGCGAGTATAATCATAAAAAATTATCTCGATCGTATAGCTCTAACTTTATCGATCAATAAAATTTGATTTCGATAGTTATGAATGACCACATAATGATCTATTAGATAGAGACCATTGATGAGTCTAAAAACTTGTAATGATGGTTCCTATGAGTTTTATAGCATACTATCAAAATTTTATTTTAATTAGATATTATTATCATTATCAATTTAGCACAGAATAATTTTGACTATTAAATAAAAATGAATAATCAAAAGGCCAAACGATATTCGATTATGATATAATTTTTTAGATAAATAATTTTTACTATGATTTTAATCATCTGTACGGTGGTGATTGTAAAATCTAAACTCTGCATATATAAATCATCCACATTAAGTAGATTTTATAAAAGCAAAAGTATAATTGCTTAAAGACTTTAAGAATATAGTTTTAGATAGTTTATATACATATGATTTATTTTTTACGATCATCATCATAAAAATGATCAAACTATCAGCAAAGATTATTTATCTAAAAAAATTATCCAATCACACATCATTTGGTCTTTTAATCACTTATTTTTTATTTAATAATTTAAATCATCTCATGCTAAATTAATTATGATAATTATATCCGATTAAAATAAAATTTTAATAATGTGCTATAAATATCATAGAGATCATCGTTGCAAGTTTTTGAATCTATCGATAGTTTCTATCTATCAGATCATCATGCAATCATTTGCGACCATCAAAATTAAATTTTATTGATCAATATATATAGCTAGAGCTACCAGATCGAGGCGATCTTTTGTAACGATATTTGCATGATAATTATTCAAAATAATAAATAATAAAAATAAACTTTAAATTTTAAAATTATATAATATTTAAAAAAATAAAAAAAAAATTATTTTAAAAAAAATATTAATTTGTCCATGGGCTAGCTAATAGTGGATGCGCTCACACCCCTCAACCCTGTCACATCAGCCATGCAGGGCACATCTTTATTTTTTTTTATTTTTAAAATAGTCCATCTTTTCTATCCTTTAAATAAAAAATTTGGTCTAATTATTTATGATGAAAAATTTTTAGCATAAATAAAAATTATTTATGATAAAAATAAAATTTATATCATGAATAATTAATTATTTATGATGGTAAAAAATTTTCATCATAAATAATGAATTATTCGTAATGCAAAATGGTTGTCGTAAATAATCCATCATTTTTTATTTTTTAAATGATAAATTTATAGTTGATTATTTATGATGAAAATTTTTCATCATAAATAATTTATTATTTATGATGAAAATTTTTTTCATCGCAAATAAATGATTATTTGCAATGGAGAATTTTCATTGCAAATATTACAAGCCATTTAATTAGATGATAATTATTTATATAATTATTATTATGGCCAAAAAATTAGATTTTATTGTAAATAAATTTATCTAATTTTTTATTATTTTTTAAGAGAATTTTCTTAGAAAATAATTGATGAAATTTATTAGTGATGAAAATACTATTTTCATTATAAATAATGATTTTAGCAATGAAATTTTCGTACCTAAAAGTGCCACTAAAACTTTTTAAATATCTATCCCCACTACGTCGCTTTCTTCCCATGAAATCCACTTCTCTCTAAAACCCTCTTCTCTCCTCTCTCGCCCTCCTCCTGGGCTTCCACTAGTCGGCGATCATCTTCCACTGCCACCACCATTGTCGTCATCATTGTCATTGTTGCTGCTATACTTGAACCGGAGGTAAGTTCCATCCCATCCCTGGTTTAATTTTTTTTGTTCTTTCAATCATCTGCACGTGCATGGGTGTTGTCGTGCGATGGCTGGCGATAGGCGGAGGGGCATAGGGGGTGGTGGGGGTGGAGGGTGGGTGCCGATAGGCCGTGGGTGGTGGTTTGATGGGCCAGATGGTGGGAGGCAGAGGAGAGCCATAGGGGATGGGGGTCGTGAGGGCTGGGGCACCGAGGGGCGGTGGCGATGGATCGAATGGGGGGCCATGGGTGGTGGGAGGCAGAGGGGCACCGTATGAGGAGGCAGGCCAAGAGGGGTAGTGGGCAATGGGGCGCCGCAGGGGTGGGGGGCCGTAGGGATTGAGGCATGGAGGGGCGGTGGTGATGGGTCAAGTGGGGGACCATGGTGGTGGGAGGCAAAGGGGCACCATAGGGGGTGGGGGTGGAGAAGCTCCACAACAAATGGGGGGCTGCAAGGGGTGGAGGGCGAAGGGGCAGTGGTGATGGGTCAAGTGGGGGCTGCGGGAATGGTGAGTGGTGGTGATGGCCAGGTGGTGGTGTGGGGATCCGAGGGGTTGGATTAGCCCTTAATTATTTTTTAAAATTTAATAATTAATAATAATAATAAAATAAATTGATAAATAAATTTTAAAATAGATTGATAAAGTATTTAAAAATAAATTATTTTTTATAATTAAAATAGTTAGATTTTTTAAAAAATTTATGCTTTTACTTGTTATAATTTAATATTTTTACTTATTTAGTTTTTCTATTTTATTGTGATTATGATTTAATATTTTAATTTGTATTAGCCAAAGGTTTTAATTTTTAATGCATACAAACTATCCGATCTGGAATTTGGATCGAGATTCGATCCGAGATCTAGGTCAAAATTTGGATTAAGGTCAAGACTGAGGTCAGGATTCGGTTTAGGATCCGGCTCAAAATCCAGTTCGAGATCCGATCTCGAATCTGGCTCGATTTTTGGGTCATGATTCATATCGGATCGAGGTTAGAATCTAGGTCGGGATTCGATTTGGAAAAATAATTGATGAAATTTGGTTTGGGATCTGGTATGGGATTCGAGTCATGATCCTGATCGGATCGAGGTTAGGATCTGGGTCGAGATTCAGTCCAAGATTCGGTCTGGGATCCTGTCTGGGATTCGATTCAGAATTTGGATCATGATCTGGATCAAATCTTAGTTAGGATCCAGATCGAGATTTGGTCTGAGATCCAGCCTGGGATCCTGTCCGAGATTTGATTCAAAATTCAGATCATGATTCAGGTCGGATCAAGATCGAAATCTGAGTTGGGATTTGGTTTGGGATCCGATCTGGGATTCTATCCAGGATCCGATTTGGGATTCAGGTCATGCTCCAAGTCGGATCTCAGTTGAGATCCAGATCGAGATTCGATCAAGGATCCAATCTGGGATCCTGTTCGAAATTTGGTTTGGGATTTGGATCATGATCCAGATCGGATCGAGGTTGGGATTTGATTCGAGATCCGATCTGGGATCTGATCTGGTAATGATTTAATGCATGCATTGATGTAACCTTAGACTCCTATTCAAGAGTTGGTCCAAGGGTCTCCAAAATGAACTTTGTAAATGGCTCTTGGATGTCCTAATTTGAATAGTTTAGAAATACATCAATATTTTATTATTATCATGGTATTCTTTATTCTATTGTAAAATTTTTTATCGTAGTTATCTCATTTATTCTTCGGATACATATTAGATATGGTTAAAATATGATCCATCTATATCGTGTACTTGGAGAACTGTAGGAAGATGCTATCAGATTTTTTCTGGATATGGAATAGAGAACAAAACTGTGGCAATAATAAAAATGATGCATTTTTTAAAAAGATAGGACCACACCTATTAGGAAGAAATTAGTGGAGCTAGGATTCATGAAGCATTATTCTTTGTTATCAGATAGATAATGACAAAAATTGGTTGAATGCCAAGAATATTTTCTTGCCTAATTATTGAAAAGGTATTCAAGATTTTATTGAATTTGCGTGGTATAAAGCTAATATGGTATATCATTACATATTACTTGTTGAGAAGCATTTGCTATATTTTGATATGGACAAGAAGTATACTCGCTGGATATGGCATGAAGAGAATGATTCGAATGAAGTTATGTACAACGATGACGATATTGAAGATGACAGTGATGCTGCTGAACCTATCAAACATGATGGTATAGATTCACTATTGGATGATTTACATCAGAGTGTTAGCTCAAATGTACTCATAAGTACTAGTGCATCTCAAGATAATTCTGATCCTGAATATAATATTAATGAGGTAGAAGGAATTTCTGAATAATTTGTAAAGCTTATAAAAGATGCACGAGAGCAAGTCTATCCAAATTATGTAAAGTTCTCCAAGTTAGAGTTTTTGATTAAATTGCTTCATATCAAAATAGTGAACCGCTGAAGTCAGAAGTCATTTGATCAAAATTTGGCATTGATTAAAGCAGCTCTTCTTGATGGATCAACATCTCAAAAATCATATACCAAAGCAAAAACATACATGCAGGAATTGAGATTTGGCTATATTCCTATACATGCCTGCAAAAATGATTGTATATTATTTTACAAGAAGAATGAATAAGCTAGTGAATGTTCGTAATGTAGTGAGCCTGGGTACAAAATCGATAATAAAAAGAAAAAGAAGATACCTCATAAGCTTTTAAGATATTTTTCATTAATTCTAAGACTTCAAAGGTTGTGTATGTCCACAAAGATAGCTAAAAAAATGAGATGGCATAATGAACAGCGGGTTTCGGAGGAGAACATACTTAGCCACTCAACTGACTCTATAGAATGAAAATACTTCGATGCAAAGCATCCACTATTTGTGAGTAACCTGTACAATATCCGGCTTGGTCTAGCGATAGATGGATTTAATCTCTTTGATAATTTGAGTACTCCCTACAGCATGTGGCCTATGATGCTAGTTGTACATAATATGTCACCTTGGAAATACATGAAAGAGCCATTTATTTTTATATCATAATTGATTCTGGATCCAAAAGCACTTGATAATGATATTGATATATATCTACAATCTTTAATCGATGATCTGAAAAAGCTATAAAAAAATGGAGTACAAACATATGATTCTATCAGTCAAAGAAAACATAAATAATTTTTCTATATATGAAAACTTATCTGGATGGAGTATTAAAGGATATCTGGCATGTCCAATATGCAACAAGGATATGTCCTCCTTATATTTAAAGTATGGAAGAAAAATCTACTTCATGTATCATCGATAGTTTCTACCTACTAATCACTCTTGGAGGATCCATTATAACCAATATTTTGATGGTAAGTTCGACTGACATCCGCCACCTAAGGAGTTAAGTGGAGCGAAAATTTTAGAACAACTTGAAGCCATTGAAAATATGAAATTTGAAAAAACATCGAGTACTCGCAAGTAGAAGCGTACTGAAGTAGAGCTGAATTGGACGAACCATAGCCTATTTTTTGAACTAGCATACTGGAAGCAGCTGCTACTTCGTCATAACCTGGATGTAATGTATATTGAGAAAAATATTTATGATAATATCATCGATACAATGTTGAACATTGCAGAAAAAATAAAAGATAATTCAAAAGCTCGTCTTGATTTGCAAGAAATGAAAATTCGGTTGGAATTGTATTTAGTTCGTCGAGCTGATAAATTTTTTATGCCACCTGTATATTATTCACTATTTGATGAGGAGAAGAAGAGTTTCTTTGGATGGTTCAAAATCGTAAATTTCCTGATGCTTATACTTCAAATGTATCATGATGTGTTGGCAACAATAATGGCCAAATCTCTAGCATGAAAAATCATAACTCCCAAGTGATGATGCAGTGCTTGCTTCCTGTGGTGATGCATGGCTATCTAAGTGGTGATGTTCAAGCTGCATTGATTGAGTTGAGAGTATTTTTCGAAAACTATGTTATCAAAAGTTGAAGATTAACTTAATTAAAAAGTTTGAGAAGGATATTGTACTTATTCTTTGTAAGTTAGAAAAAAATCTTTTCATCATCATTTTTTGATATTATGGTGCACTTTGCTACTCATCTTCCAAAAGAAACTCTTTTGGCCGACCTGGTATATTATCGATAGATGTATCTTATTGAAAGATAAAGAAATCATAATCTCTTTGACATATCAGTTATAAGATATAAATGTATTAGAACTCTTTAAGTTATTTTTTATTTATAGATTTTTGTGCATCCTAAAAAAGTATGTGCATAATAAGGCATGGCCTGAAAGATTCATAGCGGAAGCATACGTAGCTATGGAGTGTCTCACATTCTACTTGATGTACCTTGATGATATCGAAATAAGATTTAATCATGTAGATCGTAATGCAGACCATGAATAGGATGATGATGAACTGACACTATCCATATTCAAACAAATGGTTCGATCTATGAATGGAAGAAGATATGAGTTTATGGACGTGAATGAGCTATTCAAGGCAGACTTCTATATTCTAAATAATTATGAAAAAATTAAAGATTTAATTAAGTAAGTATTATCTTAGCGTAATTTTAGTATTCTAACTAATTTTTTCATATCGATGTAAAATTCAAAATCATGACTTATTGCAGTGAGCACAAGAATATACTATTCAAAAAGAATAATATAAATATTGATAATCGACATAGGAGAGAATTTGCAAATTATTTGGAGACTATATAAGTTTCACTAGTATTATATTATATTTTTATAATTATACAATTAATTACTTATATCATCATATTCTTTTATGCTATGTTGTAGATAAAATCTAAGTATTTCAATAAAGAAGAGGGTGTGATCGATGAGTTGCACGATTTAGCATGTGGCCTCAATCGAAGAGTTAATTACTACATATCCTGTAATCATTGGAGGAATGTGATTTCATATAAGAGAGCTTGAAATGTAAAGATTGATCTAAAATAGTGGGATTGCTATGATAGGATATGAAGGAGAAGAGGATATTGAATATTTTGGTATATTGATAGATATCAAAAAATTGAAGTATGAGTCCAAAAATTTGGTATTCTTGTTTCAGTGTGAATGATGAGATTTTAGCAATAAGAAGATCAATATTCATATCGATTCATACATTATCGGTATAAATTTTGTACGAATATGATACCAGAATAAGCCGTATATATTAACAACTCAAGCAAAACAAGTAATATATTTAAAAGATTTGAAATATCGAGATGATTGGCATACCGTATAAAGAATAATATCTAGAGGTGTATATGACATGCCAACTTGACTAAAGATGGACGATAATTCAGATCTACATGAAGAGAAAGCTTTTCAAGAGGAAGAACAAACATTGACTGAGCACGTTATTGACGAAGAACTTATGATAGCTTCTTTGAATAGGGCTGATCTATCCTTCAATAAAATTGAAGTTGATTTTGTATTTAATCTTGATGATTCGAAGGATGACAATTGGTTTATAAATGATAATAAGATAGAAGACAATACATTAGTTGATTATTATGATTCGAAGGAGGATCTAGAAATCGAGAAGGATGCAGATATTGATAAGTAGATTTATATTTTTTATTGAATCATTTCTTGTAATAATGGTATGCAATACAATTCTATTCATTATCATTTATGTATTTTTTTACTATTATTATTTATTATTATATTTATTTATATGTCAAGTTAATTACATTTGCAGGTATGGTGCTAGGAGGGAGACGACGATATTCGAGTTCCTAACCTACCCCTAAGCTTTCCTCCATTTTCACTGCTCCATCATTGAAGTCACCAGAGGGCCCTATAGGGATGGATCCGAGTGAGGCAGGTCCAAATGAGGCGATTCCGATTGGTATTTTAATATTTTTATATAATTAAATTTGATTTTAATTTATCTATTAGATTTATAGATGGCTATCATATGAATAATTTATTCATTATTTTTTCAGGCCATTCTCTATCAATGGTTAGGCGAGGGCGAGGTCTGTTGAAGAACCTCACCCTTGAGCGTTGGAGACATGAGCACGAGGGACAGCATCTCCGCATTAAGATTCCATCAGGCTATACCAGGCCTATTAGGGGATGGTGCGAGCCATGACAGACTAAGCTGAGTATCATATGCCGCAGCTTTGTCCCGATGATGCTCTTCGATTAGCATAAGATTTCATGGGCTCAAGAGAAGGTCTTCTATAGCCACTTATAGGTATAATAATATTTATTTAGATATTTAATTAGTATTATATTCTTATGATATTTGTTATTGGCATGCTATATTTGATATTATTGATTTCAAGCACGATCGTGTGCGGCCAGCTGTAGATGATCACTGATGCTCGCATTTTCAGGAGTACCGGCATCGCATTCATCGCTACTAGTATGCTGTAGTGCATGACCAAAAGATGGAGGCAGTGCAACAGTGGCCATATGACAGTATCAATATCAAGGACTGGGCTATCATATACTACACATATGAGGACTTGGTATATCAGGTAACTTTCTTTTATTTAGAATTTAATAATTAAATTATTTATTTTTAAATTTAGTTACTTATTAATTTGATTATTAACAATGCAGATTGATGTACTAAAAATGTCATAAATCGGGCGAGATAGATTGTCTCGCATTATGAGGGTTCGAGGCCATTCGCTTGCCATATAGAGTAGATGGTAAGTAATTTTTATTTATCATATTTTAACTCTTTAACTATTTAAAAAAAATATTAATTATTCTCAAATTATAGAGAAATATAGAGAGTGACGAGCTTCTTAGTAGGATCGAGATCTACCAGCGAATCCATCAACGACGATCAAGGGACTGGATGACTGGGAGCCAGGAGCATTATATAAGTTTTTTTCAACTATTTTTTTATTGACATTTTGATTTTCAGCACAAACTTAGAATAGCTATTATTTTAATTTTCAGGATCGTATGATAGACATTAGATCCCAGCCTATCCCAGAGGGCTCGACCGCAATCATAGATAACGAGATCTATGATCAGATGCTTGATACGAGATCCTGTTATGTTAGAAGACTATGGCATGAGATCAGAGCTCCTATATCTCGACATTCATCTAGGGCTAACATCCATACTGTGTATGATATCAGGCTAGCGAAGATATAAGAATAAACTGCTGAGGATCGGCAGCGGGCTGCTGAGTTGATTACATGCATCAATGAGTACTAACTATTTCAGAGACGTAGATGGAGTAAATGATGTAGTTGATATGATAACAGCTGGCCAATCCGAGCTCCTCCGAGTGCTCTCCTCCTCCTACCCATTCTCCTTCTCTAAATATCATCGATGCTTGATGGCTGGCAGCCTATTTTTGTATATTTTTATTTTTATTTTGGATCTTTTATATTTATAAAAAATATTTTTTATAATTATATTTTTATATAATAAAATGATAAAATTTATTTATGAATTTATTTTATAGATTTTTTATTTTAATTTTATAAATTATAAATATAAGTATTAAAAATATAAATTATAAAATATATTTATTTATAATTTTTTTAAAAAAATAATTTATAATGTAATTATTTATGATGAAAATTTTTTGTTGCAAATAATTTTTTTGCGATGAATTTTTTTCATGGTAAAAAATGATTATTTATAATAAAAAAATCTATCACAAATAATTATTTTTTATGATAGAAAAGTTTCCATTATAAATAAATAATTATTTATGATGGAAAAGTTTCCATTTTCATAAATAAAAAATTATCTGCGATGGAAAAGATTTCATCGCAAATAATTTTTCATTTGTGATGAAATTTTTTCATCATAAATAATTTTTTATTTATGACGAAAAATTTTCATCAAAAATAAAAAAAATATTTATGACGTAAAGTTATGATTTTTCATCATAAATATTTTCATCGTAAATAATTTAATGGATAAAAAAAAATTTTCAGATGAAAATTTTTCATCGTAAAAAATTGTTATTAGCAACGAAAATTTATTTTCTATCGCTAATTATTATTTACAATTTCATTTTTTACGATGAAGAATTAGCAATGAAATTTTCATCATTAATAATTATTAGCGATAGAAATTATCTATTTGCGATGAATTTTTTGCATTGCAAAAAATAAATTTTATTATAGTGACTCTTCGTGCTTATTTTGATACGGACTAAGCTGGAGATGTTACTGATCGTCGCTCTACTGGCTATTATATCTTTTTGGGACATTCTCTGATTGCCTGAAAAAGCAAAAATCAATTAATTGTATCTCATTCTAGTACTGAAGTTGAATACCGTGCCATTGCTCATACTATTACTGAGATTGTCTGGTTTTGCTGGCTCCTTAATGATATAGGTGTGCAATTATCCTCTTGAATGCCTATTTATTGTGACAATCATAGTGCTACCAAATCACATGCAATTCCATTTTTTATGAGTCCAAAGGAAAGATTGTTAACAGACTCCATATTAGCTTCACACGAGATATAGCTAGTATTTACCTTTCATCCTTTCTTAGCTAGCTTTGTGTGTGGCTTGTTTCTTTCGCTAGCCATAGAAAGATTTTAACTTTTTTCTGGGGTTGGTGTCTTCTAAATAAGAACGCTGTAACACTATAGTAAAGCCGGTATCCTGGTGTTCCCAGCATATGTAATAAAATATTAAAATATATTGCAAGTCTATTTATCTTTTTTAATATTTTTTTTTTCAGATTATAATGAGTGGATCTCCACCGGAAAAAACGGGCACATGATGTGGGACTCGTGGCATGCCCGAAGGGAACCTAAACCGCGCCTGCTGTCGCCCATCTAACCTTGTGTATGGGACCAATTTCCAACAGGCGCATAGGGCTCGTGAACAAGATGGCCAAATTTATCCGTGAAGAGCACCAGTATTCTTTTGATTGGTCAACAGGATTGACCTGCCCGTAGAGATGGGAAGTATAACAAGTTAACAATGATGAGCGAGCCGGTTACATGGGGTAAAAGTCAAGCAAGATCAACCAGGTAAATAACTCCAGGACGAAGCAGTCGGTGGTTGAGAGAATAGGTCTTCTCCATTAATGCTGTTAACTTCTCTATCACCATCTTCCCTTTATAAAACACCCTCTAATCTCGGAAAGAGAGAGAGAGAGAGAGAGAGAGAGAGAGAATGAATAAGTTACTGAAAGGTGAGAGTCTTGTAAGGGTATTGTGCTTGGTGTTGGCTTCCATGGCAGCTATTCTTATTGGAATGGATACACAGACAAAAACAGTCATGTTCATCGGGAGAAAGGCTACTGTTAAGGATCTAGAAGCTCTGTGGTACGTCATCGGCCAAGATTTGGTTGTTCTACTTGATGTGTTTCTGTTCAAGTTCACTCACCATCTAATCGTATTGTGACCGGTGTTTCTTTGTAGGATCTCCACCATCATTACTTCTGCAGCAGCTGGTTATCATCTTCTTCAGTTCTGCAGGTGCTTGGTCTTTGCTTGGCTCATGAAGAATCCATGTTGGAGCAACAAGTTTATGGCATGGGCTAATTTTTTGTTAGACCAGGTAAAATTAAACGTGATGTTTTATATTTTCCATGGAAGAGATTTATATATGCATATATATCAGAAGTTGCTTACACGCTCAGATGCTAACGGCTTATATTATTAATTTTATTTGTGAGCGAGGTGTCAGTTTAGTACCAAACCTTAGTAGATTTAGTGGACTTATCATAGGACAAGTAAGGAGACTCTGGGAGTCTGCTTTCGGTAATTGTTTATATGCTGATTTTTCTTCTCTTAAGAAACTTAGAAGTATGCTCAAAAGAAATCGAGCAAGATGATTATATCCTATTTTATTTAATCATGTCTGATAAAGAGCACTCAGTCTTTGAATGAGAGAGACATTTCTAAATCAATATTCTACAGAATACCTAGTACTATTTGTGTATCAAATCAAGAAAGTTGATACATTTGTTTATATTTTCCATCATATAATACAACAATGATACAGCATTAGACGTATTTAATCAATATTTAAACATATGTTCATGTTTACTGAAATTAAATATGTAATTTTAAAATTATATTTATTACATATTACAAGAAAGAGCTTTTAACTTTATAAGAATTTATAAGATTTGGTGCAAAATTTAAGCAAATATCAAATGATCTTCGTAAAGACAGATTTCTTGGAGGAAGGCCTAAAAGAAAGGTGGACATTATTTCGATGAGAATGGATATTCATCTCTATCCTAACCTTCTAGCCTTCAAACCTGATGCAGTTTATACCTCCCAAGTTATTTTTTTGCTTGCTGATCGTTTATCAAAGATGTCAACTAATAATTCATTTTGTAATGGTCAATAAACTAAAGCATATCTTAAAGCGTATAGTTATTTTTTTTACTTTCTTTTTTTTTTGTTGACATTAGAGAGGGCTAAATGGCATCTTCTATCTCATATCCATCCGAGAGAAATGCGTTGGTTCGTAATCAAAATCAAAATAAAAATTTAAATTTTTAAAATTAAATAAAAATTAAATTTTAAATAAATTAAATTATTTTTATTTAATTTTAAAATTAAAATAAAATTATTAAAATTAATTTTTTAATTAAATAGATTAAATGCGACTTACTTATTTTTATTTTTATTTTAGATCCCTTTTTTTTAATTAAATATTTTTTAATTGAAATCGAACTTCTACTCAATGCACCATTAAATACTGAATGTGCATGAGCTCATCCACCATTCACCCGCAAGTGGCAGCAACTTGCCACCATTTAGGTTTCTAACTTGACTCCTCTCGATCAACCGTAGATGCCTGCGTAGATTCTATAGACGAGGGTGAGGTTTGTTGGGAAGGTCGCATCGGGCAGGACGAGTCATTTAGTGCGAAGTCCGACTTACTGACAAACTTTTATGACGGACCATTCCGTTGCGGCCAGCGACTTAAATGCGGAGAGAATGAAGAAGGATTTCGACCCGGTCTTTCAAGCTCGACCCTCACAAAATTAATTTCGAAATTTTTCAAAAAAAAACGAAATCCCTGCGCTCATGCCAGGGCCTCCAGATTCAACTTGATCTAATTATCACTAAGCTCCAGCACCAACAATTTTATTTTTACATATTAGATAAAATTAAAAATAAATAAAAATATATAAACAAATCTATCAAAAGTATGAGCTATTAAAAAAATATGAAATAATTTTTCGAACCAAACTTGAATAATAAAATACTTAAAGGCTTATGAACCTCATAAAATATAAATATTTTTAATAATATTTATTTTTATCTATAATATATATTATTAATTTATTATTATAAAATATTATATTTTTATTATAATAAAATTTAAATATAAACTTGAACATAGTTAAATTGACATGCAAGTTAAATTAAGTTAATTTTTAATATTATTTTTTTAATTAAATAATATTTGAATTTAGATATGTAAGGTATGTCTAATTTAAAATTAAATTTTAGATTCAAATATTTTGAATCGAATTGAACCTAATTAGCCAATTTAGTTTGAAAAAATTTTTCGTACACCGTGGATGGTGGGGTACCGCATGCATTATTCACGATGATTAGCTCATGGAAGCGCCGATCACCGCGGGCCTTTGGTTTGGTTCGATCGTAGCTATTACTTTGGTTTGGTCCTGAGAAATTTATTTATCAGATCCCCGTCCGCGCTGCATTCATGTTCTAAAAGCGCAAGTGGTTGTTTACCGAATAAAACGCAAGTGGTTCCGCGTGAGAAGGGAGTGACCGTCGCAAGGAAAGAGCCGGTATCTAACGAGCCGGCGTCAAGCCGGCTTTGGTTATTATGAGGTACTTGGTTTTCTTTTTAGGTTTTTATTTTAGGGGATTTTTCAATAGATCGTCTGAGTCGAAGTTCTCTTTCAGACGAGATATCAGCTTGAATCAGATAAGATATATATAATCCTTTTTTTTTTAATTATCTTGACTGATATCAATTGGTATATTGCAAAATTAGTATTAATTAATTTTCTCAACGTTAGTGTTCCAAAATAGTTATTAATCAGTTTCACAGTTTATTGAAATGTAAGTTTCTCTTTAGTATGTATTCCATAGGATCTTAAATTTCTTAAGGATCCATTTGACTGAAGTACGTGAGATTATGAGATAATTTAATAATTTTTAAAAATTATTTATCTAAAAAAATAATTTTTACTATATTTGATTGATAAAAAAATTAATTTCAAAAATAATATCAGAAAAAAATTACTATATTTATTTAGAGATAATTTTATATAGAAATATGATAAAATTTATAAATATATTTTTCAATATAAAATATTATTTTAGTATTAAAATAATATTATCATTTTTAATTAATTTTTATATAATAATTATAATCAAATAATTCTTTGCATAATATCATTTTCATCTTAATTTTTTTACCAAAATTTTTTATTAAATAAATTTTGAAAGATATTAGAATAAAATTATGATTATATGTAGCTTTATTAAAGATATTTTTATCAGAATTACTATCAATAAAAAATTTATCAAATATCAATCTTTTCATGATATTTATTTATTTTTTTTTAAAAAAAAAAATAAGCATAGTATCCATCATTTTTTTTTATTTTTCATACCAAACATGATAATTTGATGTAAAAATTATTTTTTTATGTCAGATTATCTCCAATCAAATGGACTCTAAAAATCTATTTAGCATGTACTAGTCCGATCTAATTCTGAATCAAGTTTGTTGGTCTACCCATCTTTTATTTTTTAAGAACATATCCAAATTTAACTTAAATTTCAATTCTTTGGATTGTAAGAAGAAATTTTTTTTATAAATATCTTTATATATATAATTTGAGTTGGGTGGTATTTTGTTGTATCCTGTTATATTTAAATAAATGATTCAATTCACGAGTCATTCGGAATTCTGAGCTCAACCATATACATGATATCTAAATATTTTTTTTAAAAAAAATAAAGGTCACCCTTTTGTCTTTTGTTTCTAAAATTAAACAACCCATCACTGGCCGAGAGGTCGCCGGTTAAGAAAACGCGAAAATATTGGAAGTAGCTCTAATTTCACACGTTACAATCAATAGATGGACACATCTATTTATTAACATTAAATACTCTGTACATAAATGGAAGGAAGCAAAATAAATGCGAGGACCTGTGCCTTTAAGTTCATGCAACAATGAAGGCGAAGGTTTTAATATAGCTTTAAATTCATTAGTTTTTAGTTTCATCTGTAAGACTGTATCATCTTCTAGCAAGCCTAATGACAGCAGCAGATCTGAGTAAACTACCGTATTATCATTGTTCATTCATGAACTTTGACAAGACTAGGCCTTAAAATATTTATGCATGTCCCCATTGTCGATGGTGTGATGAGAAATCCTCTAGGGGTGCAATGTCTACCCACAACTGATGTGCGCCATCACCCATCTGATCGACTGAGAGCTTAGTTATCATCTAATGATCGGTGTGTGCTTTTATTATGATACAACTTTTCAAAATGAGAATGTTAAATAAAGAGACATTTCTCACATACAACTTATGAAAAATAGGTTAAGACCTCATTTAACATTACTTTTGGGGGATCAAATTTTTTTTTTTTTTGAAAGGCTAGAAATTATTTTGAGTGATTTTGAGATGCCTAATAAAATCTTAAAACAATTATCCACTTTCTCCAAAAGTTAAAATAATCTATTAGAAAGGGCTACAATTTAGAACTTGCAGATCCTTTTTTCAAAAGCTTGGGTTCAACCTTCTGCAGCGAATTCTGTAAAGAATTAATTTATAATAGTTTGTTGCCATAATAATTTAAGTTTATATTTATTTAATGCTATAATTATACAATTAAGGATTTTGATTTTTAATGTTAGTATTTTTTTTTCTCAATAATCACCTTAAAAGAATAACTATTATTTATTATATTATATTATATATAATATAAAAAAATTATATTAATAATATTTTATGATATTTTATAATAGAATATATATATAATAATTATATAATATAATGTAATGTAATGTAATGCAATATATTATATTATATTATATTATAATACAATAATCATATATTATTGTCATGGCCATTATATTTCCATAATAATATATTATCATAGGAGAATAATATATAATATAATGGTATTGTAAAATATTGCTATATTTTTATGATAAAATAAAAAAAAAATTTTATCTATGATGTATTTATATTAAATATTAAAATAAATAATTTATAAATAAAAGTATTTTTTTATCTTCCATATCAAATAGATGTTTCACAATCTTTTTGAAAGAAGTATAAGTAACAAAGAGTATGATAGATTAGGTTGCTATTTTCATGGATCTAAAAATAGGATGATGTTTGTCTGTTAATCTTGCAAATTTTTTTTTTTTTTTTTTGTATCTAGACCCCATAGACTGCTCTTGCATCAGAGTGATGTAATCACTCATTTATACATAAAAAAAAAAAAAGTAAAAAAAATAATTTTTTTATTAAAATCTTTGCTGGTCAATGCGTCCCTTCCTAAATCTCTATCGGTTAAAGCTCTATTATCTGCAGCGACACCAAATGGACCCTTTGCTGAAGTTGGAGAATTCAAAACCTTATCCTTTGTTTGACTGCTATTTCATCCCTCATCATGACATGTTGAACATGTCAACTTGTCAAGCTTTATGACTGGGACGTGGTTAGATTTTTTATTTTTTTTTTTGTAATAAATATGTTCTAGAAATGTAGACACAAAGAACTCGAGCCCGGGCAGTGGATAGAGAGCATAGGCAAAAATTTTGGACATCCTACGGTAAACCCTTTTGCTTGCATCTAACCCTGAGAATTGCTGGTAAATCTACCATAGTGTTTTTATAAACAGCCAGCTGCCTGCCCTGTCGCTAAGTATTTATTTTCTGGAAAATAAGTAAGCACAGCAATATTTAAAGGTGCGGTGGCTTGTCAGGGCCCATCGTTTACCGTTGTGCAATTAGGATGGGCCTGTCTAACTGTTCATGGGCTGAACCTGGTCCACTGACGTGTTCGTCGGTTGACCGTCCATTTACACGCTCCCTGGGTGTACCTTCATGGCTTTCCTTTTGTTCGTTCGTGCGCGCAGGGGGTGGCGTACGTGACGTTCGGGGGAATCCTGGCGGCGCTGCAGGCGTCGATGATCGCGGTGACCGGGATACGCGCCCTCCAGTGGGAGAAGCTATGCAACATCTACACCCGGTTCTGCGACCAGATCGCTGCCGGCCTCATCTGCGGCATCGCTGCGTCCCTCGCCATGGCCGTCGTCTCCTCCGTCTCCGCCTACCACCTCTTCCGCCTCTAACCTTCCTCCGCCCCAGGCTCCCTCTACTCTACGGACGCGGAGTACCGGCCACCAACATCTGTCTATTAATTATGTGACGCGGACTCCATAGGCGCAAAATAGTTGGAAACCAAAACTTGTTTGGTGCCGTGGGTTCTGGAGTTTAGTTGGCTTGGCTGAACTATAATTCGTATTTGGGTTCTTAAATAAGCTGAGTTGGAAAATGGATCAATTCTAAGCAACGGCGTGGTTGTTATAATGATTAAGTTAATCTATATTTATGTCTTTTCTGCGCTTATTTTCGTTTGTGTATATATAAGGACTTCTTTTGTTTGTTTTGTTTTATAGGACATCCCGTTGGTTGATTACTTTTGTTTACCTCTCTGTTCATTTCTCCGATCCTTCGAATTATTGCAGCTCCCATTTTACCAAAACAACAAAGGAGGTTAAAAACCTTTGAATTTCTCCGTACAAAAGCAAATCGGTTGATTTTTTAGATTTATTGGCATGGCCTGTAGGTTGTAATTGCCAAATTAATTTCATAATTATAAGAATCAAATTAGTTATCAAATCTTATGTATAGAAATATTTAATTTTCTTAGAATTAGATTATTTTCTATTACTATAGTATAATTATTTTTTTTTTAAATAGGATTATTTTCTATTACTATAATATAATTATATTTTTTTAGAATATGATTGTTTTCTATTAGTATTTTCTTAGAATAGGATTATTTTCTATTACTATGATATAATTGTATCTATATATTGGCTCTAACTTGGTGAAGAAAATAATAATAATAAAAAAAATTCATTGTTACCATTGTTTGACATGATATCAGAGCAATTTCAATCCTAAAAGAACTGCTCAATGCGAATCGAATCTCGCATTCCTTTTCTCCATCATTTCTTCTTCAGCTGAAACTAAATAACTGATTTCAATCCCATTGTCCAGTTGCATCAAACAACTCAACACTACCAATCATCATCCATCAAGATAATTCTGCTTTTTCTACCAGTATCATATTAGATGAAATAAAT
Source organism: Cocos nucifera (assembly GCA_006176705.1). Taxonomy (NCBI): domain Eukaryota; kingdom Viridiplantae; phylum Streptophyta; class Magnoliopsida; order Arecales; family Arecaceae; genus Cocos; species Cocos nucifera. Next base: position 1,030,871 of record QRFJ01000179.1, on the reverse strand, counting down.
TATCAATTATGGTCTCATCTTATGGAGATGCGTATTAGTGCTCGCAATAAAGCTGGATATCTCACCGGAGAAATGAAAAATCCTGCATCCAAATATCTCAACTACGAAACATAGGTTACTGAAAATTACAGAGTGAAAAGCTGGCTTATTGACTCAATGAGCCCAACACTAATGCAATGATTTATCCATCCAAAAAGATATGAGGGGCCATGTCAAAACCTTTTCTGATGGATCAGACGAAATCCATCTCTTTGAATTGAATCAGAAATCTTTCTCTACCATGCAAAATGGTAGACCCTTATCATCATACTATGATGAGCTTGTTGCTATTTTCTAAAAAATTGATCAAAGGACTACCTCTCAGGAGGGAACAATTGAAGGAGTAATCCAGTTGCATTCTATGATAGCTAAGCTTCGAGTTCATATCTTTCTGAATGGATTTGACTTTGAGTTTGATCAAGTTCGTGAAAAAATCTTATGAAAAGAACAAAAACTTGATTTGGAGGGTATATATGCATATGTGAGGAGAGAATATCACAAAGATAGACAATGGGAGGCTCATGATCAATCTCTGAGATCTCGGGTATGCTAGATAACCAAACTCGACAAGGATCATCATCTAGCTTAGCAAAAAATCAGAATAATTGATCAATTGAAAAGTCTTAACCTCGTATATAATCATTATGGTGAAACAGGCCATTCGAAGCAGCGATGCTATGAAATCATTGGCTACCCTGAGTGGTGGGACTTCTCGAAAAAGCTAAGAAAAAAGATTATAGGAAAGGCTATAGTGACTTCCATGGAGGAAGCCTGATCAAATATAAAGAAGAAATCACAGTCAACAGCAAACATTGCTCACTCAGGTATTGGTGGTAAGATAAATGAATTCACTGTAACTTCTAAGAATAGTACTTGGATTATTAATACAGGTGCATCCGATCATATGATTAGAGACTCTAATCCATTACAATACATTCGTCCATCTTTTCAAACTATTATATTTATAGCTAATAGTAGTACCTCTCCTATTACTGGAAAAGAATCTATCACCTTGTCCAGTACTCTCACACTAAATACGGTTCTAGTTGTTCCATCTATTGAATATTATCTTTTGTCTATTAGTCAAATAACCTATCTTGCTTGTACTGTAACTTTCTAGCCCTCTTTTTGTATCTTTTAAGATATTCTGACTAGAAAGATTCTTGGTTATGATCTTAAATGGGACAAACGCTATTACTTAGAACTAATAGAGAATGGAGGGCAGAAATTTAGTCATGCATATCACACTAGTAGTAAGAAAAAAGATCAAGCAATTATATGGTTATGGCACCAAAGATTGGGATATCTTTCTTTTGGATATCTCAAAAAATTACAATCCCATCTTTTTTCAGATTTGAATGCTTCAAATTTTCATTATGATATTTGTGAACTGGCGTAAAGCCATCGTATTTCTTATTTACCAAGTTTGAATAAATGTTCAGAACCTTTTATGATTATACACTATGATGTTTGGGAGCCTGCAAAAATTTCTTCAATTTCTAAAGCTTGTTATTTTGTTACATTTATTGATGAGCGCACTAGGATGACTTAGGTGTCTCTGCTTAAAAAAAAATGATGTTTGCACAATATTTCAGAAATTTCATGATATGGTGAGCACTCAGTATCAGAAGCAGATTTGTGTTTGACAATCTGATAATGTAATAGAGTTTGTAGATGCTTTCTTTGGAAAATTTTTAAGATGTGGGATTCGATATAATACTTCTTGTATTTATACTCCGTAATAGAATGGCTTGGAGGAGAGGAAGACTTTGGCATGAACATGTCTCGATTCTATTAGGGAGAAGCTATGAAGTCTGTCGTTTATCTCATCAATCGGATACCTTCCCGAGTGATAGGTTTCCAAATCCCTTAACAAAAGATGCAATCTTTTTTTCAATTCCATTTCTCCCAAATCTTGAACCAAGAATCTTTGGTTATACGATATATGTTCACATTCTCAAGACTTTGCGAAATAAACTTGATCTATGTGCAAAACTATGTGTATTTGTTAGCAATTCAGATTTTTAGAAGGGATATCGATGCTATGATCCTCAAGCTCGAAAATTATATGTGACCTTGGATATCTTTTTTCGTGAATCAAAACCTCACTATTCAGGAAGAGTTTCTACACCCTCTCTTCAGGAGGAGAACTTTAGTAAAGAGAGCATGTTACAAAAAGATAACAGAAGAGATGAGATTTTTGAACTAGAAAAAATGAATGAAAGGTTTGGGACAAGTAGTCTACAGAATTTTGATAGTATTTTTGCAATTGAGAATGAGAAGGTAGTTTCTTCCGAAGACAAATCACAATCACCGATGGCCGCAGAGTTGCCTATGTTAACACCATTAACTGACAAATTAACCCAGAATGTCCAAAATTCTTCTTCTTAGGTAATCTCTAGTCCCATATTGAGTCTCATATTTGATGAGTCCCCTGAAACAAATAATGTTCCTCCTGAAAATTTGGCTTGAAGATACCCACAAAGATCGAATAAGAGTGTCTCAAAAAAACAGTATGAACCTGATTCTAAAGCCAATGTTAAATATCTAATTAACAATTATGTCTCCACTCATAAATTTCTAAATCATATGCACTTACTATTAATCAATTATCTAAGGTATCTATATCTAGCAGTGTGCACAATGCATTGGCAGATCCAAAATGGACAAAAACGATAAACGAAGAATTGGAAGCTTTACAAAAGAATTCTACTTGAAAATTTGTTTCATTACCCAAAGGAAAGAAGATGATCGAATGTAGATGGGTATTCACTATAAAACTCAAAGCAGATGGAAGTATTGATAGATATAAAGCGAGATTAGTTACGAAAGGGTATACATAAAAGTCTATGATGGATTACCAAGAGACTTTTGCACCGATAGCTAAGCTCAATATAATTCGTATTTTCATATATGTTGCAACAAATCAGTATTGGCCTTTGCAACAATTGGATATTAAAAATGCCTTTCTAAATGGAGATTTAAAGAAGAAAGTCTATATGGAGCTAGCACCAAGAGTTAAACGTAGTTCTTTAGGAAAAAATGAAGTTTGTAAATTGAAAAAATCATTGTATGGGCTTAAACAATTATCTAAAGCTTGGTTTGGGAGGTTCTCTTCTGCAATGAAGGCATTTGGTTATAAACAAAGTAATTCAGATCATACTTTTTTTATAAAACACAAAGAAGGGGAGGTAATAGCTTTAATCGTATATGTTAATGATATGGTTTGGATAGGAGATAATCTATGTAAAATGAAGTTGTTACAAGAATATTTGGCTACCGAGTGTGAGATGAATGATCTGGGACAAAATATTTCTTGAAAATTGAAATAGCAAGATCGAAACGAGAAATTTTTCTTTTGTAATAAAAATATATGCTAGATCTTTTGACTGAAACTAGAATGCTTGCTTGCAAACTTGTAGAAACATCCATAGAAATGAATCATAGATTTAAATTTTTTTTAGATCAAATTCCACTAGACATGGGTCACTATCAACAATTTGTTGGGAGACTAATTTATTTGTCACACACAAAGTCGGATATAGCCTATGCCATAAGCGTCGTAAGTCAATTCATGCATACACCAAGAGAAAAACACATGAATGCAATATATAGAATTTTACGATATTTGAAAGGTGCTCTGAACAAAGGTTTATTATTCTTAAAAAATGGCATCTCTAACATTGAAGGATACAAGGATGTTGATTGGGCAGGTGATTAAACAACCAAAAGATTCATATATTGCTATTTTACTTTTGTGGAGGGTAATCTTGTTACTTGAAAAAGTAAGAAACAGAAAGTTGTGGCAAGATCGAGTGTAGAAGCCAAATTTTGAGGTATGGCTCATGGTGTATGCGAATTGTTATAGATTAAAAGTATTTTAAAAAACTTGGGGATTGAATATACAGCACCTAAAAATCTTTATTGTGATAATAAGGCTATTATTGAAATTGCACAAAATCCTGTACAACATGATCCCACCAAATATGTTGAAGTTGATCATCATTTCATCAAGAAGAAGTTAGATCAAACAATTACATACTTTTCATTTATCAAGTCAGAGATTCAGTTAGCTGATATACTCATAAAAGCTATTTCAGAAAAGATATTTCATGATATGATTGACAAGTTGGGCATGATAAATATCCATGCTTCAACTTGAGAAAGAGTGTTGGCATGAATTATTTGTAGGTTGTAATTGCCAGATTAATTCCATAATTATAAGAATCAGATTAGTTATCAAATCTTGTATATAGGAATTATTAGTGCAGAATTTGGTTGACACCGAATCGAGCTAGAGTGGAGGAGGACGAGGTCGCCGTCGTGACCTACAAAATCAAGTTTCGTCCGAAGTTGGTGGTGGTGGCTCCGACAGAACCTTCCGACGATTAAGTCAGCTTTTCTAGCCAACAGAAATGGAGTGCTCAGGAATGAGAAGTAAGCTTTGAGCTTTAGAAGGGAGAGGAGAGCTTGAAGAAAATATATCTGAAGGATTTTTTTTATAGATGGAGCTTTAATGATAGTGATGACCATACCATCTGATAGCGGACCACTCAAGGCCGTATGGGATTCGGTATGGAGAAAGAGATGACTCGAGCCTGATAGTGTCGGTCATGTCATCTGGCCGTGGACCGCATGAGGCTTATTACGGAGAGAGTGGTGCCGTCAGACTGATAGTGGCAGCCATATCGTCCGATCATGGACCGCATGAGGCTTATTACGGAGAGAGTGGTATCGTCAGACTGGTAGTGATGGCCATACGTCGAGGTTCAACAGTCGTAGTTCGAGGGAGCAGACATTGGTTAGTGAAGAATCTCGGCATATATCTATTTTGGGAGAGCTTAAACTCCTAAGGGGGATACGTCGGAAGAAAATCATCCGAGAATAATCTACTAAAGGGATCCAACTGAGGGAGAAGTCTGGAAGGAGTTCAACTCCTGGAGGAGTTCGATCGAAGGAGAAGTTTGGCAAGAGTTTGACTTCTGTAGACGTCCGACTAAAGAAGAAGCTTAAAAAATGTTTGGCTCCCATAGGCATCTGACTGGAAGAGTGCGGAGGGAGTTTGACTTTCACGGACGTCCGACTGAAGGAGTACGGAGGAAGTTCGACTCTCATGGGAGTCCGACTGAAGCTCGACCACTGAGAAGTTCGAAAGAGGCTCGATTGCTGAGAAGTTTGACCAGTTGAAAGAGTTCGACTGCTGAGAAGTTCAAAAGATGCTCGACCGCTGAGGAGTTCGACTAAGACTCGACCGTTGGAGAGTTTGGCCGAAGCTCGACTGCTAAGGCTCTCCATGACTACTTGTTGCATTAGATTGAGCATCGAATTGGACTTTATTAGGAGCAGAGTTTATTCCCAACAATAGTCTCCCCCCACTTTCGAGTTCGGAACTCAAAGGAAGGGAGTGCATAAAAGACAACTACTGAAGTCCTCTTCAGGGCTCTACACTAGTTTAGATTGAAGCTCGTGGGAGATCTCATCTCCAGCTGAGGTTGAAGGAGATCTCATCTCCTGCGGTCGAGGTCGAAGGTTGAGCTCCTCGAGGGAGATATCATCTCCAGCAGTCGAGGTTGAAGGTAAAGCTCGGAGAAGATCTTATCTCCTGCAGTCGAGGTTGGGTCAGAGAAAATCTTATCTCCTCTCTCAGTCGAGGTTGAAGGAGATCTTATCTCCTACAGTCGAGGAGAAGATCTTATCTCCTGCAGTCGAGCTATCTCCTGTAGCTGAGGTTGAAGCTCGGTGGAGTCTTATCTCCTATAGTCGAGATTGACTCAGAGGATCTTATCTCTTGCAGCCGAGGTTGAGCTCAGAGGAGATCTTATCTCCTGCAGTCGAGGTTGCAGCTTGAAGAAGATCTTATCTCCTGCAGTCGAGGTTGGCTCGGAGGAGATCTTATCTCCTGTAGTCGAGGTTGGCTCGGAGACTCGGGGGAGATCTTATCTCCTGCAGTCGAGGTTGCAGCTTGAGAGGGATCTTATCTCCTGCAGTCGAGATTGACTCGGAGGAGATCTTATCTCCTACAGTCGAGGTTGGAGCTCGGAGGAGATCTTATCTCCTGTAGCCGAGGTTTGCAGCTTGGGGAAGATCTTATCTTTTGCAGCCGAGATTGGCTCAAGGAAGATCTTATCTCCTACAGCTGAGGTTGACTCGGGGAGATCTTATCTTCTGTAGCCAATGTTGGAGCTCGGGGGAGATCTTATCTCCTGCAGTTGAGGTTGAAGCTTGGGAAAGATCTTATCTCCTACAGTCGAGGTTGGTATGGTCACTCGAAAAAGATCTTATCTCTAACCGAGGTTGACTCAGACACTCAGAAGAGATCTTATCTCTGATCGAGGTTGACTCGGGCGCTCGAAAGAGATCTTATCTCTAGCCGAGGTTGACTCAGGCGCTTGGAGAGATCTTATCTCTGATCGAGGTTGAAACTCAGAGGAGATCTTATCTCCTACTGTCGAGATGGCTTGGGGGAGATCTATCTCCTACAATCGAGATTGGAGCTCGGGGAAGATCTTATTTCCTACAGTCGAGGTTGGCTCGGTCGCTCGGAAGAGATCTTATCTCTGGCTTGAGGTTGGCTTGGTTGCTTGGGAGAGATCTTATTTCTGATCGAGGTTGAAGCTCAGGAGAGATCTTATCTCCTGAGCTAATGTTGACTTGGATCGCTCGAGAGAGATCTTATCTCTAGTCGAGGATTGACTCGGTCACTCGAAAGAGATCTTATCTCTCTCGAGGTTCGAAGGGATCTTGATCTTCTACCGACATAGAAGCTTAGGCACTCGAAAGAGATCTTATCTCTAGTCGAGGTTGAAGCTGAAGCTCGGAAGAGATCTTATCTCTAGGCGAGGTTGAAGATTGAGCTCAGAAAAGATCTTATCTCCAGTAGTCGAGATTGAAGGAGATCTTATCTTCTGTTGACATAGAAGCTCGGATGCTCAGGAGAGATATTATCTCTAGCTGAGATTGAAGACTCGGATCACTTCGAGAGAGAGATCTTATCTCTGATCGAGATTGACTCAGACACTCGAAAGAGATCTTATCTCTAGCTGAGTTGACTCGATCGCTCGGAAGAAATCTTATCTCTGATCGAGGTTGACTTTGGCACTCGAAAGAAATTTTATCTCTAGTCGAGGTTGAAGTTCGGAGAAGATCTTATCTCCTACAGTCGAGGTTGACTCAATCGCTCGAAAAAAATCTTATCTCTAGTCGAGGTTGACTCGATTGCTCGAAAGAGATCTTATCTCTGATCGAGATTGACTCGGATGCTCAAGTGAGATCTTATCTCTAGCCGAAGTTGACTCGATTGTTTGAAAGAGATCTTATCTCTGGTCGAAGTTGACTCGGGCGTTCGAAAGAGATCTCATCTCTTTGACTCGGTTGCTCGAAAGAGATCTTATCTCTGGCCGAGATTGAAGCTCGAAAGAGATCTTATCTCCTGCAGCCAAGATTGAAGGACTTCGATTCGCTCATGTTAGGATAAGGTTCTCCTTCTGTTCCTAACACGGCCACTATTGACTGCTTCTTTTCTATCATCATATAATTTTTGTACCAAGAAACAATATTATTGAATGGAAGAATTTTATCGAAGGAAAGTTACTGACAGCACATCCTTGGATTTTCTATGTTTCAGGATCGTGGAGGCGTTGTTCCTTCAAGTTTTCTCGGGCAGTAAGTCCCGGACCAGACGACCTCCTCTATCTCATGTTGACCTTCTCAATTTGGAGCAAGCTTCTCTTGGCTTTGAAGCTACGAGATAATGGCTCATTGAAGTACCAAGCTCCCCCCAGACATGGCGTCGATGATACGAGAGTCGGCCCACCTTTTTGTTGTTCCTCACTCATTGATGGTTTTAACTTCTAAGAGGAGGATTTCTTCGCATCCTTCTATCGGAGCTTCCTTGACGACGAGCTCGAGAAGGAGTTCGACCTCGTTTACAGTCAAAGAGAGTTCGTAAGCGTGGCCGAGCTTCATCCGACCCTCCTGTGAAACTTTCTGTAGGAGAACTTCATGCTCTTTTATCAGAGCTTTCTTGATGACGAGCTCGAAAAAAAGTTCGATCTCGATTGCACTCGAGGGGAGTTCGTAAGCACGGTCGAACTTCACTCGACCCTCCATCGACGGCAGGTCTATTAGACTTGTCTGTCCATCGCTTTCCTATGATTTTTTAATCCTTCAACTTGAAGTCATCTTCCGCATGGGCATATCTCTCGGCTCGAGCTAGTAGGTCGATAAAATTTTTAGAGTACTTTTTCTCCAAAAAAAATAGTAAATCATTCTTCTGAAGGCCGTCTTTGAGTGTGGCCATTGCAACAGACTAGTTCAGATCCAGAATCTCCAATACCATAATATTAAACTAGATGATATAAGCCCAGATAGATTTTTTCTCCTTCTACTTGACATTCATCAAAAAATTCGAACCTCGATGCGGACGTTGACTGCTGTCGAAGTGAGCCACGAACTGATGGCTTATCTTGTCAAAAAAGAAGATCGTACTTGACTTCAATATCGAGTATCAGTTTCTCGCTGCTTCCTTTAAGATAGATGGAAAGGCTCGGCATAATATGACGTCTGGTGCATCGTGGAGTAGCATCATGGTTTGCAAAGCCTCTAGATGATCAATTGGATCAGATGTTCTATTATAGCTTTCAAATTGAGGGAGCTCGAGGTTCGGCGGAATGGACTCTTACATAATTCAGAAGGAGAAAGAAGGATCGGTGCAGATGTCGTCAAGATGAGCCAGAGCAACATGATCGAGCTCCATAATCCATCAGTCCATCTTCCGCAGTTGGTGATTGAAGATGTCGTCTCGATTGTAGACCTTGGAGGACTTTTGACTACAAATGGAAAAGATCTTCTCTAGAGGAGAACCATGATTCGAACTTGGATCCTCTACTCTCTATTTTTTCTTTCCAACGGTGATGGACATGCTAGCCTAAATGCTCTTTCTTAGGATCGATTTTCGACATTCTGATGGTGGATTTTCCGACGAAATCACCGTCGGAGGCTGCCGTATGGCCTACACCATCTCGGTGAGGCCTTAGACCCACTGCATCAGTAGGTTGAACTACTCTGAATCTACCATGGCCGCTGGTGGAGGTGAAAGTTAAAGTGCTAATGATGGAAAATGAGTGGATGGATCTTACTCAGATCTGACGGCAGACGCGGTAGATCTTTGGATAGCCGCCTTCTTTTGAGGTATTTCTTGGGATTGAAAAGGAGAATGAAGACGAATCTTGGAGAAGAAGGTTGGTAAGGTCGATTGAGCACTCCTTTAAGAATAAGGATACCTCAGAGATAGAGGTCCTTTCTCTAGCGTCAATTCTATTGGTGCAAAATTTGGTTGATGTCGGATCGGATTGGAGTAGAGGAGGATGAGGTCACCGTCGGTGACCTACAAAATAAAGTCTCGTTCGAAGTCGATGGTGGTGGCTCTGACTGGATCCTCCGACGATCAAGTCAGCTCTTCTGACCAATAGAAATGAAGTACTCAAAAATGAGAAGTGAGCTTTGAGCTTTAGAGGAGAGAGGAGAGCTTGAAGAAAACATATCTAGAGGGTCTCTTTTATAAATGGAGCTTGAATGATGGTAAGGACCATACCGTCTGGTAGCGGACCACTCGAGGTCGCGTGGGGTTCAGTATGGATAGAGAGATATCATCAGGCTGATAGTGACAGTCATGTCGTTTGATCGTGGGCCGTATGATGCTTATTACGGAGAGAGTGGTGGCCATGTCGTCCGATCATGAGCCGCATGGGGCTTGTTATGGAGAAAGTGGTATCGTCAGATTGGTAGTGGCGGTCATACCATCGAGATTCAACAGTCGTAGTTCGAGGAAGCAGACGTTGGTCAGTGAAGAATCTTGGCGTATATTCATTTCGGAGGAGCTCGGACTCCTAAGGGGATACATCTGGAGGGGATCGTTGGGGAGTAATCCGCTGGAGGAATCCAACTGAGAGAAAAGTTTGGAAGAAGTTTGGCTCCTGAAGAAGTTCGATCGAAGAAGAAGTTCAGCAAGAGTTTGACTTTTGTAGGCGTCCGACTAGAGGAGAAGTTTGAAAAAAGTTTGGCTCCCGTAGGCATCCGACTGGTGGAGCGCGGAGGGAGTTTGACTTTCATGGGCGTCCGATTGGAGAAGTGCAGAGAAAGTTCGGCTCTTATGAAAGTTCGATTGAAGCTCGGCCATTGAAAAGTTCAAAAGGAGCTCGATCGCTGAGGAGTTCGGTCGGTTGAAGGAGTTCAGCTAAGGCTCGATCGCTGAAAAGTTCGAAAGGAGCTCGACAGCTGAGGAGTTCGGTCAGTTAAAGAAGTTCGGCTAAAGTTCGACCGCTGGAGAGTTCGGCCGGGGCTCGATCGCTAAGGCTCTCCATGACTATCAATTGCATTAGACTGAGCATCGAACTGAACTTCGGTAGGAGCGGGATTTATCCCCAACAAAAATATTTAGTTTTCTTAGAATAGGATTGTTTCTTATTACTATGGTGTAATTATATTTCCTTAGAATTTGATTATTTTATATTACTATAGTGTAATTATATTTTCTTAAAATATGATTATTTTTTATTACTAGGATGTAATTGTTTCTATATATTGGCTCCAACTTGGAGAAAAAAATAATAATATAAAAAGTTCATTAATTATTATCATTGTTTGACAAGATTATATAGATGATATTTTGGAGAATATCATAATATCCTCTGTTGGTATAGAATCTGATTGACGTCGAGATGAGCTAGAGCTGAGGGAGATGAGGTCGCCGTCGATGATCTACAAAATAAAGTTTCATTCGGAGTCGATGGTGGTGGCTCCGACGGAGCCCTCCGACGATCAAGTCAGCTCTTCTGATCAATAGAAATGGAGTGCTCAGGTGAGAGCTCGGCAGAGTTTTGCGAATGAGAAAAGAGCTTAGAGCTTAGAAAAAATATATCTAGAGGATCTCTTTTTATCGACGGAGCTTAATTGATGGTGACAGCTGCAGCTGTCTGACAGCGGACCGTTTGACGCCTGATGAGTTTGGTACGGAAGAAAATGTGTCGTCAGACTGATGGTGACAGCCATACCATCCGATAGCGCCATACCATCCGATAGCATCGTCTGTGGTAGACTGATGGCGATCATTCGTTAAGATTTAATAGCCATAGCTCTGAGAAAGCAGGCGTTGGTTGGTGGACTTCGGCATATATCAATTTCAGAGGAGTTCGAACTCCTAAAGGAAATACGTCTGGTGGAGATTATCCGGGAGTAATCCGCTGGAGAAATCTGACTAACGAAGAAGTCTGAAAGAAGTTCGACCGAAGAAGAAGCTCAGAAGAAGTTTGGCTCCCATAGACGTCCAGCTAGAGGAGCACAGAGGGAGTTCGGCTCTCGTGAGAGTCCAACTGAAGAAGTACGAAGGGAGTTTGACTCTCGTGGAAGTCCAATTGGAGCTCGATCGCTGAGAAGTTCGACTAAAGCTCGACCGATGAGAAGTTTGACCGGTTGAAGGAATTTGGCTAATACTCGACTGCTGGGGAGTTTAGAAGGGACTCGATCGTTGAGAAGTTTGGTCGGCTGAAGGAGTTTGGCTAAGGCTCGTCCGCTGAAGCTCTTTCATGACTACCAGTTGCATTAAGCTGAGCATCAAACTGGACTTTGGCAGGAGCGGAGTTTATCCCCAATAATAGTCTCCCTCACTTTCAAGTTTAAAACTCGAAGAAATAGAGTACAGAAAAGATGACTGCCTAAGTCCTCTTCAGGGCTCTACGCTAGTTCAGATTGAAGCACATGGAAGATCTCGTCTCTAGTCGAGATTGAAGGAGATCTCATCTCCTGCGGTCGAGGTCGAAAGTTGAGCTTCTCGAAAGAGATATCATCTTCAGCAGCCGAGGTTGAAGGTAAAGCTCGGGGGAGATCTTATCTCCTACAGCCGACGTTGGTTCGAGGGAGATCTTATCTCTTGTAGTCGAGGTTAGTCTGATCATTTGAAAAAGATCTTATCTCTAGCCGAGCTTGACTCGATCGCTCGGGGGAGATCTTATCTCTAGCCGAGGATAACTCGGAGGAGATCTTATCTCCTACAGCCAAGGTTGGCTTGTGAGAGATCTTATCTCCTACAGTCGAGGCTGACTCGATCGCTCGAAGGAGATCTTATCTCCTATAATCGAGGTGAAGCTCGAGGGAGATCTTATCTCCTACAGTCGAGGTTGGCTCGGGGGAGATCTTATCTCTCTTGCAGTCGAGATTGACTCGGAGAAGATCGTATCTCCTGAAGTCGAGGTTGACTCGGGGAGATCTATTTTGCTAGTCGAGGTTGACTCGATCGCTCGGAAGAGATCTTATCTCTAGCCAGATTGAAGCTCAGGAAGATCTTATCTCCTATAGTCAAGGTTGGCTCAGTCACTCGGGAGAGATCTTATCTCTAGTTGAGATTGACTCGATCGCTCGGGAGAGATCTTATCTCTCGCTGAGGTTGAAGCTCGAAAAAAGATCTTTATCTCCTGCAGCCAAGATTGGCTCAGAGGAGATATCATCTTCTGCAGCCGTGGTTTAAAGGTAAAGCTCGGAGAGATCTTATCTCCTGCAGTCGAGGATGGTTCGAAAGAGATCTTATCTCCTATAATCGAGGTTGACTCGGAGAGAGATCTTATCTCCTGCAGCCGAGGCTGACTCGATCGCTTAGGAGAGATCTTATCTCTTGCAGTTGAGGATTGAAGCTTGGGGGAGATCTTATCTCCTACGAGTCAAGGTTGAAGCTCGGAGAAGATCTTATCTTCTACAGCCGAGGTTGAAAGTAAAGCTCGGAGGAGATCTTATCTCCTTAGTCGAATTGACTTGGGAGAGATCTTATCTCCTGCAGTCGAGACTGACTCGATTACTCGAAGAGAGATCTTATCTCCTGTAATCGAGGTTGAGGCTTAATCGACTCGAAGAAGATCTTATCTCCTACTCAGGTTAACTCAAAAAAGTACTACAACCGAGGTTGGCTCAGGGAAGATCTTAATGCTACAGTCGAGGTTGAAGCTCGAGGAGATCTTATCTACTACAGCAGAGGTTAGCTCAGGGGAGATTTATCTCCTACAATCGAGGTTGACTTGGGAGAGATCTTATGTTCTGTAGCCGAGGCTGACTCGATCGCTCGGGGAAGATCTTATCTCTGCAGGTCGAGATTGAAGCTCGGGGGAGAGATCTTATCTCCTGTAGCTGAGGTTGACTCGGGGGAGTCTTATCTTCTACACCGAGGTTGGCTCAGAGGAGATCCTTATCTCTTACTGTTGAGGCTGACTCGATTGCTCGGGAGAGATCTTTTCTCCTGCAGTCGAGGTTGAAGCTCGGAAGAGATCTTATCTCCTATAGCCGAGGTTGGCTCGATCGCTCGGGAGAGATCTTATCTCTAGCGAGGTTGGCTCGATCGCTTGGGAGAGATCTTATCTCTAGCAAAGGTTGAAGCTCGGAGGAGATCTTATCTTCTACAGCCGAGGTTGACTCGATCACTTGGAAGAGATCTTATCTTCTAGCCGAGGTTGATTCAGATGCTCGAAAGAGATCTTATCTCTAGCCGAGGTTGACTCGATCACTCGAGAGAGATTTTATCTTCAGTAGTTCGAGGTTGAAGCTCGGAAAGAGATCTTATCTCCTACAGTCGAGGTTGGCTCGTGGAAGATCTTATCTCCTACAGCTGAGGTTAAAAGCTCGGAAGAGATCTTATCTCCTGCAATCGAGGTTGGCTCGGTCGCTCTAAGAGAGATCTTATCTCTGTTGAGATTGACTCGATCACTCGGGAGAGATTTATCTCTAGCCGAGGTTGATCGGGGGTGCTCGGGGAAGAGATCTTATCTCTAGTCGAGGTTGAAGCTCGAGGAAGATCTTATCTCCTATAGCCGAGGTTGACTCGGTTGCTCGGGAGAGATTTTATCTCTAGCCAAAATTGACTCGGGCACTCGGGGGAGATCTTTTCTCTAGCCGAGGTTTGACGATCGCTTCGGAGGAGATCTTATCTCCTACAGTCATGAAGGTTGAAGCTCGGAGGAGATCTTATCTCTACAGTCGAGGTTGGCTCGATCACTCTAGAGAGATCTTATCTCCTAGCTGAGGTTGACTCAATCACTCGGAAGAGATCTTATCTCTAGCCGAGGTTGACCTTGGTCGCTCGAGGAGGAGATCTTATCTCCTGCAATCGAGGTTGACTCAGATGCTCGAAAGAGATCTTATCTTTTGTAGCCAAGGTTGAAGTTTGGAGGAGATCTTATCTCCTGCAGCTGAGGTTGGCTCGAAAAAAAATCTTATCTCCTGTAGCCGAGGGTGAAAGTAAAGCTCGGAAGAAAATCTTTTCTCCTACAGTCGAGGCTGACTCAGTCACTCGGAGCAGATCTTATCTCCTGCAAGCTGAGGTTGAAGCTCAGAGGAGATTTTATCTCCTGCAGCTGAGACTGACTCCATCGCTCGGAGGAGATCTTATCTCCTACAGTCGAGGTTGAAGCTCAGGGGAGATCTTATCTCCTACAGCCGAGGTTGGCTTGGAAGAGATCTTATCTCCTGCAGTCGATGTTGAAGCTCGGGCAGATCTTATCTTCTGCAGCCGAGGTTGGCTCGATGGAGATCTTATCTCCTACAGCCAAGGTTAAAAGTAAAGCTCGGAGGAGATCTTATCTCCTGCAGTCGAGGTTTGACTCGGAGGAGATCTTATCTCCTACAGTTGAGGTTGACTTGGAGGAGAGCTTATCTCTTCTGCAGTTGACTCGATCGCTTGGAGGAGATCTTATCAATCGAGTTGTCGGAAGAGATCTTATCTCCTCAAGGAGATCGTAGATTGAAGCTCGGAGGAGATCTTATCTCCTGCAGCTAAGGCTGACTCGGTCGATCGGAGAAGATCTTATCTCCTACAGTCAAAGGTTGAAACTCGAAGATCTTATCTCCTGTAGTCGAGGTTGACTCGGAGAAGATCTTATCTCCTGCAGTCGAGGTTGACTCGATCGCTCGGAAGAGATCTTATCTCTAGTCGAGGTTGACTCGATCGCTCAAAGAGATCTTATCTCTAGCCGAGGTTGACTCGATCGCTCGGGAGAGATCTTATCTCTGAGTCGAGGTTGACTCGGATGCTCGGAAGAGATCTTATCTCTAGCCGAGGTTGACTCGGTCGCTCAGAAGAGATCTTATCTCTAGCCGAGATTGAAGCTCGGGGGAGATCTTATCTCCTGCAGCCGAGGTTGAAGGACTTCGATCTGCTCATGTTAGGATGATGTTCTCTTTCTATTCCTAACACGACCACTATTGATTGCTTCTTCCCTATTACCATATAGTTTCTGCACCAAGAAACAACAATATCGAAATGAAGAAATTTTATTGAAGAAAAATTACTGGCAGCACATTCTCAGATTCTCTATGTTTCAGGATCGTGGGAGCGTTGCTCCTTCGAGTTTCTTCAGATGATAAGCTCCAAGCCAGACGACCTCTTCTATCTCATGATAGTCTTCTCAATTTGGGGCGAGCTCCTCTTGGCTTTGAGGCTGAGAGATGATGGATCATCACCAAGCCCCCTAGAGGTAACGTTGATGATGCCGGGAGGCGTCCGACCTCCTTGTTGTTCTCCCGTCATGGGTGGTTCTGGCTACGACAGCGCCTTTGGTCGATCTTCTCCTACTCCAGGCTGGCATCTATGGAGCTTTGAGAGAGGTGTAGTTATGAAACCTTTTAGGAAGAGAACTTCTTCGCACCCTTCTATCGGAGCTTCCTTGATGATGAGCTCGAGGAAGAATTCGATCTCGCTCCACTCGGGGGGAGTCCGTGAGCACGGCCGAACTTCATTCCATGCTCCTGTGAAACCTCCTGAGGGAAACTTCGTGCCCCTCTGCCAGGGCTTTCTTGACGATGAGCTCTTGGGGGAGTTCGGCCTCTTTTGCGCTCGGGGGGAGTCCGTGAGCGCAACCGAATTTCTCAATCCGTCAGTCCATCTTCTGCAGTTTGTGATTGAGGATATTGTCTCGATCGCAGACCTTGGAGGACTTTCGACTATATATGGAGAAGGTCTCCTTCAGAAGAGATCCATGATCCAAACTTGGGTCCTCTGCTCTCTATTTTTTCTTTCCAGTGGCGACGAGCATGCTGGCTCAAATGCTTTTTCTCGGGATCAGTTTTCGACATCCTAACGATGGATTTTCTGATGGAGTCGCCGTCAGGGGCTACCGCATGATCTGCATCATCTCGGTGAGACCAAGAACCTACTGGACCAGCAGGTTGAACTACTCCGCATCTACCACGGCTATAGATGAAATCTAGGTTGCCGGGGCTGAAGCGGGAGCAAATGAATCTGGATGGGATCAGACCATAGATACCGTCGATCATCGGGTCGAAGCTCTTCTATGAGGCATTTTCTCTCGAAAAAGAACTCTAGGGAGAAGAAAGAGAGATCTCTAGGAAGAAAAAAGAGAAATCATCGCTGAGCACTCCTTTAAGAATAAGAGAACCTTAAGAATAGAGGTCCCTTCCTCCAGTATCAATTTTGTTGATGCAGAATCTGATCGACGTCGGAACGAGCTGGAGCTGAGGGAGACGAGATTGCCGTCGATGACCCACAAAATAAAGTTCCATTCGGAGTCGGTGGTGGTGGCTCCGATGGGACCCTCCGATGATCAAATCAGCTCTTCTGACCAACAGAAATAGAGTGCTCAGACGAGAGCTCGACAGAGTTTCAAAAAGGAGAAGAGAGCTTAGAGCTTAGAGAAAATATATCTAGAGGATCTCTTTTTATAGACGGAGCTTGATTAATGATGACAGCTGCAGCTGTCTGACAGTGGGCCACTCGAGATCTGGTGAGTTTGGTATGGAAGAAAAAGTATCGTCAGGCTGACGGTGACAGCCATACCATCTGGTAGCGCCATACCGTCCGGTAGCGTCGTCTGTGGTAGACTGATGACAATCGTTCGTCGAGATTTAATAGCCGTAGCTCTGATAAAGCAGGTGTTGGTTGGTGGACTTCGGTATATATCAATTTCAGAGAAGTTCAAACTCCTGAAGAAAATACGTCTGATGGAGATTATTCGGAAGTAATTCACTTGAGGAATCCGACTGAGGGAGAAGTCCGAAAGAAGTTCGGCTCCTGGAGAAGTTCGGCCAAAGAAAAAGCTCGGAAGGAGTTTGGCTCCCATAGGCATCCGGCTGAAGGAGCGCGGAGGAAATTCGGCTCTCGTGAAAGTCCAACTGGAAGAGTTCGGCTCTCGTGGGAGTCCGACTGGAGCTTGACCGCTGAGAAATTTGACTAGAACTCGGCCTCTGAGAAGTTCGATCGGTTGAAGGGATTCGACTAAAACTCGACCACTAAAAAGTTCGGAATGAGCTCGGCCACTGAGAAGTTCGGTTAAGACTCGTTCGCTGAAGCTCTTCCGTGACTACCGATTGTATTAGGCTGACAATCAGACTGAACTTCGACATGAATAAAATTTATCCCCAGCACCCTCCATAAATAGGACTCCTCTTTTAACTTAAAGTAAGAAATTACACATCATCCTGATCTTAATATTTGATAAACTACTTATTCCCCTACTTACTTTAGATAATTTATTTCTTTTTCTTTTTTTATTTTTGAAAAAATGTGTCAGTTAAATTTGTTTATATTTTTTTGAAATTGAATATGCATTACTTATAGATTAGTTATGTTATAAAAAAAAAAATTAAGATATTGACTTTAAAAATTAAACACTACTCAAAAGAATTATTCTGAAAATGGATATCAAAAGAACGTAGTATACATGAAAAATCAAATATGGTTACATAATTATCTCTTTCATGCTATAATTATTCTGGTTTAGATTTTTAAAAAGTAATGCATCGTCCAAGAGCCAAATTATTTGGTTGCTAAGCAAAAGGTACGACTATTTGGGGTATACCCCAATCTATTAAGCTTGTCTTTAATTTAATATTTACCAGTATTTGAACTAGGCTATATAAACAGTGTAAGGCGATGTATTTTTTTTTTTAATCAAAAAAATCCATGATCAGTTCTTTTGCTAGTATATTATTGTGCAATATAAAGGCATTTCATTAGAACTAAAAGAAATGCCCGAATGAGCTTATTTCACATTCATAAGGAGCTTTATTTCAATAAGGCCGTGCAAATTAGAGCCTCACAAGTAACTATTAAGATGAGAGAGAGAGCTATTTAATTAGGTCCACTTAGTGTTTCAGAGACGACCAATCTTAGAATTCTTTGCAACATGATACTACACACATATGGTTGGGGCATACAAAATAGTTTGTTATGATCTCTGTTTATGTTCATCAACCCAAGACAACGGCCTTAAATTGAATTTGTCTATTTGTGATTGTCGTCGAGTGCAACTATAATTTTACCATGTCTAAGTTTAATGCTAGGCAGCACTTCGTACTATAACTTCAAAAGTATTAAATGCGCAAACTTTCTCTGTACGCGCCGTGATGCATCAGTAACTTGGTATCGTCCATCTAGCACTCGCCAGCCACCATCTTATATATGGACCTAGTTCACGTCATCTTAATGAATTTGAGATGCGGACCACATATTCCAGTCAACAAATGCCCATTAATATCACAAATTTGAACGATTAATTACACTCAATGAATATCATTTTATTTTTAATATCGTACGATGATGACATTAAATAATAAAAGCAAACATTTCTCTAGCGGAATATATTCAATCTCGACTCAAATTGGGTACGTTTTGGGCTAAAGTCGGCAAGATCAACCGAATTTGGTTCAAAATAAGAACTAAAAAACAAAAGAAGGAACTTAATCGATGATGGGATCTCGTTCCTGCATATTTCCACCAAAAAGTACCGCCTGTCACGTGTTTCTCTTCGACCATCGACGATCCTAGCATGTTGGCGTACCACGTCTTCCAAGAGTTGTCAAATCCATCTCCAACACCATTTATGCAAGTGCATCGCCAGATCTGCCAGCTCGATAACGTTTTTAGAACTTTTGTCTCGTCAAATCGTTATTAAAGCTTCTACTCGACCCAGCCATGACAGCGAAGACCGGTTACTCTGTTGCTTCCCCTCTGCCGGGCACAAGAGGACGTCGAGATCGAACCGCTTTGCCCCCTTATACATATCCATCCGGTCGGTCGGGTGTGATCGATGAATGAGGAACAGGGTACGTTCCACCGTCGTTCCTAATAAGTTCTCCTCTCGAGAGGAGAGAGATGCATGGATAACGTATCGGCATCCCTTAGCATAGTTATATCCTGCGCACTCTACCATCTTGGGTTCCATCGAATGGTAAGGAGACCCCAACTTCAACATTCTGGCAAGGATTTCCTCAACGGTTCGCCAACCAACGCAGCGCATTGATTGCCTGCCGCTCGCTTCAGCCTAATCGCCGGGTTCTGATGCGTGGACGGTGGATCCATGTTTCCCCTAGGAAAACCTGATTGATTCTGGAGCATGGACGGTGGATCTATGTTTCTCTCTGAAAAAGCCGGTGGATTCATATCTCATCCCTAACTGCCGACATTCATATCGAACCTACCGACCACCGGCACCATGCACGCCGAGGGCCTGGGGTGTTGAAGCGGCGCGGTCCCGACCCCGCCAACAGGTTAGTTTGAAACTGCTGATCACCACATCACAGCCATCCATTTGGATTTAGAGCGTAGACCAGAATGCCAGATGAGATATGGACGGCATTGATCTCACTAAGATCCCGCTTGAAACAATATAATTCGAGAACAGAGAGGCGCTTCGTTGGATAGAGGATGGCAATGCTGCCGCCTTGGTTCACCGCTGCCCTCGTCTTCTTCTCGCTTCTCTCTCTTCGCATCGTTCTCTCCTCTACTTCTGGGAGGGAGGAGGTGGTGGAGGAGAAGAGGACGTTTGTAGTTCTTGTGGATCCCCAATCCAAGCCCCTCCTTTTTCCCTCCCATCTCGGTTGGTACCGCTCTTTGCTCCCCCCCTCTTCTTCTAGTCTCATCCACGTCTACAAGACCCTTCTCCATGGGTTCACCGTGCCCCTCACTCCATCACAGGCAAGCCGAATCGAGAAGTCTCGTGGAATCCTAGCCGTCCAACCCGACGCCCTTCTCCACCCCCACACCACCCAATCCCCCTCCTTCCTCGGCCTGGACCCTCCTGCTTCCCGCCTCTCCGCCCTCTCCCGCGGCGGATCCGACGCCGTGATCGGTGTCGTCGACACCGGAATTTGGCCGGAGCACCCCAGCTTCTCCGACCGCGACCTCGCCCTCGGCCCCAACCCCCGACGGTGGAGGGGCGTGTGCGAGGAGGGGCCCGGGTTCAATCGATCCAATTGCAATCGGAAGCTGATCGGAGCCCGATCCTTCTCCGCCGGCTATGCGGCAGCTTTCGGCGGGGTCGAGTTCCGTTCGCCGAGGGATTCCGACGGCCACGGCACGCACGTGGCCTCCATTGCTGCCGGGGCTCCTGTCGCCGGCGCCGGGTTCCAGGGCTTCGCCTCAGGCGTCGCCCGGGGGATGGCGCCCCGGGCCCGGATCGCGGCCTACAAAGTCTGCTGGGCCTCCGGGTGCTTGGTGTCCGACGTCGTGTCCGCGCTCGAGAAGGCGGTATCCGATGGCGTGGACGTCGTCTCGCTCTCGATTGGATCGTCTTCACCGGCACCGTTTTACTATCTCGATCCGCTGGCTGTTGCTACCTTCCGCGCCTCCCTTAGAGGGGTGTTCGTCGCCGCGTCGGCCGGAAACGGCGGTCCCTATCCGGGGAGCATCGCGAACGCTCCTCCTTGGCTCACGACCGTCGGCGCCGGAACGATCGATCGTGACTTCCCAGCTTTCGTCCAACTCGGCAACCACGAACGTGTGCGCGGGATATCCATATCTGCGCAAAACCATCGAAATCTACCCCTTTATCCTCACGTCCTCATCTCCATCGGTAAGATTACCGCCCCCTTACAAATAAGCCTCAAGTCCCGGCGGATCAACGGTCAAATCGTGTTCTGGGAGCCAGATCGGCACGTGTCGAGAATCGACATCGGCGCGGCTCTGAAACAGGCCGGGGCTACGGGGACGGTGGTCTTCCACGGAGACTTGGATACCGAGGGAATTCTTGCGGAGCCGCACGTGATACCGACGGTCACTGTGGGATCATCGGCGGCGCGGTCCATCGAAGAATACATCAGAAATAGGGAGCATCCGACGGCCGTAATTGCCTCGGAGGGCACGGATCTGCTCCCCCACGGGGCGGCCCCAGCGGTGGCGTCGTTCTCCTCCCGCGGGCCCAACGCGGCCCTCCCGTGGGTCCTGAAACCGGACCTGGTGGCCCCGGGGGTCAACATCCTCGGCTCGTGGACGGACGCGATCGGCCCGTCGGGAATCGGCTCCGACATCCGACGGTCCGGATTCAGCGTGATGTCGGGGACGTCCATGGCGTGCCCGCACGTGTCGGGCGTGGCGGCGCTGTTACGTGCGGCCCGGCCGGGATGGGGCCCATCGGAGATCAGGTCGGCTCTGATGACGACGGCGGTGAGGTCATCGGTCGGGGACGAGTCAAGGCCAGGGGAAAACGCGGGGCCGTTCGGGATGGGAGCGGGGCATTTGAACCCCGAGAGGGCTTTGGACCCGGGGGTGGTGTATGATTTGGAGTACGACGACTATGTGGCGTTTTTATGCGGATTAAATTATACGGACGAGGATATCAGGGCCATGAGCGGGGGAGGGGGGCCTCGATGCAAGCGTTTAGACGGGAAGGGGGTGTGGGGATTTAACTATCCAGGGTTCGTGGTGGAGGAGGTGGTGGCGGTGGGGAAGGGCGAGGTGGCGTTCTATAGAAGGCTTAAAAAGGTGGATGGTGGTTGTGCCGAGGGCTGTTGTTATAGCGCAGAGGTGGTAGCACCCGAAGGGTATAAAGTGGAGGTCGAGCCGGATAAATTGTGGTTTAGTGGGAGGGTTGGGGAGAGATTGGGGTTTAAATTGACGTTGAGATGGATGGGTGTTGACGTTGGAAAACTTTACGGTAACGCGACTAGTTGGGAGGAGCAGCAGAAGGTGAAGAAGGCTTGGTGGGTTGGTGGAGTTATAACGTGGAGGGAAGAAGATGGGAGGAATAGGGTAGAGAGCCCGATAGTGGTGTTCTCTTCCAACACCTTGCAGTGAACCAAAGCCCACGTCACGTGCGTGCACTGCAATATGACCCTCCGTCGCAAACTCGGACAGGTTCAGCTCTCGACTGCTCATTTTTTTTAATCAGCTCTTGACGGCCCATGGTTTGTGTACTGCAAAATGGACCGTGACCCATAGATGATTGGATATAATTGGACACACATATGTTGTTCTGCTGAGATGTGTAATGCAAATCATGATTGCCAGGTGGCATGCATGGATCTGGATCTCTTTAATGTGCGATAGAAATGGAGAGGGTCCGGTTGTACATTATCCACGATTTGTAGGTTGTAGAACGGTCTATGATTAAGGATGATTCATCAGGGGTTTGGATGGGGTAGGGGGGACGTATTTCTGGTTCCATCTCCCATTCCTGTACAATGCGCGATCAGTTTGGTAATGTGAAACCGAACCTCTCCTATTTGCAATGAAATTAGTGAGGATAGGGTTTTTTTTTTTTTCTTTTTCTTTTTCTTTTTTCTTTTTTTCTTCGGGAGTGAATAGTTTAAGAAAACTCATTGCCCGGTACTGGATAACAAAGTGGTGGTAACACATAAGAAATGCTTAGCTATTCCATTAGATTTATCACCGGTATTCTATTTTTTTTCCTTTTGTTTAAAAAAAGAAGAAGATAAATTATGAAGGTATTAATGGTAAATGCCTGAGTACTTCTTCCCGGATGGGATAACTGTCTACTCTGACCGTTAAACGGAAGAATAGCACAGGTGCCGTACGTACGCCCTGGCCTCTCTTTCCCACACAGAGGCCATAAACGTGCTCCGGCCTTCTTCATAATAGACATCCAACTTATCCATGTAAAGTTCCCAGCTGGCATGTGAAATGGTGTAAAGAAATAAGCTACTCTGCGGTATACAACATAGAAAAAAATCAGTGTAGATGGTGATATCTTGAGAAATCAACATGGAGAGAACAATGACCTTTGCCAATTGCCAGTCAATTACGCTTGTCTTTCTCAGTTCATCAACTCTTACCTAACCTTAACCAAGTCTAACATGCATTAAAATCTCGGTTTTACGTGTGCTTTTAGGTTGAGACAAAAAAATTTCAAAACCTAATCATCATTTTGCATCAAAAATAATTATTCTATGCAAGAAAAATATTTTCTACACCATGTGCAGTGCACTGCGGCATGGCGTATATTGCCTGCAGTGATTGATGCTCGTATGGGATTGGCATACAGCGTCCAAAAAAATATTTTTTTTATTTTCTGGCCCGCATGGATCTTATGGGCAGCACTGCAAGCAGTTTAGAAAGTATCATCCTTCTATGCAAATCATGTACCGATCTATACGGCTGCCTAAAGAAGCCCATCAACATTGAACACTCGTTTTTAGTGATCAACCAAAACGTGGTCCCTTGTGGTCCCTTGAGCGAGCTAGCAGTAAGCCTCGTGAAGTTGCCTTATTTGGTATCAGCGGAAAAATTAAGAGTTATGCGGGAAGGGAACTCCAATCCTGTCTCGGCTTTTCTAAGCTAGCTTTCATGATCGGCCCTGCAGGTGACAAGATTTTTCTCTGAGGGGAAGAAATTGGAGAATCTTTTCCAAGAGATCACGCTAATTAAAATCCTTGCCAAATGTATCCAGGACATATCACATATTCTTTGGTGGACTGCAGTTTCTAAGGCCTATTCATGGCAGTGCCCAGTTGAGCCAGTTGAGCTACGGCTCCACTTCAACAGCGCATGGATAACGCTATGATCGCGGATCAATAATCCATATATCGTATCATGGACGCTAATAAGTTTTCACCAAATAACTGGCCATTACATGGTCAGACCCCTTGGGGAAGGTTATGGCCTGATCGAATTGACTCCATTTTTTGCACTCATTGCGCATTGGATACTACGAAGATGAAACCTCTTGGCTCATCTTCTACGTAAGGATGAACAAGAGTCGTGCATGATTTCTGAGGTTTTATAAAGAATAATTTATGCTAATGCAGCTACAAATCACAATAGATAAGACGCATTGATTATAGGTGACCCCCAAGTGACCGTGAGAAGATGTTACCTGAGGTTACGAGAATGTTTTATAATTATGAACTACTATTAATTAATAATTTTATTTATTTTATTAAAAATGGTTTGATTATATGATCTAAGTTAATAGACATGCTTGTAAGCCCAATATTATTTATGATCCTTTTATTTTGGGCTAGATACACTTTATATTGGATTGGTGTGGTTAAGGCGGTATAGTATAGGCTTTGGTTCGATAAGAGCCCATGATAGATGGGTTTGTTAGAATTTTATTTTATTTAGCTAGATCTCCTCTTTATTTCCTATAAATACCATGAGACTAATTCTCTGGCTTATCCTATCGGATAGCCACCTGTCGCGTGAGGAAGCTAGTGGAGAAGGATTTAGTTCCGGTGTTCGTCTGTGCATCCGCTGCTGTCGTTCTTCGTAAATCAATAGCGAATATAGGTATGCATCTGTCTTTTGTATTCTAATATTCTGCAATGATTCATGAAAATTATCTACATGTGGCATCAGAGCAAACTGTAGAGGATTAGAATTAATTTAAAAAAAATAGAGGGAAGAACGGATCCCATCCCCTCTTTCTCTCCTTCTTCTTGTTGTCGGCGTGGCGGGATCGAGTCGGCGGCCACCGAGACCAGCCAGTGGAGAAGATCCCATCCGGATCTACATTAATTTAAAAAAATGGAAACATAAGAAAAGGCCTCCTGCTCTCTCTAGGAGCAGCGGTTTCTATCGCTGTGTCCTCCTTCTCCTCCACCTGTGCGCGACCAGCAACCATCTTCATCGCCAGCGGCGCTACCAGGGGATTCGACGGCGACCTTGATGGGTGATCGATCGACGGCGACAGGGGCCATCCTCCTATTAACTCAAATAAAAATAAAATAAAATAAAGGGGTTGAAGGGAAGGAGGAGACCGCTGGCTCCTCCCTTGCCGTGCATTCGTCTTCCCCCGTGGGCGATCGGTGCCGACGATCGACCGGCATGGCCAGAGAGAGGACGACAGTCGTCCTCCCACCAACCACTGGCTTAAAAAAAAAAAATAAATAACAACGAAGGAAAGAACAAGAGGGACGGTGGTTTAAGCCGCCGCGCCCTCCTCCCTCTTCCACACCGGCGGGGACCTCACCGATGGTTGGCGGTCCACCGGTTGAAGCTTCTCCAATGGCCGTCCGGCCGGAGTTAAGGTAGAGAGGAGACGTCGGTGAGCCCTCCTCTCCGCTGCCCAAAACTAAAAAAAAAAAAAAGGAAAAACATGAGGGAGAAGAAGATCCAAACGGGTTTTAGGTTTGGATTTTGGATCCAAATCCGGTTTGGTGTATAAGCTATTATATTGCAATTTTGCATTTTAGTCCCTACAAATATAAAAATTTTATTTTAGTCAATAAAAATTATAGTTTAGTCCCTATAATTATAAAAATTTGATTTTAGTCCAATAAATTATGTTTTAGTCCTTTTATTGTAATTTATTGTGTAAAACCTCTATTTTGTAATTAAAATCCTATTGAAGGTTATTATTTGTATTAGTCCTTCAAAATTTTAATTTGCCGCCTAAAAATTTTATTTCTGATCATACTCTTTAGGAAATTAATATCTGACATTATTTTAGCATGATATATATCTTTTGAACTGTACAAATATGTTATTGTTGCTTTAAAATGCAATATTATATTGTACAAATATGTTATTGTTGCTTTAAAATGCAATATTATATTGTATTATGATCAGTGGGACGCATGTTATTAAGTATCTCATACTGGACTTGATCATTTTGGGCATTTAATTTTCTGTATGAATAATTTTATAGATTAGTATGAATATTTATCATCAAAGTGATTTATTTATGTTAATTCATAAAATTTTTCATCATTAGAGAGATATTTTCTAGCTGTGACATATAATTACCTATCCAAAGGGGGTTATTATGTGTTTTAACTAGAAATCATGTGAATCATTATGTTATAAGGGTACTCAGACTTTCGAAATCTATCTACCCAAAGGGGATAGATTTTTGAATGCTAGGATATTTTTTTTGTAGCCTTGTGTAAAGAGCTCTTATGCATATTATATATTCTGCCCAAAGAGGAATATGTGATATAGTATTTGGGCTCTTATTTATAGTTTATGTCACTATATAACTGTGTTATTGGTAAATGTCCATTATCCAATATTTAATATTCTTATTGTTTATTTGTGCGGTCTCTTTTGGTGTTAATAACAATAATGTCATGGTTGAAGTCTTGACCGGATCAAATTATAAGAGATAGAAACAAGATATGGAATTTGCTCTAGGGATAGCTGATATTAATTTGGCATTACGTGAGAATAAATCTGATGATCTTAATGATCAGAGTACACCAAAACAGAAAGATTATTTTGTTAAGTGAAAAAAATCTAACAGGCTTAGCTTAATTGCTATTAAGAGGTCAGTTTCTGAGCATCTTTTGAGCGATCTGCCAAAGATCAATAGTGCTAAAGAACTATTTGATGCTATAGGATAGAGATACCTTATATATGAAAATGCCGAGTCTAGATATCTGATAAAAGAGTTGACAATCATGAGATATGACAATATTGAGGGTATCAGAAAATATATTCTGAAAATGGTTCACCTCCAAACTAAATTTAAGAATCTAAAAATTGAATTGCCTGACTCCTTTCTAGTGTCTCATACTTTGAGTTTCTTACCTACTAAATTCTCCCAAATCAAAACTGCCTATAATACTCTAAATAAAACTTGGAATATTAATGAGTTGATCACTAAATATGTTGCTGAGGAAGAGAAACTAAAGAAAGAAAAGAATGAGATTGCCCTACTTTTCTTTCAACCAAAATTCTATTATGGCAAAAGTTTTATGAAGAAGAAAAGAAATAAACCTCATACTCCTAAACAGTCTCAGGATGTTATAGGACATGGTAACAATCCTAGTCATAATCATTTTATAGGAGGTTCTAAAGCTACCTTTAGAAAAAATGTCAAGTGTTTTCATTATAAAAAGAAAGACCACGTAAGAAGTCAATGTTACAAATTCAAGTCTTGGTTAAAAAAGAAATAAAAATAAGAAGATAAGCCCCTGGCTCTTATTTGTTATGAGTCAAATACAGTTGATGTCCCTATTAATTCATGGTGGATAGATAGCGGTGCCATAACTCATGTTGCCATTTTCTTACAGGGATTCATAAATAAGAGAAAATTAAGACTGAAAGAGATCAAACTGAAAATAGGAAATGATATTGAAGTTGAAGTTGAATGCATAATACTTGTCAAGTTGTCTTTAGAGTCTGATTTTGAAATTTCTTTAGAAAATATCTTTTATGTACCTTCTTTTAGAAAAAAATTGATTTATGTTTTTTCTTTAGATAAGATTGGTTTTGATTTTAATTTTCATAATAAAAAAATTGATTTGACATTTAATTCATAAATTATTAGTTATGGCATTCTGAGTGATAAATTATATAAATTATGTTTATCTTATAATAATCTCTATATTTCTTTGAATGTTGAGAATGTGATTGCAAAATATTTTAGAATCAAAGAAAGATTCTCTATGTTGTAGCACAAACGCTTAGGGCACATATCTAAGGAAAGAATTGATAGACTAATTAAGAATGATATTTTACCAACCTTAGATTTTTGAGGCATAGAGACTTGCATTGATTGTATTAAAGGTAAATTGACTAAGACTAAAAAAAAGGAGCAACTCATAGTTTAGGCCTTCTAAAAATAATTCATACTGATATCAGTGGACCTTATTCTTTTACAATTTATAGCAATAAATATTTTATTATATTTATTGATGATTTTTCTGATATAATTATCTTTATTTGATTAAAAAAAATCTGATGCTCTTGAAAAATTTAAAATCTTTAAAATAGAAGTTGAAAGACAATTGGGAAAGATCATCAAGATTGTGAGATCCGACTGTAGAGATGAGTATTATGACAAACATAATATAGCAGGACAGCATATGGGTCCATTTGCCAAATACTTACAAGATTATGGGATTGTAGCTCAATATACTACGCCTGATAGTCTTGAGCAAAATGGTATGGCGAAAGGCATAATTGTACCCTTAAAGATATGATGAGGAGTATGATGAGTAAGTCAAATTTATCAGAATATCTATGGGGTGAGGCTATTAAAACTATCTTGTATATTCTTAATAGAGTTTTTAGTAAATCTATACCCAAATTATCTTTTGAAATATGAACCGATAGAAAACCTAGTCTAAATCATTTTTGGGTTTGGAGTTATCCTGCAGAAGCGAAAATATATAACCCTATAGAGAAAAAGACCGACCCCAGAATCAGTCATTGCTATTTTATTGGATATCTAGAACATGCTAAAGAATACAGATTCTATAGTCCTGAAAGAGGTAACAGAATTGTAGAGTCACAGACTACAAAATTTTTAGAGCTTGATGTGGCTGATACAGAATCTTTTCGAGACATTGATGCTGATAATAGTCAGACTGAAACTGTCTCTATTCCTATGATTGCATCATATAAAAATATAGTTTACGCACCTATTAAAAGAATGGATGTTCAGGCTCCTAATCTTCCTGCTCCTATATTAAATCATCAATCTATTCAGCCTAATGATGAGGTGACATTAAGAAGATTTGCCTGACAAAGGAGGCCTGTTATTTTTGATGATTTTTACATCTATCTTGGTGAAAGTGATTGTAATATTGGACATATGGTTGATCCAGTAATATATTATGATGCTGTGACTTATTCTCAGTCCAATTTATGGATAAATATTATGAAGAAAGAAATACAGTCTATGGCCAATAATAATATATGAAAGCTTGTTGAGCCTACTGAACATAGCAAATCTATTGGATATAAGTAAGTATATAAGACTAAGAAGGATTCTAAAGGAAGGATTGAGCGATTCAAGGCTAGATTGGTAACTAAAGGATTTACTCTAAGAGAAGAAGTTGATTACACTGAAATTTTCTCTCCAGTATCTACAAAAGACTCTTTTAGAATCATCATGTCTTTAGTGGCTCATTATGATCTTGAGCTTCATCAGATGGATGTTAAAACTGCTTTTCTGAATGATAACCTCAGTGAGGAAGTATATATGAAACAGCCTAAGAGTTTTCAAGAAAATGAGAAAGAATATTTAGTCTGCAAATTGAAAAAGTTGATCTATGGTCTGAAACAAGCATCTAGACAATAATATTTAAAATTTGATGAGGCGGTAACATCTCTTGGTTTTGAAGAAAATAAAGTTGATCAGTGCATCTATCTCAAGATCAGTATGAACAAGTTTATTTTTCTTGTTCTATATGTTGATGATATCTTGCTTGTCAGTAGTGATTATGGTCTACTCAATGAGACTAAATAAATATTATTTAGGACTTTTGATATGAAAGATCTTGGAGAAGTAGCTTTTGTCCTAGGTATTGAAATTCATAGAAATAGATCATGTCATCTATTGGGTTTGTCATAGAAGGCATACATTAACAGAGTTCTTGAAAGATTTAATATGCAGAATTGCAAACCCTATGATAGGCCTATTGCCAAAGATGATAAGTTCAGTAAAGATCAATGCCCCAAGAATGAGCTTGAAAAAAATCAGATGAAGAATATCCCTTATGTCAGTGCTATAGGGAGTTTGATGTATGCTCAGGTTTGCACCAGACCTGATATTGCCTTCATAGTAGGAGTTTTTGGTAGATATCTATCGAATCTAGATTTTCAACATTAGATTGTAACAAAAAAGATAATGAGATATTTATAGAAAACTAAAAACTATATGCTTGTGTATAGAAGAACTAATAATCTACAGTTGTTAAGATATTCGGATTCAGATCTTGCTGGATGCCCTGATGATTTGAAATCAACCTCAGGATATATTTTTATGTTAGCCAGAGGTGCAGTATCCTGGAGGAGTATTAAATAGACTATGACAGCTTCTACTATGCAAGCTGAGTTTATTGCTTGTTATAGAGCTGCTACTCAAATTATTTGGCTGAAAAATTTTATTGCAGGACTTTAAATTGTTGATTCTATCTCCAAACCACTGACAATTTATTATGATAATAGTGCTGCTGTGTAATTCACAAAGAATAATAAATCTTCTAGTGGATTTAAATATTTAGAGCTGAAGTACCTGATAGTAAAAGATCTTATGAAGAAAGGAGACATAACTGTTGAGTACATAAATACAGAGTCAATATTAGCTGATCCCCTGACTAAAGGTTTGAGGCCTATATGCTTTACAAGGCATATTGAAAATATGGGCATACTGAGTTTTTTTGATGTACTTAGTTAGTGGGAGTGACCTTATATTTATGTTTTATTATTGCTTTATTGTTATAGACTCTTTACATCTCATGCATTTTTGATATACATCGTTGGCATGATAAATTAATGATATATTTATTTTAATTTTTTTATTTATGTGTACATATTTATTTTAATATACTTAGAGATATATCTTATTTATGTACCTACTGTATGAAATATAAGATCAGATGTCGAGTCTCAGATATATTGTGCTGTCTCGTCATTGACACCATGTTGAATATGTGAGGCAGAATAACTTATTGTAAAAGCCATTAGAATTTTTCTTACTTATTTTATACCCAAGCATGTCGAAGAAAAATTGGAGGACTGATAATGAAAATAGCATATATTTGGATCACTTTTGGATACTATTTTCGTGCTACACTATCACACCAAGACTCATATCGATAGTGTTAGTTATGTTTGTAATCATGGATAAGTTTTGTATCAAATAAAGGATGTAATGACTCCCATGATTTAGCATGATCAATACTATTGAACCGAATCAATTCTGAGGTGCTGTCTATAGATCATATATTTTTCAAAATTATGGTCATGTACTATATTTTTTGTTATTTAGTCCGAAAGTCATTTTTAAAAGTAAAATATTTTTAAAATTTTAAAATCCTAATTAATATTGCCCAAGTGGGAGAATGTGAGAATTTTTTCTAATTATAGACTATCATTAATTAATTATTTTATTTATTTTATTAAAAATGGGCTGATTATATGATTCAAGTTAATAGACATGCTTGTGAGTCCAATATTGTTTATGATCCTTTTTATTTTGGGCCAGATGCATCTTATATTGAATTGGTATAGTTAGGATAGTATGGTGTAGGCTTTGGTCCGACATGAGTTCATGATGGATGGGCCTGTTAGAATTTTATTTTATTTGGCTAGGTCTTTTCTTCACTTCTCATAAATATCGTGAAACTAGTTTTCTAACTTACCCCATCGAATAGCCACCTATCATGAAGAAGCTGTTAAAGAAGGATCTAATTTTGGTGTTCGTCTGTGCATCCGCTTCTATCATTCTTCGTAAATCAATGACGAATACAAATATACATCTATTTTTTATATTTCAATCTTCTGTAATGATTTATGAACATTATCTAAAAAGATAACATATATTTTTTCTCCGTATCAAGAAAGAAACCTACAACTTGTACATATCCATTTTAGATACTGCCCTGTTCAGTCTAGAGATAAAGCAGTGAATTAGTGATATAGGAGGGTACACCATGATACATCTCTTAATGAGAAAAAGAACGTGCAGAAGTGGTTACTTAATTGACTAAATTTTTCGTACTTCTAAATGATATTTAAAATCTGAATTCAACGTTTCAGGTGAAAATTAAAGTTTAATTGAACAGGATTTTATTGCCAGCAAGAATTGGTTTAGTTGCTTCCTCCACATACCCAAATAACGTGTTTTGTAAATTTTTCAACCATTTATTTCAAGGACATTTGCTAATATTTATCAACCATTTGTTTTAATGTTGCTTGCTATCCAACTCAACCCACACTTAGTATACATGGTCAAATGCGTATAGGCGTGTGAAGAAATGAATGGACTGGTTTGGGTGTTGCCACGTATATATATCCTAGCAGCTATTGCGATCGCGTACGTAGGCACCTTACGCGGTGTTCGGTTGGGATTTTTTCTCTCAAATTATTATTTTATTTTTTTTTAATTTTATGAAATTAGCCGTCTAGTTTTTTTTTTTTTTTTTGGATAGTTTTAGCAAATATGAATATCCGGCAAAAAAAGAAAATAGATCTTATGAAAAATTTGGACTTCCACGTTTTTCTCTGAACCGATTCTCTCAAATCGTAGTAATCGATATTTAGATACATTCTTCTAAATTTTCACAAATCTTATTTAATATCAGCGGGCAAACAACAAATCTGGTAAAGCATATTTTGGCAAAACATGTTTTAAAAATTATAATTTTTTACATACAATTTTCAAAAAACCCTTGCAAACAAACATCACCTTGAAAAATGGATCTCCTGTAAATCTCAACCTTGGCATGCTCAAATAGACAGACAAGGGTCACAACTCAGTTCCAATTTGTACATAAAATATTTCAACTCTCATTTGAAACTAATTAGATTTTTTTTTTTTTTTTTTTTTTGAAGAGTGAGGAAGCTGAAATAGACAGCCACTCATCTTTATTAAAAAAAAATATATATTTATAAAAAAATTAATTATATTAAAAATTATAGATCACCAAAATAATATTTTTAAAAAATTAAAATAGAGAATAAAAAAATTATCTTAAAGCATAGAAAGCAGGATCCATCTACTTTACAGACCACAGACATAAAATATTAATAATAAAAATTAATATAAATTTATATAGTAAAAAAATTAATAAAAAAGACTCATAATTACACTATGGGATGAATTAATAATTTTAAATTTAATTATAATTTAGTATGCTCCTCCAACATCTTCATCGAACAAGATGCCTTCAATTGTAAAATTTTTACATAAATTTTTGAAGCACCAAATAGATTGGATATTTTTTCTCAAGAAGATACGTTTGCCACAAAAATTTAAGTAGATGAATCTAGTTTAGCTAAATATATACACAAATGCAACATTAGTCCTTAAAAAACAACAAACCACGTATTCTGTCATCCACAGTACACCCGCATCCAATCACTACCTTAGCTTTCGATTTTATATTAGAAGATCAAGGGTGCGTTAATGTGGAGCTCTTGGGCCCTTAACTGCTCGTGTTCGTTGATTGAAAAGGGGTTGAACTGGCTCATGTCAGGAGTCGCATATAGACTGGATCTCTTATGCAATTTGCCATCAGGACAATTTATGGAGATGAGCTTGGAATTAAATTTAGCACAGGCAATTTGAGCCAGCTGGTAGTGAGTTAAAAGTCGGTCTTTTCAGACTTCAAGCTGCTATGGTCCAGGAAAAAGGGGGTGTAACCAATCAAACATTATGATGGTAAAAGAGAAGCATTATGAACAAAATTAGGTAATTGACTCGGCAATTATTTATGGACATAGTCTATGGGGAGTTTAAATTTATACGTTGATTGGGTTCGACTCCCACAGCACTGTTCTCGTCTTCAAAATTCCAGTCTCTCTATGTGAACATTGAATTAGAAAGACCTTCTTATATATGGTCAAGTCTAATTCAATTAAAGAGAACTGATGAAAACATAACTAAACTATAGTACGTGATGGAAGAAAACTTCTAATGGCTGCATGTCACTGAAGAGAGATCATTCCAAACAACTCGTTTTTTAGTTCTTAAAACTTGACAGCCTTTTAAAACATATAAAATAAGGTGAGATTCTCCATGTTTGCCTAAAGTTACGGTACCATATCCAGTTATTGTTACTGTTTAAGTCTCTGCTGCTTTCTACCTTTTATTTCGGCCGACAAATATTGTGCACTCGTATCAAGTCATTCATTCATTTTGTTGAACAATTTTATTGTTTTTTCTGAGAAAAAAAAGAATCATATTTAGCATGAAGTCACGAGTCCACTTTCACTTCTAATTTACATATTGTATAATTGCAGGTAAGCAAATACAGCTTGCACATCGATTTGTATAATAAAAAGAAAAATTTGTGCACATCTTTAATTTAACTTTCACTATATTTGAGCTTTCATCTTCTCAATGAACCGGGTGGGTTCCCCACCCACCCACACCCAAAACAGACCTCTCCAGAAGAAAGAAGAAAAATTCTAGTTTGAACTGATATAGAATTTCTACTGTCTAATAGTTTGGAAGCTTTCAAGGGTTATTCCACATGATACATCGCCAATTCACATGACCGGAGTTTTTTTAGAAGAAACAACCACTTTATGTTTTGCTTAGATTTAGCATCTATGAAATCGGTCATCAAAAATACGAGAATGAAGAATCATTGTTATCTGACCGTATACCTTAAGAATGTGGCTGTCTAAATATATATATATATATATATATATATATATATATATATATATATATATATATATATGTTGGTGCAGAATTTGGTTAACATCGAATCGATCTGGAGTGGAGGATGAGGTCGCCGTCGGTGATCTGCAAAATAAAGTTCCATTTAGAGCCGATGGGGGATGGCTCTGACAAGATCCTCCGACGGTCAAGTTAGCTCTGGCCAACAGATATAGAGTGCTCAGTAGGGAGTTCGGTAGAGTTTCAAGGAGGAGAGAAAAGTTTTTTAAAATCTGGCCTGAGCGTATCTAGTGGGTCCTTTTTATAGGCGGAGCTTGTTGTAACTGTCTTAATTAATGATTGTCGTAACTGTCCTGATCAATGCCGATCATTATTGACTTGATAAATGCCAATCGTTATTGACCTGATAAATGCCGATCGTTATTGTCGTGTAACCGTTTAGTAGTGGGATCGCTGGCAGAAATCCGTCAACAGTCTGTAAGAAGTTTGGCTTCCATAGAAGTTTGGCCACTGAGAAGTTCGGCCACTGGAGGAGTCCGTAAGGAGTCCGGATTCCGTAGAAGCCCGACCGTTGGAGGAGTCCACAAAGAGTCCGACTTCTGTAGAAGACCGGCCGCTAAAGAGCTCGACTAAGACTCGTCCGCCGAAGCTTTTCCGTGACTACTGATTATATTGTCGGCTGAGCATCAGATTGGACTTCAGTGGGAGCGGGGTTTATCCCCAACAATAGTCCCTCCATTTTCGAGTTTGAAATTCGAAGAAAGGGAGTACCAAAATAGACGACTGTCGAAGTCCTTTTTCGGGCTCCGCACCCATTGAAGTTGAAGTTTGGGGGATCGTATCTCCTGCCCCAGAGGTTACCTCGGGGGAAATCTCATCTTGCAGCTGAAGATGATGGAGATCCTATCTCCTGTAGACTTCGGAGCTCGGACTTGGACTTTGCTCGTGTTAGGACGAGGTTCTCCTCCTATTCCTAGCAGGCTATGGGGGTACGTAAGGGCCACTATCAGGGCCTCTCCCTCCATCTCGTCTAAAGTAAACGAGGCCTTCGACTTTGCTTGCGTCAGGACGAGATTCTCCTCCTGTTCCTAATGGGCTGTGGGGGCACGCAAGGGCCATTGTCAGGGCCTCTCCCCCATCTCGTCTAAAGTGAACGAGGCCTTCGACTTTGCTCGCGTCAGGACGAGGTTCTCCTCCTGTTCCTAACGGGCTATGGAGGCACGCAAGGACCATTGTCAGGGCCTCTCCCCCATCTCGTCTAAAAGTGAACGAGGCCTTCGACTTTGCTCGCATCAGGACGAGGTTCTCCTCCTATTCCTGACGGGCTATAGGGGCACGCAAGGACCGTTGTCAGGGCTTCTCCCTCCATCTCATCTAAAGTGAACGAGGCCTTCGACTTTGCTCGCATCAGGATGAGATTCTCCTCCCGTTCCTAATGGGTTGTGGGGGCACGCAAGGACCGTTGTCGGGGCCTCTCCCCCCATCTCATCTAAAGTAACGAGGCCTTCGACTTTGCTCGCGTTAGGACGAGGTTCTCCTCCTGTTCCTAACGGGCTGTGGGGGCATGCAAGGACCGTTGTCAGGGGCCTCTCCCTCCATCTCGTCTAAAGTGAACGAGGCCTTCGATTTTGCTCGCGTTAGGACAAGGTTCTCCTCCTGTTCCTAACGGACCACTTTCGCTCATTTTTCTTCTGTCATCATATAATTCTTGCACCAGAAAATAATAATGCTAAACGAAGGAGTCTTATTAAAGACAGTTTACTGGTAATACATCCTCAGATTTTCTGAGTTCCAAGGTCGAGGAAGCATTATTCCTTCAAGCTCCTTCAGACGATAAGTTTCGGACCGGACGATCTCCACCACTTCATACGGACCTTCCCAATTTGGGATGAGCTTCCCTTGGCTCTGAGGCTGTGAGACGGTGGCTCACCGAAGCACTAGGTCCCCCACTCTGAACGTTTTGCCTCTAACTCTGGAGTTGTAGTAGTGGGCCACCTTCAGTCTGTAGGCTGCCATCCGGATGCAGGCTTCCTTCCTTTTTCTTCTAGCAGGTCGAGGTTAACTCTGAGGTCCTAGGGTTGAGCTGCTTGTTGAAGCCCACGACTCGTGCAGAAGGAAGCTTAAGTTCGATCAAGATAACTGCCTCCGTACCAAAGGCCAAGATAAAAGATGTTTCCCCAGTCGGCACCCTTTGTGTAGTTCGGTATGCCCAGAGGATATGGTACAGTTCGTCCACTCAAGCCCTCTTTGCACTGTCGAGCCTTGTCTTGATGCCTTGCAGTAGAGTCCGGTTGGTCACCTCAGCTTTTCCATTGGCCTGTGGGTGAGCCATCGATATGAAGCGGTGGGAGATGTTTAGTCCTTCGTAGAACTCGGCGAATCTCGCCCCAATGAACTATCGCCCATTGTCGGTTATAAGGGTTTGGGGGAGACTGAACCGACAGACAAGTGACTTTCAGATGAAGTTCTGCACCTTGGCCTCAATAATCTTCGCTGGTGGTTCGGCTTTGACCCACTTGGTGAAATAGTCGATCGCGACTAGGAGGAACTTTCGCTGCCCGGACGCCGTCGGAAATCGGCCAAGTATGTCCATTCTCCATTACGTAAATGGCCAAGGTGCACTTAGCGGAGCAAGCTCGGAGGTTGGTTGTCTTTGTACGTTTGTATTTTTCTGACAGCGATCGCACTTTTTCACATGTTCCACAAAATCATGAAACAAGGTCGGCCAATAGTACCCTTGCCGAAGTAGTCTTTGCGACAGGGACCTAGCTCCTACGTGACTTTCGCAGAGTCCTTCATGCACCTTTCAGAGTGCGAGGTCGGCCTCTGAAGGTCGGAGACATCTCAGTAGCGGGAGGGAGTATTACCTCTTATACAACTTGCCTTCATGTAAAATGTAGCGGGAGGCTTGGATCCTAAGCTTCCGAGCTTCTTTCGGATCATGAGGAAGGACTCCATCCTTGAGGTAGACAATCAACGGATCATTCCAGCTCGGCTCGAATTTCGTGTGCAGAATGACCTAGGGTTTCTCTATGGTTGGGCACTTCAGAACCTCCAAGAATACTTCTTTGGGAAGCTCGGCCGGGGCTAAAGTGGCCAACTTGGAAAGAAGATCGGCACTGACATTTTCTGCCCTCGAAATTTGTCGGATGCCGAAACTATCAAAAGCTGGGGTCAAATTCCTCACCTTCCCTAGGTATCTCACCATACTGTTCTCCTGTGCCTCATAGCTGCCATTAACTTGGCATACCATCAGTTGGGAATCGCTGAAGATTTGAAGCCGATCTACTTTTAATTCCTTCGCTATTTTTAATCCGACGATCAGCGCTTCATATTCGGCCCCATTATTGATCGTAGAAAACTCGAAGCGCAGTGCGTACTCAGCGACGACGCCCTCAGGGCTAATTAAAACCAGCCCCGCACCAGCTCCGATGGAGTTGGACGAGCCATCCACATGCAGAGCTCAAAAGCCTTCGGGGAGATCAGCATTTTCCTCTGGAAAGTTTGACTGTGATAGCAGGGCGCCGGTCTCATTCTGTTCAGGCTCGAGTTCGACTGAAATGGTACATTCTAACACAAAATTCATCAATATCTGAGTCTTGATCGATGGCCTGGGCCGGTAGTTGATGTCAAACTCTGTGAGCTCGATTATCCATTTTGTGATTCTTCCAGAAGTGTCTGCTCAGTGCAAGACTACTTTTATTGGTTGGTCCATGAGGACCATAATGGTGTGCTCCTGAAAATAAGGTCGGAGTTTCTAGGTAGCAATTAGAAGAGAGTAAATCAGTTTTTCTAATCTTGAATACCTAGTCTCCGCATCCCTCAAGACCCGGCTCA
Source organism: Cocos nucifera (assembly GCA_006176705.1). Taxonomy (NCBI): domain Eukaryota; kingdom Viridiplantae; phylum Streptophyta; class Magnoliopsida; order Arecales; family Arecaceae; genus Cocos; species Cocos nucifera. Next base: position 992,685 of record QRFJ01000179.1, on the reverse strand, counting down.
CATAGTAGATCGGTCGCTGCATCTTCGCTTCCTCTTTGACCAGGACTGCCGCTAGGGCCACTGGGGAGACAGCCAGGTACAAGAATAATTCCTCTCTAGATTCGAACTTTGCCAGCAATGAGGATGAGCTAAGGTAGTTTTTAAGTTCCTCGAATGCCTGTTGGCACTCTGTTGTCCAGCAGAAGTTCTTTGGTTGCTTGAGAATTTGAAAGAAGGGCACACATCGTTTGGTCGATCTTGAGACAAAATGATTTAGGGATGCCACCTTTTTAGTCAAACGCTGAACTTTTTTGATCATTTTTGGGGCGGTCATCTCCTGAATGGCTCAAATTTTCTCGGAATTTGCTTCAATCGCACGTCTTGACACCATGAACCCTAGAAACTTCCCTGAGGTTACGTCAAAGAAGCACTTGGTCGGATTCAGTTTCATCTTGTGCTTCCTAAGTGCACCGAAGGTCTCTTCAAGATCGATGAGGTGGTTTATTGAAGCTCGGCTTTTGACGAGCATATCATCCATATACACCTCCATATTGTAGTCGATCTGCTCCTTGAAGATCTTATTGACCAAACGCTGGCACGTTGCCCCTGCATTTTTGAGCCTAAAGGGCATGATCCTATAACAATAAAGACCACGGTCAATAATGAAAGCGGTCTTCTCTTTGTCCTCAGGTGCCATCTGGATCTGATTATAACTAGAGAAGGCATCCATGAAGGTGAGGAGCTCGTAGTCCGAAGTCGTATCTACTAGTTGATCAATCCTGGGTAGAAGGTAACTGTCTTTCAGGCAGGCCTTGTTCAGCTTTTTGAAGTCAATGCACATCCTCCATTTGTTGTTCGTCTTTTTGACGAGGACCACATTTGAGACCCAAGTCGGATAATTAACCTTCCGAATAAATTCGGCTTTGAGGAGCTTGTCTACTTCTTCAGTGATGGCTTTCTACCTCTTCGAGGCATGGTGGCGTATCTTTTTTTTTATCGACCAATTCCTCGGATCGACGGCCAATCGATGCTCCATGACCTCGGCATCAATCCCTAGCATATTTGCTGGGGTCCAGGCGAAGATGTCTACATTTCTTCTGAGAAAGGTAACAAGTTGCTCCCGAACTTCGTCTGCCAAGTTGGAACCGATCTGTACCGCATGCTGTACGTTTCCATCATCTAAGGGCACAGAGATGAGGTCCTCCATAGGCTCGCCCCATTCTTCAGTGAGGTCATCTCGAACATCTAATTCGTCAATAAGATAAGAGTCGGACTGCTCTCCCTTATGTAGGGTGATCGAGTAGCAATGCCTTGCCAAAGCTTGGTCTCCCCTCACCTCTCCAATCCTGAAATTTGTCGAGAATTTCATCTTCAAATAATAGGTCGATACCATCGTCCGAAGTGCATTTAGACCAGATCGGCCAAGAATGGCATTGTAGACGGACGGAGTTCTTATGACTAGAAAATCAACTTGTGCTTTGGCCAGTTTCGGGCATCGCCCTGCTGTCACAACCAAAGTTATTATGCCCTCAACTTGTATGGCATTGCCGGTGAATCCTATCAGCGGAGAATTCATAGGCCCCAAGTGGCCATTGGATAAGGACATTTTTGAGAAGGCATCATAAAACAACATATCGGCTGAACTTCTATTGTCCACTAAAATGAGGCGTACATCATAATCGGCAATGTTCAAAGAGATTACAACCACGTCGTTGTGCGAAAATTGGACCCCTTGGGTGTCCGTCTTGGTAAAGGTCATAGGTTCCTCGGTCCTCTGTTTCTTCACCGATCCTTCAGATCCACTGACCTCTTCTTGTTGAAGTCCCCCTGAGATTGTATTGATGACACCAAGAGGCAGTCGATCTTTTTGGTCCTCCTCCCTCGGTGGTAGCACTCTCAGCCGATCTTCACATCCTTCAGGCCATCTCCGTAAGAATCGGCCGAGTCTACCCCGCCTGACGAGATCGGCTGAGAGCTTATTGGGATTGCGTTTACTGGGATGGGAACGCGTCCTCTCAGATCTTGAAAGTTGTTCTTTGATTTTCATCAGCACTTGGATCTTCAGAGAGTTAAGGGGGGCGTAGTTGTTAAATTTTCGTTGGAGAGAACCTCAGCGCTGGGGAGAACCTCGGCATTGGAAAGAACCTCTGCGTGTCCTTCCATCGGGGCTTTCCCGCCTCCAGGCCCGATGGGGAGTCCGGGCTCGTCTGCGCCCAGAAGGAGTTCGGGAACGCGGTCAAACTTTACTCAGCTTTCCTACTTTTGCGGGCTTATCCGGCTCACCGACTTGCCGCTCGCCTTCGGCTTCATCATCCTTGGTCTTGAAGGCCTCCTCAGTCCGGGCATAACCTTCAACCCAAGCTAGCATGTCAGCAAAATCTCTAGGATATATCTTTTCCAGGGAGAACAGCAAGTCATTCTTTTGAAGACCGTCCTTGAGCGTAGCCATTGCAACAGACTGGTCCAGGTTCCGGACCTCCAATGCCACAGCGTTAAATCGGATGACATAAGCCTGGATGGATTTTCCTTGCTTCTGCTTGACATTCATCAAGAAATCCGAACTTCGACGTGGACGCCGACTACTGACGAAGTGGGCTGCGAACTGCTGGCTCATCTGATCAAATGATAAGATGGTACTCGGCTTAAGCGCCAAGTACCAGTTTCTGACGGCTCCCTTAAGGGTCGAGGGGAAAGCCCGACATAAAATAGCATCTGATGCACCATGAAGCAACATCATCGTCCGAAAGGCTTCCAAGTGGTCGACTGGATCGATGGTTCCATCGTAACTCTCGAACTATGGGAGCTTGAAGTTCGGCGAGATCGATTCCTGCATAATTTTCTGCGAAAAGAGAGAGTCAGCACAAACGTCATTACCATGAGAGGAGGGATTATGATGGAGTTCTTCGATTCGTCGGCTCATTTTTAAGAGCCTTTGATCCAAGAGATCTTCACGATCTTTGATCTCTAAGGTTTTCTAGTAGGATGGGTGCGAAGTCTCCCCCTGGGTCGAGTCATGGTCCGAGCAGGAGCCTTCCCTCCTCTGCTTCTCCCTTTCGGAAATCGGAGGTCGGGTAGCCCAAATCGGCCATTCCTGACCCGAACCACAGGGCTCTGGAGAATTTCGTGTCAGTTGAGCCGGTGCCAGAGCCTACTGGTGTATGGCCTGCACCGCCTGCATCACCTCTGTGAGGCCACAAACCTGCTGGACGAGTAGGTTGAACTACTCTACATCCACCGCAGCTACAGATGAAACCTGGGTTGCCGGGACTGGAGTGGGAGCAGACGGATCTGAGCGGGATCAGACCGCAGAGGCCATTGATCATCGGGTCGAAGCTCTCCTGGGAGGCATCTTCTCTTAGGAAAGAACTCTAGAAAGGAAGGAGGGAGATCTCTGGAGAGAGATCGTCGCTTAGCACTCCTTTTAAATCGAGGAAACCTCAAGAACAGAGGAAGCCCTCCTTTTAGCGCCAAAATCTATTGGTGCAGAATTTGGTTGACACCGGATCGAGCTGGAGTAGAAGAGGATGAGGTCGTCGTCGGTGACCTGCAAAACAAAGTCCCATTTGGAGTCGGTGGGAGGTGGCTCCGACAGGATCCTCTAACGTTCAAGTTAGCTCTGGCCAGTAGATATGGAGTGCTCAGTAGGAAGTTCGGTAGAGTTTCAAAGAGGAGAGAAGAGTTTTTTTAAACCTGACCTGAGCGTATTTGGAGGGTCCTTTTTATAGGCGGAGCTTGTTGTAACTGCCTTGATTAATGATTATCGTAACTGTTTTGATCAATGCCGATCATTATTGACTTGATAAATGCCGATCGTTATTGACTTGATAAATGCCGATCGTTATTGTCGTGTAACCATTTAGTAGTGGGATCGCCAACAGAAATCCATCGACAATCTGTAAGAAGTTCGACTACTGAGAAGTTCGGCCACTGGAGGAGTCCGTAAGGAGTTCAGCTTTCATAGAAGTCCGACCGTTGGAGGAGTTCGGCTTTCGTAGAAGACCGGCCGCTAAAGAGCTCGGCTAAGGCTCATCTGCTGAAGCTTTTCCGTGACTATCGGTTGTATCGTCGGCTGAGCATTTGATTGAACTTCGGTGAAAACGAAATTTATCTCCAATAATATATATATATATATATATATATATATATATATATATATATATATATATATATATATATATATATATATATATATATATATATATATATAGAGAGAGAGAGAGAGAGAGAGAGAGAGAGAGAGAGAGAGGCAGTCCCTTGATCTTGAGGCATGATCATTAGGATATGTTGTGCGCATGACCATCTTCATGCATAGACAACGAGGTGTCAATGGCCTTCAAGCAGTTGATTTCGTTGTTTAATGGTTAGGCGCCTAATTAATTCCCTACCAGAAATATCAAGAAGAGATGCAGCTCCCAGCGAACACAACAACCTACATAAAATTGGGAGCTCACGGATCCAGGCAGGTTATTCAAGCGACACCTGATGTGGCCGGGTTCGTCCGTTTGTGACCGACCGGGCTAGCCAGCTCGTAATGACCACCAAACCGGCCTACCAGCAACAAACGGATCACGTGTCCTTAATTTCAAAAGCATCGAAGAGGATTAAAGCTTGTCAAAAGAGATGGTTACAAGACCATGCATTCATAAGATATTGTGTTATAGTTACAACTCATCTCATATATTAAACAGTTATTATATATATATTGTGCAATTACTACTCAACTAATAGTTATCGCGTATTTAACGGTTACAATGTGCCCGTTGTTTTCAGGCAAGAGATCCACGTTGACTCGCACGCGCGCGTATACAAGATCCAGAGGATCCCAGATATGTCTTATTTTTCTTTTTTCCACCGTACATTGCTCTTTCATATCTTTATTATTTTATAAAATTAGATCTAATTGGTTCAAATCCAGCCATCGTCACTTTCTCTTCTATTTATAGGTTAGATTTTTACATCTGAATAGATGACCTAAGCAATCCGATCTGGAGAAATCAATCCAAGCAGAAACTGACCACTCACCAATCGCATTCAACTCCATCGAATCGGATTTTAGCAACGATAAATCCCTTTAATTTGAGTTGTAGTACCTTTTTTTTTTTTTTTTTTTCGGCAGACTTCTTCTGTTCTGCTTTGATTCCCCTTCAATGTTGGTTTTTTGATTTTTTGGGTGCAAAATGTGCGGTGGCTTTGGCCACCGTTTTTCTCAAAAGTACCGGTAGTATCTTCAATATTTCAGCATGACTAGGAGTAATAATTTACCTTTAATCTTCATTATGTAGATCGTTTGTACTCATGATGCTTCACTTAAACTTCACTAATAAAATCGCCTATTAATTCCATGAGCACCTAATATGTTTTATAACTGGTAGGACAATCATTGTTCCCAAACTCAGCGGTCTTTCTTTAGAGAATATGAAGTACGGATATTTTGGTAGCATATGTTGGACGAGAGTACATGCCAACGAACGAAAAATAACCTGAGTCTTGTTGAAAATATTTTTTTTATATGCTAGGAAGGCTAAAGAAAATAATTTATGGAGTTTGAGTATACGGTACCATTTCAATGTTTATGAAAAGGATGGATCATGTAGCACGGCCACCAAATTGTCAGGAGAAAAGCGAAGGTAAAGTCATCCCACCCCCTCTCTCTCTCTCCCTCCCGATCGGTGGACATCTTATATATCTCTTTGAAAGATTTAAGTCATGCATATTTTGTTAGATTTACATGGAACCCTGCTTACATGGTAAACGGATATGTAGATCACCGCCCTTTTAAACACAAGAGGAAATGAATTTCATAAATATAGATAAAATTATTTGCACATCGCTGACGTATTTAGCATCCAGCGTGTGACGAGAAAGAGACTGGCATAAGGACCATGATTTCTAAATGATTAATAAAACAAGAATCAACGTGCTGAATTAGAATAAAGTCCTTATTTTTTCTGGCTTTTATTCTCCTCTGTGACAAGAGCCTCGTTTTTGTGGTGTATCTTTTATTTTCAAATTTTCATTAACTCATTTGATATAGCAAAAAAAAAAAAAAAAAAATATCTGCTTTAAATCCAATATCAATATTTTACCAATTTTTTTTTGTTTTTACTTGAAGAAGGTTAATTACAAAGCAAGAGAGAGCTCATCAGCAAACTAGTTGCTCCATGGCATGGCTATTTTCATATTGAAAAAATTCAATCAGGATGCTTTCACATTAGGATGTTTGTAACCTTAGTTTACATCATTTGTTGCGATCATAATTAAGTATATTTATAAGTGAAGCAAGTCATCATAACCATAATCATAACCATGGAGCCTAATTACCCACATACCATCTATATGATGATCACCTCCAAACTCAAATGATAAAGATGGGTACGGACGGCTGGCTTTCAATTAGTAGTTGGCTATGTAAACAGCTTGAAATGGACCCCTAGAGTGTATGATCACCTTCGCGTACAAAATGTTGCGTTGTAAGCATATATTAGTTTGGTAATTAATTGAATATAAATAAGGAAACCTTACCCTTCCATTTCACTCTCTCGCCTGTACCACGAGAGAGAGAGAGAGAGAGAGGAGTCAGCTGGAGCTGTCTAATTACGGATCACTCAATAGCCGTCAATAAAAAGTCTTCTCATTACGCCGGGGCACAAAGTATGAGAGTTAATAATTATAGGAGGAGGAGGAGGTAGAATATGCAAAAAAGAGCAACTCATAACCTCAGAGACAAGTCAATCTCTTGGGCTAGCTCGCCCTTGTCATCCACCTCAGCGCAGCTCGCCGCTGCTGGCCCCTCCTCCCTTTTCTGGAGCACAGCGGAGACTGAGCGGGCCACCTCCCCATGACTCGGGCCGGCATGTTGGCGCACAGCCTGCCCCGGATCTCGGTTCCTCTTGGCCAGGCTCCGCTCGAGCTTGTGGGCGTTCTGGTGGCCCCCCAGCGCCTGGGAGCTGGAGAACTTCCGCTTGCAGTAGTTGCACGAGAAGACTCGGGCTGGCTCGGGCGGGCTCGACGGCTCCAGCCCCAGGTCCAGGTTCAACTCCTCCGTCTTGGGCTCCAGTTCCACCTTTCAGATATAGAGAGAGAGAGAGAGTAATGGTGCTTTGTTTTGCAATGTTTTTGAAGGGGAAATATAGAGGGGGTTGCGGTGCGGTGTACCTGTGGAACAGTGAAGGTGGGGGAAAGGGAGGGAATCGGTGGAGAGGGGTTGTCGCCTTCGTTTATAGAGGCATTTTGGATGGTGCATGTGTGATTGTGAACTTCTTAGGACGTCGGGAAAAGCGGTGGTGGCTTCTGTGTTGCTAAATATCTTCGGCGCATTTAGTTGCTAGTGGAGGGGTCCCGGGACTCTATGGCCAACCGCGGCAGTCTGTGGTTTCAAATTAAGTTTCTCTTGCTTTGGGAGAACAGTGTTAAATTTTTTGCCGGCCATCTTTTATTGGATGAATTCTTGGAATGGACTTAATCTACTACATACATTATAGACAAAACCGACAAAAAAAAATATCACATCAACAATTAAAAGTGAAAAATTCTGCAACCAAATAGTGATGGATTCAGAAGGTAAGTGTTGAGGTGGCTGTTCAAAATGCTGATGTAGTATTTTTCAATCAACTTTATCTAGAGCACATGCCATAGATTAAGTCTTATCTAAAAATACCTTTTTTTACCAATGTCTTGCATATTATTTAGAATTTTGAAGTGTCTAATTTGCAACAGAATGCGCATGCTTAACTTGCACATGCGCTCGTATAGCTGCTCCTTGTGTCTGGTTTGCAGCAGAATACCATAGAAATTGACCGTTGTCAAGCCACGACAGTGTTGGATGAGTAGCAGTGATTTAACTGAGACTTCATAGAAAGAAGTAAGTTGGTGGAGAAAAGGCATGGTCCTTAGGACTCGCTCCGACATGCTCTGAAGCCGGTGAGCCCCTGCCCCAAGCCTACCAGCTCCAATGGATGGTAGGCACATCTGAGCATCGTAACAGCCAGGTACTGCTATTGTGATGCGGCGGTGTAACAATATACTTCATTTTGTGACAATCATATCCATCCAACTGAGCTAATAGGCCAACGGAGCATTGTAACAGCCGGGTTTCTTTTATTTGTATATATTTATATATATTATGTAATCTATATCAATTTCTTATTATGGAATAAATTTAGAGGTAATTTTTTATTAATTATCTTTCTTTTTCTTCAAAAAAAAGAGACAATCATATCCATCCATGTATTAAAAAACAGGGGAATACATTTTCTTTTACTTTCTTTTTTGGGGAGGGGGAGAAGAAAAGGAGAGAATTAGTGTAAGGTTCATTTAATTGTGTTAATGAACATGTTTAGATGATGCACCTGCATCTCCACCACTCAAAAAAAAAAAAAACAACGAAAATAATTAATATAAAATGATTATTGAAAAGGGAAAAAAAAATACACAATCTTGGTGACACACTTTGTATATATTTAGGCGCAGTTTCATCATTTGACAATCCGAGGTCCTGTTTCCTTCCTTTTGGCCATTTCTCTAGGATGATCTTTTTTGGTACTTAGATGAAATAATCTGTGAAAAAGTTTTTTTTTCACAAGAAATAAGTACGGTTCAATGGACATGCATATCTTATCAACTTCCACAACCATGTTTTAATGGTTTAGATTTAAGCTCAACAGCTGGTCAACGAGCTGCTGAGCTATTAATCTTGTTGTGACCTTTAAGACCGCTGCCACCGTAAATTTTTAAGTTTGTTCAAGCCCACAACTACAAATATCCTTGTCAACCATATAGCCTACGGGTCAATCAGAAGCAGGGAATTTCTTAAATTTATGTACACACCCCAAGCTAAGATTCCTAACCCAAGCTCTCTCTTCATCGTAGCCACATATTTTCTGTGAAAGTAAAATGGTCATCTGATATTATTTACTTCTTTAAATCTTCAATGATATGAGGATAAATAAGTACTTCTAAATTTTTAAAAATAAAATACAATAGGTATTGTTTGCTGATAGCTGTAAATGCAATACCAGAGGAGGAGAGGGAGAGAGAGAGAGAGAGAGAGAGTTCATGGAGAAATGGTGGTAGCAACCTAGCAGAAGTCCGCATGTTTTTTTTTGCCGGCTTCTCACAGGTGGAGTGAGAAAGGCGCTCCCGCACAACGTCAGTCCACTTGCCAGCTTTGGATTTATCTAAAGATAAAAAGGAAATTGCATAGAAAAAAGAAACTGCATGGAGACGAGTTTCTTTTTCTTTTTTTATTGGCCTGGATTTATCAAAGGATAAAAGATAAACCCATAAGATAAAAAACTGCTGGAAGTACTGGGGCAGGTTAGAAAGAGCCTGGAAGACCTTTTGAGTTCCTCATCGGCGCGTTCAAAATATTCATTTCTAGTCACCCTAAACTAACATTGACAAAATAAATATCGAGAATAAGAGAAGGTATGCCTGTGCTGGACTAATAAAAGGAAGGAAAATAAAGGGATGCGGCTGCATGGGTTGTAGAATAAAATCCTGAACAATTCAGGATCTTATTTAAAAATATTAATTAAAAATATTATTTAAATTTTTTTTGATTGTATACAAGTATCCAAACCTCTTCCGGGTGTAAACTATGTGCAACTAAATATGTTTGTATGGACTTTTACATATTTTCTGATCTAAACTGTTATCAAACTAAGAATTCAAATCTTATCATAAATATAATGATCAACTTGTGATCAGCCTCAAAAAGGTTTATGTTGCAATTTTTTCTTATCCACATGGGTCAGGCATGGATCAAATTTGCTTGGATATTATTTTATAACAATCGCAAATCTCATCCGAAATAACTAGTTAGAGAATGAATTCTTTGGATATTTATAAATACCCAAAATCCTTCTAATGCACGCTCATATGGAATTAAATCCAAGAAGATATGAGCTCCTATATACTCCTCTCATTTAACCTTGGCGTCTTTGCCAGGTTATAGATTTAAATTATGGATGGCAACAGATCAAGTATGGATTAGATCGGTCACTATCCATACCTAACCCATACTTTCCTCGGGGCAAGATGGAGCGGGTAAAATCCCAATGAGATGGAGCAGATTGGACGAATCAGGTCAATTAAAGCTATAAAAATTGATTTTTTTTATATAGATATCATTTTTTTGCTTTAGGAGGGGATTCGTCAAGAATTATATATTTTACTTGTGTTTAACACAGGTTTTATCATTACTTGCACTTTTTTTGAAGAAAAGGAAAGCAAAGAATGCCACCCAAATATATTAAAGAAAATAATTATAAAAAAAATTATAGAGCAAAGCAAACTCTTCTCAACAACAACAAAAGAAATAGCTTCAAGAAAAAAAATAAAGTTGCAAAACTACGTAGAATTTAGAGTTTCAAAATCAAAGACTAAAAGTCAAACATACCCCACAAAAAATCCAAAAAAAATCATGAGAATGAGCCAGAATGATAGTAACCAGCAACAAGAGAATTCAACCTACTATATAAGCTAAGATGATTTTGAAGGTTCTCGGTGGAGCAAAGAGTCAAAGAGTAGCCTGCAGAATAGAGAAGATAGATCTTTTTCTATATAAAAATAGTCTTACATTTTGCTCCTTCCAAATTTCCTACAGCATTGCTACCAGCAATTGATCTCCTCCCCTTGCTGCCAACATTTGTTTGTTCCTCTTCCTCCAAGTTATCCAAAGATTAGAAAAGGTAGAAAGGTGGCCAATTAGCTTCAATCATATCTTAATTGTAGTCCACAAATTCCTTGCGAATGTATATCTGATGAACAGGTGATTAGCTGACTCCAAAGATTAGAAAAGGTGGAAGGATGGCTAATTATTATTACTTGCACTTGCTCCTGATCCACTGTAGGTTGGATAATACCTGCTCCATTAAAATTGAATTGGGTTGCATACTCCATGGAGCAAAAGGGCTAGTTGCACTATTTTTTAGTCCATATAAATCGTACTAGATTCAATCTGAAACCATTTGTAACAACCATTCTCTATCTTGAAGTGGCGACTCCCATATTGATCCCATTAGTGTTCAATCACTTTAATGCATCATTCATTCGCCATGGATGTATCGGGTTGTAGGCCATCATGATTGCATCGTTTCCTTTATACTTGTCTCCCAATTAGATGATGTGCACTCCCGGAGCCAATGATCCAATTCTTCTTTCGGTCGGTGGTGGCGAAGTCATTTTAATTTGTTCTCCACTATAATGGTTGGGTGTCAATTCTTCATTGACTTGTCCATTGTTATGGTGGCAACACAAGAATCCCAAGCACATAGCTGCTCCTTCCATCATCTTTATGCTTCAGAGGTGCTAGCATTGACTTCAACCATTTTTGTTCTACAAAACTCCTTGATGTGGATAAGTTTGCCGTATCTATAGCATTTTACTTTATTTTTATTTTTCACTGAGTATTCTTCCCCTGCTTCTTTTTTACTTCATTCTTCAGAATTCTCCTCCTTTTGGTTATGGCATTTCTTCCGATTATCAGAAATAATGTGTCATCCTTCCCGGAAATTGAAACTTCCTCCATTTGCATAGCCAGACCCTCTTGATTAATTAGCGAGCAAATTCTCTAACTTAATAATTATAGGTTAGATTGTCTTACTTTGCATGGATGTCATGAAAGTTATATACTCCTTAATTTTTAAGTCCTAGGAGTAGATTTTGACATAATTTAGCCTCACTAATCGGCTCATCTGGATCTGAATTCAAGATCTCTGAATCAATTCTCTTCACTTTGTGTAATTATTTTGCAAGAATCATGTTACTTTGGATGGTATTTGCGAATTCATTCTCCAAAAGTTGAAGCCTCATTGTGTTTGTTCTTCCTTAAGTGAAGAGCTTTTCAAGTTATTTCCATATTAATTACTTGGGCAGCTCAATATCTTCAATTTTGATAGAGCCCTTGGTGCATGCAAGGCCTTGCTATACTTCATTCTTCACTTTTGCCCTACCTTAGCAATCTCTGGCGTCTCAATTGGCTCGGCATTTGCTCCATAGCAATCTCCCAAATATCTTATCCTTGAAAGTATAGCTCCATGCAAAGCCTTCTAAATTAGTAGTTGATACTTAGCTTCTCCATCTCGAATTGGTTCGAACCACTATATGAATGGATCTTGCAATGTTCTTCTTCCAATCCTTTTAACAAACTCGGGAGTACCGTTGAGCCTTCTAACTTAGCTCTGTTATCATAGGAAGAATATGACCACCCTTTAGTAATTAAGATTAAATAAAAATAGCACCATTGAGCCTTCTAACAAGTTAGAGAAGGAATAAATGTTCAATCTTCAATTAAACAAACAACATTGCAATAGAACTGATTTAGAGACACTTAACATACTATTTGATCATTTGGTTACAAGAAATGAACCTCATAGATATATGGAGATCCTCTTGAGTATCTGGACTTCATTTAACTTGACTTTTCCAAAGATATTCTTGTCCAACTCTGGAGAACTCCTTCAACTCATTTGTCTTATTCACAACACTTCAATGGTTTCTCATAAACTCCATCTAGATATTTCCTAACGACTCTTAGGGGCCATTTGATTGGAGGTAATCTGGCATGAAAAAATGATTCCCATATCAAATTACCATATTTGGTATGAAAAATGGAAAAGAAAGATGATAAAAAAATTAATGGGTTCCATACTTATTTTTCAGAGAGAGATGGTAAAATAAATACAATGGAAGGTTGATATTTGGCAAATTTTTGAGTGGTGGTAATCTATATTTGATAAAAATACTTCCAATAAAGCTGCATGTGTAATCATTGAGTTTATTTTAATATCCTTCAAATTTTATTTAATAAAAAATTTTTATAAAAAATTAAGATGGAGATGGCATTATGTAAAGGATTATGTGATTATGGTCATCATATAAAAACTAATTGAAGATGATAATACTATTTTAGTATTAAAAAAATATTTTATATTGAAGAGTATATTTATAAATTTTATCATATTTTCATGTAGGATTACCTTCAATCAAAGATAATAATCTTTTTTTAGTATCATTTTTCGGAGTAATTTTTTCACCAACTAAATATAGTAAAAAAAATTTTCTTCCGCAATCATTTTTTTAGATAAATAATTTTTATAAATTATCAGATTATTATCTGACATATCCCAACCTAATGAATTCTTAGTTTAAAACTAAAATGGGTGCACACTTTTATGGGTACAATAATTTTAACATCCGCCGACATCCCTGCCATTCCCAAGTGTCCATGTCCACAAAGAAAGGACATTATTAGAAGATGGGCATCTAAGAATATTCTTATGGACATACAGGTATGAATGTGGGGATGCCCGTCCCTTCCATCACAAACAAGTTCTGCAGTGAAGTAGGTCATCGCATCCGAAGACACGGAACTAGAATTCCCCCACCACAATAAGCCTTCGAGGAATGAAAAATTATTGCATATACCGTATATACCAGTATGGTCATGCATATGGTCAATCACAGCCGCTGATTTCTATGATAATCGACCAAGATACATGTTTAGCTCACAGAAATCAGCTGATGTGATTGTGATTGGCTGGACGATCATGTGTTGAATGTATAAATATACACTACGGACAAAGATTTCTCCCGGGGAATATGTAACCAGCCGCATGCATGCAGTGTGGACACTAATTTCTTCTAAGGAACATATAACCAGCCGTCATCCGTATATCTTGAATGTATATTTAAGAAACCAGGGGACAGGAGGTAGGAGACGGAGCAAGGGTCCCTGGCTCGTCTCTCTCTCAAGTGCGCGATGTAGTTGAAGGGTCTTTTTGGCTTTGTACTTTCCCATTGAGCAGGAAAAGGATTCTATGTTAGGACCTTAACCAGATTTGACATGATCTTGTGAATTTGTTGCATCTAGGCAGCGCAGCATTCCGCATGATTTAAGTAATTCTCTCTCTTTTTCAGATAAAACGGCTGTGTTTTCTCTTTCTTTTTTTTTGAATTTTTTTTTTTTTTGTTCTATAATCACAGTGTCCTCATGCCATCGCACAGAAAGAAATGGAAGACTCGTGTCCGCCGAGTAGCTGGGGAAATACTTGCCAGTGTCAGTGGGCAAATAAAATAAGATCCTCCTTGCAATGATTGGCTTGGGTCCAAGGAAGCTGCTGGAGAAATCACCGAGGTCCCTCGCGCTAATTTCGTGGGTAAAATTGGCCTTCACGTCACCAAAACAGCTTAAAGTCGGACCGCACAATATTCCAGCACGTGAAGAGCATCTCGGGTCCATCGATCCAGATACGTCTAACAGTACTTGGTGGCCACGAGGTTATAGCTCAATTCCCACCGCCCGTTGGTTGATTCGATCCAACAACGTGGCTACATTTGTAGCATCAACTAGTGTCCCTCTTTTTGTTTTTATTTTCAGAGGGAAACATCGTATAGGACAGGCATGGAGCCCCCTCAACGATACCAACTTTGGACGGATCCCCCGGTCACATGACACCAAATGGGTTATGAATTAACTCCGGAGTGAAGTTTATCGAGCTAATCGTATATGTGATGTGTTTTTCCAATCAAAAAAGGAAAATCGTGCAACAAAAATCTACTTGATTCACATAAGTTGTCGACCGGCAGCTCATGTATCGGACAAGGCAAAGGATGGTGATAAATTCTGTTCGATAAGAAAACATCAGATTTCTGAGAGCTGAGAAATTTATAACCCCTAAATTTTTTGGATAATATAGATGCCCTTTACATTAGAATCTATAAGTATCCTTTAAATAAACAAAGAAAGAAAGAAAGAAAAAATAATTCGCTCCTCCCTTATCTTCTTGTACAATCATGTGAGTCTTCCCGCTGGCAGGCCAAGTAATCAATTGGTAAGTCCAGCCCAGCAGCATCCAAACAAGGCCCAAGTAGTCACTTGCATTTCTACGATCGTTGATGAATCCGATGGATTCCCCATTCCTTCATCATTTTTTTTTTTCTTTTTAATAAAAACAGAGCATTCATACAAGTTTTATATGAATCCCTCAAGGTCTGCTATGTATGCACATGATCCTCCCCCAAGCATTGTAAAGCCCTGCTCCAGGGAACCATAGACTCGAACAACTAGCTCCCTCCTGCCGCAACCAATTTAGAGTTGGGCTCGAGAATCAAAAAACCAGTATTATTATTGATGCTGCCATTAAAGTTAACTTTAAGACCCTAGAGAAGGAAGCTCTCAAAGTGATGAACACCCATTATGTTGCTACGTAAGCAAGATAGAAATTCTAGATCTTCAGGGACTAGAAGTCACATCAATCAACATTGCCCTTTCTTCAAAATGAATCTCACTGAGCATCTCTTGGACTCGAATACCAAGCTATTCCTCACCAGCTAAATATACTAGGCAATATAGGCTGCTTGGATGGTTGTAGCCCTAGATAATCATTATCGGTACTCTACCTAAGAAACTCCAAGAATGCCTCGACCAAAGTCTCAACCTAGACGATCTTCCTGATTCACTACATTCTGAACTTCTGCCTCCAGAATACCTCCTGCTACCTCAAAAGAGAGTAGTGTGCGGAGAACATACCCCAGAGATTAGATAACTCCCGCTCCACAAGCCCACCCTTCTGATCCTCGCGATTAGCATAGAAATAGCAACCTCAATAGCCTTAAGCCTCCTGAAGGTGTCGCCCATCTCGATCTTGTTCTATCTCAACAACTGCCTCCTCATTAGCTTAAGCCTCCAAATCATCTAGCACCTAGCATCATCTCGAACTATCAGTCTCCAAACCTTCCTCACAATATCTTAGGATCAGGGGTATGAGAGTGAAAACTTTTCAAATCGAAATAAACTCTGATGGGAAAGAGGTATCAGTGACAAACAAAATTGAGCAATGGTAAAAAATGATCCTTAGTAGGTGGCGAATTAAATGAGCAAGATGTAGGGGTTGTCCTTTAATGACATGCCTCATCTATCAGATATAGTATCTAAATCAATCACAAAGACTGAAAAATGGATATTATCCATAATGGTCATGTAGAGATTAACTTTATTACAATAACCATCAAATATATTCTTATCATTTTATTAGAGGCTTATCTTTAGCCAGAATTCAGATCAAATAAAATATTTAAAATAAATTCTGATGCATATTAATGTAGGCCACATCCAAATGAAACTTATCGAATAAATTCCAACATTCTTTCACTTAACCCAACCTAGCACAATGATCTTTATTTTAATTATTTAAAATTAAAAATATTTAATAAAATTTTATTCTAGATTTGATAATTAAAAAATTGATATGGATCCATATTTAAAAATTTAATTACTCCATAGAATACATAGATTTAAAAACTTAATTATAAAAAATCATCAGTAGCAATCATGATGGTAAATGTATTATCAATCAACACACGATCTTTCATATATCACAACACTAATAACATCTTGTTGGTGCAGAATTTGATCGACACCGGGATAAGCTGGAATAGAGGCGGACGAGGTCGCCGTCGGTGATATGCAAAATAAAGTCCCATCCAGAGTCGATGGTGATGGCTCCGGTGGGACCCTCCAACGATCAAGTCAGCTCTTCTGACCAACAAAAATGAAGTGCTCAGACGAGAGCTCGACAGAATTTTGAGAAGGAGAAGAGAGCTTAGAGCTTAGAGAAAATATATCTAGAGGATCTCTTTTTATAGACGGAGCTTGATTGATGGTGATAGTTGCAGCTGTCTAGCAGTAGATCGCTCGAGGTCTAGTGGAGTTCGGTATGGAGAGAAAGATGTCGTCAGATTAATGATGATAGTCATACTGTCCGATAGTGGGCCACTCGAGATCTAGCAGAGTCAGTCATGGAGGAGGACGCCGCTTGTAGCATCATCTGTGGTAGATTGATGGCGATCGTTCGTCGAGATTTAATAGCCGTAGCTCTGAGAAAGCAGACATTGGTCGGTGAATTTCGACATATATTAATTTCAGAGGAGTTCGGACTTCTAAAGAGAATATGTCTGAAGAAGATTATCCGAGAGTAATCTATTGGAGAAATTCGACTGAGGGAGAAGTTCGGAAGGAGTTTGGCTCCTAGAGGAGTTCGTCCGAAGAAAAAGTTCGGAAGGAGTTTGGCTTCCGCAGGCGTCCGACTGAAGAAGTGCGGAGGAAGTCCGGCTTCTGTAGACATCCGATTGAAGGAGAAGCTCGGAAGAAGTTTGGCTTCCATAGGCGTCCGACAGGAGGAGTGCAGAGAGAGTTTGGCTCTCATAGGAGTCCGACTGCAAGAGCAATCTGAAAGAAGTTCGGCTCCCATTGGCGTCCGACTGGAAGAAAAGCTCGAAAGGAGTTCGACTTTCGTAGGCGTCCGATTGAAGGAGTGCGGAGGAAATTTGGCTCTCGTAGAAGTCCGACTGCATGAGCAATTTGGAAGGAGTTCAATTTCCATAGGCATCCAACTGAAGAAGAAGCTTGGAAGGAGTTCAGGTCCCATAGGTGTCCGACTAAAAAAGAAGCTCGAAAGAAGTTTGGCTTCCATAGGCGTCCGATTGGAGGAGCGCAGAGAAAGTTCGGCTCTCATAGGAGTCCGACTGCAGGGGCAATCCGAAAGAAGTTTGGCTCCTGAAGAGTTCGGCAGGAATTTGACCATTGAAAAAGTTCGAATGAGGCTCAACCGTTGAGAAGTTCGATCGACTGAAGGGATTCGACTGGGACTCGACCACTAGAAAGTTCGGCCGACTGAAGGAGTTCGGCTAAGATTTAGCCGCTGAAGCTCTTCCATGATCATCGATTGCATTGGGCTAAGTATCAGACTGGACTTCGTCAAGAGCGGAGTTTATCCCCAACAATAGTTTCTCCTACTTTTGAGTTCGAAACTCGAAGAAAGGGAGTACAAAAAAGACAACTACCGAAGTTCTCTTTAGGGCTCTGTGCTAGTTCAGGTTAAAGCTCGGGGGAGATCTTATCTCCAGCCAAGATTGACGTTGAAGTTGAGGCTCGAGGGGATCCCATCTCCAGCCGAGGTCTAGGAAGAATTTATCTTTTGTTGATGTTGCGGTTTAAGCTTGTAGAAGATCTTATCTCCAGCCAAGGTTGAAGAAGATCTTCTCTTCTATTGATGTAGACTTGAAAACTTAGGGAAAGATCTTATCTCCAACCAAGATTAAAATTGAAGTCGAGGCTCAAGGAAGATCTCATCTCCAGCCGAGGTTGAGGGAGATCTCATCTTCTATTGATGAAGACGTTGAAGCTCGGGAGAGATCCTATCTTCAGTCGAGGTAAAAGTTGAAATTGAGGCTCGGGAGAGATCTTATCTCTAGTTGAGATTGAAGGAGATCTCATCTCCTATTGACGAAGACGTTGAAGCTCGGGGGAGATGCTATCTACAGCCGAGGTTGAAGTTGAAATCGAAGCTCGAGGGAGATCTCGTCTCCAGCCAAAGTTGAAGTTAAAATCAAGGCTCGGGAGAGATCTCGTCTCCAGCCGAGGTTGAAGTTAAAATCGAGGCTTGGGAGAGATCTTATCTCCAACTGAGGTTGAAGGAGATCTCATCTTCTATTGATGAAGACGTTGAAAATTGGAGGAGATCCTATCTCCAGTCGAGGTTGAAGTTGAAGTCGAGGCTCGGGGGAGGTCTCATCTTCAGTCGAGATTGAAGTTGAAATCGAAGCTCGGGGAAGATCTTATCTCCAGCAATCGAGGTTGAAGGAGATCTTATCTTCTATTGATGTAGACTCTGAAGCTTAGGAGAGATCTTATCTCTGACCGAGGTTGAAGGAGATCTTATTTTCTATTGACGTAGACTTTGAAGCTCGAGAGAGATCTTATCTCCAATAGTCGAGGTTGAGAGAGATCTTATCTTCTATTGACGTAGACTTTGAAGCTCGAAAGAGATCTTATCTCCAGTAGTCGAGGTTGAAGGAGATCTTATCTCCTATTGATGTAGAAGCTCGAAAAAATCTTATCTCTAGCGGTCGAGATCGAAAATGGAGCTCGAAGGAGATCTCATCTCCAGCGACCGAGGTTGAAGGTGGAGCTCAGAGGAGATCTTAATCTCCAATGGTCGAGGTTGAAGGAGATCTTATCTCCGATTGATGTAGAAGCTCGGGGAGATCTTATCTCCAGCGGTCGAGGTTGAAGGTGGAAGCTTGGAAGAGATCTTATCTCCAGTAGCCGAGGTTGAAGGTGGAGCTCGAGGAAGATCTTATTTCCAGCGGTCAAGGTTGAAGGAGATCTTATCTTGGGAGAAATCTTATCTCCAGTGGCCGAGGTCGAAAGTAGAGCTCGAGGGAGATCTTATCTTCAACGGTCGAGGTTGGAGGTGGAGCTCGGAAGAGATCTTATCTCCAGCGGTCGAGGTCGAAAATGGAGCTCGGAGGAGATCTTATATCTGGCAGCTGAGGTTGAAGGTGGAGCTCGAAGAAGATCTAATCTCCAGCAGTTGAGGTTGAAGGAGATCTTATCTCCTGTCGATGTAGACTCTAAAGCTCGAAAGAGATCTTATCTCCAGCGATCGAGGTTGAAGGAGATCTTATCTCCTACCGACGTAGACTCTGGAGCTCGGAGGAGATCTTATCTCCAGCAGTCGAGGTCAAAGATGGAGCTTGGAAGAGATCTTATCTCCAGCAGCCAAGGTTGAAGGAGATCTTATCTTCTGCCAACGTAGACTCTGAAGCTCGAGGGAGATTTTATCTCCAGTAGTCGAGATCAAAGATGGATTTCGGAAGAGATCTTATCTCCAGCAGCCGAGGTTAAAGAAGATCTTATCTCCTACCGATGTAGACTTTAGAGCTCGGAGGAGATCTTATCTCCAGCGATCGAGGTCAAAGATGGAGCTCGGAGAAGATCTTATCTTCGACAGCCGAGGTCAAAGATGGAGCTCGAGGAAGATCTTATTTCCAGCAGTCGAGGTTGAAGGAGATCTTATCTCCTGCAGTTTTCAGACATAATGAGGCCGTTGTCGGAGCCTTTTCTCTCGCTCCGTCTAGAATGAACGAGGCCTTCGACTTTGCTCATGTTAGGATGAGGTTCTCCTCCTATTCCTAATGGGCTATAGGGGCACATAATATCCGTTATCAGGGCCTCTTCCTCCATCTTGTCTAAAATAAATAAGACCTTCGACTTTGCTCGTATTAGGATGAGATTCTCCTTCTATTCCTAATGGACTGTGGGGGCACAGAAGAGCCATTGTCAGGATCTCTCCCTCCATCTCGTCTAAAATGAATGAGACCTTCGACTTTGCTCGCATTAGGATGAGGTTCTCCTCTATTCCTAATGACTATGGGGGCACATAAGGGTCGTTGTCGGAGCCTCCCCCCATCTCGTCTAAAATGAACGAGGCCTTCGACTTTGCTCGCATTAGGATGAGGTTCTCCTCCTATTTCTAATGGACTGTGGGGGCACATAAGGCCATTGTCAGGGCCTCTCCTCCCATCTCGTCTAAAATGAATGAGGCCTTCGACTTTGCTTGCATTAGGATGAGGTTCTTCCCTATTCCTAATGGACTGTGGGGACACATAAGGGCCATTATCAAGGCCTCTCCTCCCATCTCATCTAAAATGAACGAAGCCTTCGACTTGCTCATATTAGGATGAGGTTCTCCTCCTGTTCCTAACATGGCCACTATTGTTTGCTTCTTCCCTATCATTAGGTAGTTTTTGCACCGAGAAATAATAATATTGAAATGGAGGAGTCTTATTGAAGAAAAATTATCAATAGTACATTTTTGGATTCTCCAAGTCTTAAGGTCGTGGGAGCATTGTTCCTTCGAGCTTTTCAGATGGTAAGTCCCGGACCTGACGACTTTCTCTATTTTGTGCTGGTCTTCTCAATTTGGAGTAAGCTTCTCTTGGCTTTGACGCTGGGAGATGATAGCCCATCAAAGTATCAAGCCCTTAGAGATAGCATCGATGATGTCAGGAGGCGGTCGATCTTCTTGTTATTCCTCCCTCATTGATGGTTCTAGCTACGGTAGCACCATGACTTGCTTCAGGCTGGCGTATGTGGAACATTGAGGAGGACATAGTTGAGAAACCTTATGAGGGAAGTACTTCTTCGCGCTCTTCTATCGGAGCTTCCTTGATGACGAGCTCAAGAAGAAGTTTGGACTCGCTTGCGCTTGGGAGGAGGATCCGTGAGCGTGGCCGAGCTTCATTCGATCCTCTTATGAAACTTTCTGGGGGAGAACTTCATGCCCTTTTGTCGGAACTTCCTTGATGACGAGCTCGAGAAGAAGTTTGGCCTTGCTTGCACTCGAAGGGAGTCCGTAAGCATGGTCGAGCTTCATTCGGTCCTCTTATGAAACCTCCTGGAGGAGAACTTCATGTCCTTTTGTCGGAACTTCCTTAATGACGAGTTCGAGAAGGAGTTTGGCCTCGCTTGCACTAGGGGGAGCCCGTGAGCATGGCCAAGCTTCATTCGGCCCTCCTGTGAAACCTCCTGAGGGAGAACTTCATGCCCTTTTATCAAAGCTTCCTTGACGACGAGCTTGAGGGGGAGTTCGACCTCGCTTGCGCTCGGAAGAAGCTCGTGAGCGCGGTCGAACTTTATTCTGCCCTCCTGCGAAGCCTCTTATGGGAGAACATCATGTTCTTTTGTCAGGACTTCCTTAACGATGAGCTCGAGAAGGAGTTCGGCCACGCTTGTACTCGATGGGAGCCCATGAGCGTGGTCGAGCTTCATTCGGCCCTCCTGTGAAACCTCTTGGAGGAGAACATCATGCCCTTCTATCGGGGCTTCCTTGATGACGAGCTCAAGAGGGAGTTCAGCCTCGCTTACGCTCGGAGGGAGCCCATGAGCGTGGCCAAACTTTATTCCATCCTCCTGCAAAGCCTCCTGGGGAAGAACTTCATGTCTTTTTGTCAGGGCTTCCTTGACGACGAGCTCGAGAAGAAATTCGACCTCGCTTGCACTCGGGGGGAGTCCGTGAGCATGGCCGAGCTTCATTCGATCCTTCTGTGAAACCTCCTGGGGGAGAACTTCATGCTCTTTTGTCGGAGCTTCCTTGACGACAAGCTCGAGGGAGAGTTTGGCCTCGCTTATGCTTGGGGAGAGCCCGTGAGCACGGTCGAACTTCATTCCACCCTCCTACAAAGCCTCATGGGGGAGAACTTCGTATCCTTTTATCAGGGCTTCCTTGACGACGACCTCGAGGGGTGTTCGGCCTCACTTGCACTCGAGAGGAGCCCGTGAGCATGGTCGAACTTCATTCCGCTCTCTTGCGAAATCTTCTGGGGGGAGAACTTCTGCTCTCTATTTCTCCTTCCTAAGGATGACAGATATGCTAGACAAAATGCTCTTTTTTGGGATGAATTTTCGACATCCTGATGGCGGGTTTTCTGGTGGAGTCACCATCGAGGGCTGCCGTATGGCCTGTACCATCTCAGTGAGGTCCTAAATTCACTGCATCAGTAGGTTGAACTGTTCCAGATCTACCATGACCGTCGGTGGAGGTGGAGGTTGAAGTATCGGTGATGGAGTAGGAGTGGATGGATCCGACTCAGATCTGGCGGCAGACGCGGTAGATCTTTGGATGATCACCTTCTTTTAAGATATTTCTTGGGACTGAGGAAGAGGATGGAGATGAACCTTAGAGAAGGAGGTCGGCAGGATCGACTGAGCACTCCTTTAAGAACAAGGGTACCTCAGAGACAGAGGTCCTTCCTCTAGCACCAATTCTATTGGTGCAGAATCTGATCGACGTTGGGACGAGCTGAAATAGAGATGAATGAGGTCACCATCGGTAATCTGCAAAATAAAATCTTGTCTGGAGTCGATGGTGGTGGCTCCGGTGGGATCCTCCAACGATCAAGTCAACTCTTTTGGTCAATAGAAATGGAGTGCTCAGACGAGAGCTCAGCAGAATTTCAGGAAGGAGAAGAGAGCTTAGAGCTTAAAAAAAATGTATCTAGAGGATCTTTTTTATAAGTAGAGCTTGATTGATGGTGACAGCTGCAACTATCTGAAAATGGGCCGCTCGAGATCTGATGGAGTTTGGTATGGAGAGGAAGATGTCGTCAAACTGATGATGACAGCCATACCGTCCAATAGTGGACTGCTCGAGATCTGACAGAGTCAGTCACGAAGGAGGCACCGCCTATAGCATCGCCTATGGCAGACTGATGGTGACCATTCATCGAGATTTAATAGTCGTAGCTCTGAGAAAGCAGACGTTGGTCAGTGGATTTCAATATATATCAATTTTAGAGAAGTTTGAACTCCTGAAGGAAATATATCTGGAAAGAATTATCCGAGAGTAATCCACTGGAGGAATCTGACTGAGGGAGAAGTTCGAAAGGAGTTCGGCTCCTAGAGAAGTTCGATCGAAGAAAATGTTTGAAAGGAGTTCATCTCCCACAGGCGTCCGACTGAAGGAGTGCGGAGGGAGTCCGACTTCTATAGATGTCCAACTGAAGGAGAAGCTTGGAAGGAGTTCGACTTCTGTAGGCGTCCGATAGGAGGAGTGTAGAGGGATCTCGGCTCTCATAAAAGTTTGACTGCAAGAGCAATCTGGAAGGAGTTCGACTTCCATAGGCGTTCGACTGGAGGAGAAGCTCAGAAGGAGTTCAGCTCTCATAGGCGTCCGATTGAAGGAGTGTGGAGGAAGTTCGGCTCTCGTAGGAGTCTGACTGTAGGAGTAATCTAGAAGAAGTTCGGCTTCCATAGGCGTCCAACTAGAGGAGAAGCTCGAAAGGAGTTCGACTTCCATAGGCATCCGACTGAAGGAGTGCGAAGGAAGTTCAGCTTTCATAGGAGTCCAACTGTAGGAGCAATCCGGAAGGAGTTTGGCTCCTGGAGAGTTTGATAGGAATTCGACCGTTGAGGAAGTTCGACTGGGGCTCGGCCGTTGAGAAGTTCGATCGACTGAAGGAATTCAGCTGGGACTCGACTGCTGGAGAGTTTGGCTGGTTGAAGAAGTTCGGCTAAGATTTGACCGCTGAAGCTCTTCCGTGATCACCGATTGCATTGGGCTAAGCATCAGGCTGGACTTCGATAGGAGTGGGGTTTATCTCTAACACACCTCATGATATTCAAGTTCTTTTTATAGAATTTTACTTTATAAATAGATAAAACTTTATATCTATTCCTTAGTCATCTTTATATCATATGATAAATAGTTGATCAACATAAAATAAACTAAATTTAATTATAAAATCTAATAAGGTATTTTTATACATAATATTCAATACATATCATAAAATGAGCTATATCTTATATGATCCATATGATCTCTCAAAATCTTGAGAATGAGTCTTTTGGTCAGTGGATCTATAATTATCTGTTCCGTATAATATATTTTATAGATATTATATTCTTTTTCTCTCATAAAAAGTCAAATATTTAGCACCAATATATTTACTGGTACTTCCACTCTTCGGATTGTAGGAGAATCTTGCTATAGAATTGTTATCACAATATATCTTTACTGTTCTATTAATAAAGTCAACAATTCTAAATCCTATAATAAAATTCAACAATCATATAACTTATGAGGAAGTCTCAGAACAGATTACTTACTCTGCTTCCATAATGGGTGTAATGAATAAGACCTTATTTTATACATTTCTATGATATAGCACATCATGTAAGTAAATACATATATTCGGTAATAAACTTTCTATTATCGGTGCGTCTAACAAAGTTCAAATTCTAAATAGCCTATTACTTCATGATGATCAGATAGACTATATGTGAGCATGTTAACTTTTATACGTTATATGTAATGCATAACTTTTTTTGCAGCTTTACAATACTCCATTCATGCATTATGTTGATAACGTCCAAACATTGATACAATAAAAGCAATGTCTGGATGTATACAAACATAGGCATAAATGAAACTCCCAACGATAAATGCATAGGTTGTGAACCTTATTTTCTCTCTCTTTATCTTAATTCTTAGATATTGAGGTTTATTAAAATTATCACCCTTTACAATAGGAGCAACCCTGGGAGAACAATTTTTCATCTTAAATTTCTCTAATACTCTAGAGATGTAGGTCATTTGCGATAGTCCAAGTAGCCCTAAGGATCTATCTCTAAGAATCTCAATACCGATAACATAAGATAGCTTCATCTATATCTTTCATCTCAAAATTTAGAGATAAAATCTATTTGATTTTTTTAAGTTGATCAAAATTACTACTGGTAAGCAGAATATTATCTATATAATACTAAAATTATGAACTTACTCTCATTGACCTTCGGATATATGCATTAATCAATAGTATTTTCTTTAAATCCAAAGAAAGTGATTATCTCCTTCAATTTGGGATATCATTATGTGGAGGCTTGTTTAAGTCCATAATTGAGTTTCTTTTATCTACAAACCGTGTGCTCTTATCCACTAACTACAAAAATCCTTGAGTTATTTTATGTAGACCTTTTTTTCTAGATTACCATTGAGGAAGGGCATTTTTACATTCATTTAATGTAGCTATAAGTCAAAAAATGAGCTATTAAGGCATAATAATCCTAAAAGAAGAATAGATCTTTTTAAAGTCAATGCCTTTATTTTATATGAACCATTTTGCTATATGGCTTTATACCATTCAACTTTTTTATTGGGATTTCTTTTGGTCATATAGATCCTTTTATAATCTATTGGCTATTATACTCATCCCAAATATTAAGAACTTGATGTGGCCCACTTATAACCTAATTAATTAAAAATAAATTAAGATAATTAAGATGATATTAAAAGAAAGACTTGGGTCAAAATAAGAACTCCACTATGGTTATGCTTCTTTAATGAAAAGAAGAGTTTATGTCAATTTAAAAGAATCCCTAGTCTAGCCTATAAATACAATATGTAACTCTCCATCAGATATAAGCATCGAGATCCTCTGGCATAGACTAGAAGATCTTGTTTACAGTAATTTTTTATAGATTTCGAGAAGATCCATCTATAAATCCATCTTTCTTTATCCTTGATTGAATCTGAGCTTGATCAACAATAGCTGGAGGTATGTTTGTTTCCGCATCTAGACCTGAATTTTTTACATTCAGTGGTATCAGAGCCACCTCCATGCTATTTTGTTCAGCCTATTGATCATCTAAAATCGAAGTCATCAAGATCAAGATCTAGATCCTAGATTTCGTATCAATTTAAATTATTTATTTATTCTATAATTTTTAATTTCAATCAAAAATTTATTTATGAATAAATAAATAAATTAATTAAGGAAGAAGAGATCCAACGGCGTGCCCTCTTCCTCTTCTCTCTCGGTGGCCAAACCTTTGGTCCATGTCCAGCAACCACCAGGCCACCTGCATCCCACGCTAGCCGATCCTTTCGGTAACCTCCAATCGGTGAGTATTAGAAATTAAAAAGAAGAAAATAGGAGAGATATGGTGTAGATGGAATCATCGAATCAAGGCAATCCGATGGTTCCCACACCTAACCACCGACCGTGGGTGATGAAGAGATGCCGGCAAGCAATCGATCCAGTGTTTTCCGACGGCCACCGACCAATCTATGGAGGGGAGCAGCGTCGAATTCTTTTGGCCTCTCCTCCATCAATCTTCCACCATCTTGTTTCGGCCATCACCGACTCTCCGACGATTGGATGGAGGTCTCAGGCCGGCCTCTCGTGCGTGAACACAAATCGGCCCTCACCGGTGGGGTATGCAGGTGGTCAATCATCGGTCAAGAGGGTGCGGCAGTCGTAGCTTCTCCTCCACCATCTTTCCATCCAAAAGGACCAGCCATCGCTAGCACACCAGTGGCCGGGAGAGCCATCTCATGCCGACCGTCGATGAATGATGACCGTTGGATACTAGCCGATGTGGATAGGGAGATAAGCCAGCGACATGGGTTTTCTATTTTCATCGGGGAAGAAGAACTGTAGAGGGGAAGGGATTTTGGGCTAATGGGTTTTGGGTTCCAACTCACAACCCAAAATCAATTTCAGACCCATTAGCTAAAGGGGCAATTTTACAATAAAGCCCCTCATAAAGTTATGTATTCTATAAAGATCCTATAGAAACTTTTACAAATTAGTCCCTAATAAAGTAATAATTTTATAAAGATTTCTAAAAATAATAATAATAATTATTATTATTATTTTGATAATTATGATAGAGTTTATTATGTAAACATACATGGATTAATTTTTAGTTCCTATAATAAATTTTATTGCATAAAGATTTTTTTTAAATTATATTTTATAATTTATTTTGATCGAATTATTATTTATTTGCTAAAAAATATCTGATCAGATTGTGATAAAAATCATAATAAAGTTTTATATGGTTAATGGGGCTATTCAAATGCCATATTAAAGTTAGTAAATTTATTATTTTCGAAAATAACCACAGCATCTTGAAAAATAATAAAAGCTATATAAAGAATATAAATTAAATAATAATAATGATATGAGAATAAAATTATAATTAAGTCATAGAGATAATTAATTTTATCCATAAGGAGTGATTATTTTTATGATTTAATTTGTATAAGATGGTAATCTAGATATTAAGAATAGATTTTTTCTAAACCCATCGGTATGAAAATTTATTATTTTTAATATTTATGTTGCTAGTCTTATTAATCAAGTATTAATAAATTCTATGCATGATGCACCTCTATCCATAGAAAGATTAAAATTTATTACTAAAATTAATTATTTTAGATTATGATTTAGCTTCATAGCACTAAAGTTTTCTATGCTTTTTGATTATTGCAG
The DNA here is from genome assembly GCA_006176705.1 of Cocos nucifera. NCBI lineage: Eukaryota > Viridiplantae > Streptophyta > Magnoliopsida > Arecales > Arecaceae > Cocos > Cocos nucifera. Next base: position 965,085 of record QRFJ01000179.1, on the reverse strand, counting down.
CTAATCCTACTACATATATTAATGATGTTGCTCTTATTCTAATGCTAAATGGTGATAATTTTTTTGATCAAAAAGATTGTATTCTTTACATTCTTGGGTACAAAGATCTTAACCTAGCACTTCGTATGGACAAACCACCTATTCTCATGGACTCAAGTACGCCACAACAAACTTTGGCATATGAGAAATGGAAGCGATCTAATTGCTTGAGTTTAATGCTCATCAAGTCTCGAGTACCTAAAAGTATTAGAGGGTCAATCCCTTAATGTGATAAGGTCAAGAATTTTATGAAGGTCATCGAAGAATAATTTGAAAGTTCTGATAAAGCTTTGGCCAGTATCCTAATGAAAAAATTTATAGGCATGAGGTTTGATAGTTCCAAAGGTATACGTGATCATATCATGAAAATGAGAGATATTGCTATTCAACTCAAATCTTTAAAAGTTGAGATTTTTGATTCTTTTTTAGTCTATTTTATTTTGAATTCTCTACCTGCAAAGTATAGTCCTTTCAAAATCTCTTACAACATATAAAAAAAATGATCTGTTAATGAACTTTTGACTATGTGCGTTCAAGAGGAAGTAAGATTGAAATAAGAAAAGTAAGATATAAAGTATGAAAGTGCCAATCTTGCTACTCATGATAAAGATAAAAAAAAAAAAAAAAAGATGCTCCTAAAGAAAGAAGGATGCTGCAATGCTAATGAAGCATCATGATAATAAAGATGTATGCTTCTTTTGCAAGAAAAAGAGACACATGAAGAAGGATTGCATAAAGTATAAGAAATAACTTGAAAAGAAAGATATTTTCATATCTCTTGTGTGTCATGAATCCTTTTCTGTTGATGTTCCTAATAACACCTAGTGGATTGATTCTGGTACTATAATTCACATTGCCAATACCATGCAGGACTTTCTCAATCTAAGGGACTCGAAGAAAAGTAAACAAGATATCTACTTAGGCAATCGGATACGTTCACATATGGAGGCTGTGAAAATCTTTAGATTAATTTTAAATTTTAATTTTATTTTGAATCTTGAAAATACTTTTTATGTTCCTAGATTTTCTAAAAATTTGATTTCTATTTTCAAATTGACAAGTATTAATTTTAGTTTTTATTTTAAAAATTTTATAGTTAATCTTTTTTTGGATAAAAAAGTTATTAGCACTAGTTTTCTGATGGATCGTTTATATAAATTAGATTTGAATCTAAATTATGAAAGTAATCATTCATCTATGCACGGTGATAATATTAGCATAAAAAGAAATATTATTAAAGAGAACTCTTCAAGTTTATTACATAAAAGGTTAGCTCATATCTCTTTAGAGAGAATAAAAAGGTTGGTAAATGATGGCATTTTAAAAGATGCTGATTTTACTGACTTTGGTACTTGTTTGGATTGCATAAAGAAAAAGTAAACTAACAAGTCCTCTAAAGGTGCTAAAAGAAGTTATAATATTTTGAAAATCATACACATTAATATTTGTGGATCATTTTCTACTTCCTATTTTAATGATCAAAGATATTTTATCTCATTTATTGATGACTATACTAGATATATGTATCTCTATCTTCTGTTTGAAAAAGATGAGGCAATAGATGTCTTTAAGATTTATAAAGTAGAAGTAAAAAATAAATGGATAAAAAAATAAAGATTATAAGATCTGATAAAGATGGAAAGTACTATAGAAGGTACACTAAAAGAGATCAATTGATAGACTAATTTGGTAAGTTTCTTGAAGAAGAGAAAATTATTGTCTAATATACAATGCCTGAAACATCATAACAAAATGGTGTGGTAGAAAGAAGGAACCATACATTGATGGATATGATAAGGAGCATGATTAGTAATTCTAATCTTTCTTTATCTCTTTGGAGTGAAGCACTAAAGATCATTGTATATGTCTTAAATAGGGTTCCATCAAAGACTGTACCTAAAATTTTTTTTGAGTTATGAAAAAGGATGGAAACCAAGTTTAAGTCATTTACACATATGGGATGTCCAGTTAAGATACGGATTTATAATCCACATTTAAAGAAATTGGACTCTAGAACTGTTAATGGCTATTTTATTGGTTATGCAGTAAATTTCAAAGAATATAGATTTTATTGCCCTAACCATGAACCCAAAATCGTTGAGGCTAGGAATGCTAAATTTTTTGAGGATTATGAACTTAATAGGAGTGGTTTTCCTCATAAGGATAAATTTAAGAAAATAAGGGATCAAATTGATCAACCCATAAAAGATAAAGAATTGATTGTTATTCAAGATGATTCACAAGATCATGAACAACCAATTCAAGAACAACCACTCCACAAAGCGCAAGTTCATGATGAACCTACAATTGAAATTACTCAAAATATAAATGAAGCAATAGGATTAAGAAGATCCTTAAGAGAAAGAAGACTTACAATTTCTAGTGATTACATTATCTATCTATAGAAATCTGATTTTGACGTCGGACCTGATAATGATCCTAAATCATTTTCATAAGCCATAAGTAGAAATAATTCTATATACTAGTATGATGCCATGAAGGATGAGATGGAATCCATGATTAAAAATCAAGTCTGAGATCTCGTTGAGTTACCTAAGGATGCTTCAACCATTGGCTGTAAATGAGTGTATAAGACCAAAAAAAATTCCTCAGGTAAAATTGAATGATATAAAGCTAGATTTGTAACTAAAGATTTCACTTAAAAAGAAGGCATTGACTATCATGAAACCTTCTCTCCAGTTTTAAAGAAGGATTCATTAAGAATAATTATGGCCTTAGTAGCTCATTTTGATTTGGAGCTAAATCAAATGGACGTGAAAATAATATTTTTGAATAAAAATTTAGAAGAGACAGTGTATATGACTCAGCTTGAAAATTTTTATAAAGATAAAGATAGTCACTTTGTATGCAAGTTAAAGAAGTCCATATACGGACTTAAACAGGCCTCCCGCTAATGGTATATGAAATTTCATGATGTTATTAGTTCTTTTGGTTTTATAAAAAATATTATGGATCAATACATATATCTTAGAATTAGTGGGAGTAAATACATATATCTGATTCTATATATAGATGATATGTTACTTGCAAGTAGTGATTTGGGTTTGCTAAAAGAGATAAAACTATTTCTTTCTCAAAACTTTTAGATGAAGGATATAGGTGAAGCCTCTTATATCATTAGCATAGAGATTCACAGAGATAGATCATGAAGAATTTTAGGTTTGTCTCAAAAGACTTACATCAAAAAAAATTTTAAAAATATTTAAAAAGATAGATTGTGCTCTTACGATTGCATCCATTATGAAAGATGATAAATTTAGTCAGAATCAATATCCATAAAATAAATTAAAAAAAATAAAAAAAAAATATCCCATATGCATCTGTAGTGGAAAGCTTGATGTATGCACAGGTCTGTATAAGATCCGATATAGCATATGCAGTAGGTATTTTGGATAGATACCAAAGCAATCTTAATCTTGATCATTAGAAAGCTGCAAAGAAGGTTATGCGATATCTACAAAAAACCAAGCGTGATATGCTTACTTACAGACATACTAATCACTTTAAAGTGATTGGTTATTCGGACTTAGATTTTGGTGGATGTGTGGATATAAGAAAGTCTACTTCATGATATATTTTTCTTCTTACTGGAGGTGCTGTATTTTAGAAAAGTAATAAGCAATCAATAGTTGCTTCATCCACTATGGAGGCAGAGTTCGTTGCATGCTATGAAGCTACTTCACGGGTTATATAGATGAGAAATCTCATTTCTGATTTGAGAGTTATCGATTCTATTGTAAGGTCAATAAAGATTTATTATGACAACTCCACCGTAATTTTTTTCTAAAAATGATAAAAGTATAAGTTGCAGTAAGTACATCGATATAAAGTATCTTACTATTAAAAATCATGTCAAGAAGCGTGAAGTGGATATCCAGCTTATCAGTACTGAATTAATGGTTGCAGACTTCATGACTAAAGGATTATCGACCAAACTATTTAAAGATTATGTGGATCATATGGGAATCATTAGTTTAATTTCTTTTTGATTTGCTTCTTATAAAACACTTATTCTTAGAATAAAAGATATGTTTTTGTTTTGTGCACATAAAGTTCATGCCATAAAGTTGGACTCTGAATAACTTATATAAAGTTATTCATAAAAAAAAGTATAAAGTACTTAAATAAAAGATTTTATGCATTGTGATACATGGATGGAAGTAATCATTTTTAGGATATGACCGCCATGATTCATGTCTTAAAATTTCTTATTTAAGTGGGAGTTTTTGACTTGAGATAATTTATAGCCATACTACAGTTTTGTTTATCACATATCCAGTATCTTAATTATGACACGTGGACTAAGTGAGAGAATGTTGTACTCATCCCAAATATTAGGGACTTGATGTAGCCCACTTGTAACCTAATTAATTAAAGATAACTTAAGATAATTAAAGGGATATTAAAAGAAAAACTCAGGTCAAAATAAGGACTCGACTATGGTTATGCTTCTTTGATGGAAAGAAGAGTTTATATTAATTTTAAAAAGTCTTTAATCTAGTCTATAAATACAGCATGTGACTCTCCATCAGATATAGGCATCGAGATCCTCTGGCATAGACTAGAAGATCTTTTTTGCAGTAATTTTTTTGTAGGTTTCGAGAAGATCCATCTGTAACTCCAATTTTTTTTGTTCTTGATTGAATTTAAACTTAATCAACAATGATTGGAAATATGTTTATTTTCGCATCTAAACCCAAATTTCTTACATTGACCAGATCCCTTAAGTAAGTTAAGTTATTTCCAAATATAATTATTAACCGACTATCATGAGAACTCTATTGATCCTCTCCTATACCCTGATTCCTCTACGATGGTTATTTCATCAAATAAATTTGTAGCTGATAAAACTAAGATCTACTAGTCTATTGGATTGAATGAAGTTTCTGAACTTTCTTGACTTTATTTTTTTAAGAGAGAGAGAGGAAAAAAAAAAAAAAAAAAGCTTCTTAGGATTCGGAAAAGGTTAACCAATCAAGGCTAAGGCAATAAATCATTTTTTTTTGCGACCCCAGAAAAAGGAGGTACAAACGGAAGGAAGGAGAAAATGAATGCAAATGTGCGTGGAGAGAGAGAGAGGAATAGGGAAACCAGACATCAAAAGCGTGGTGGATCGACCCAGGTACACGAACGGCCAGCATTGGAATCTCCGGCTAAAAGGTTCAAAAGTGCATTGACCCTTTTTCTTTTTTTATTTTTTTTTTTCTTTTTCAAAAGAGAGATTACATTTGCTGTATGCTTGAAGATTTGCCTCGGTTTGGATGTAGGTTTTGTGGTGTAACTAAAACGGTATGTCATATATATATATATATATATTATAACCATAATTTCAATTTCAGAAAAATCATTCATATTGTTTGGAGCAAAAAAAAAAAAAAAATTCATGGCATATTGTATATGAACACGGCGCACTCAACCAACAAAATAAACCGTCTGTTCGTATATATAACTTGCAACCGGATTGGAAGACAAAATTGCCCCTATCCAGCTGCCCACAACCTATTAATATTAAGGAAGCATGTTACACGATCCCTCCTCCTCCTATTACATCAGAGGAGAGGTAAGCATATGGTATAGATAAGCTACGGTGTATCGCAGTACAAACAATTGGACGGCCTTCACAACTTCTGAACATCGGGCAATCCAGCAGCTAGTTTGGCTCTCAAATCCTTTCTCAGGATTTTGCCAGACGGCGCCTTCGGGATGGCCTCGGTAAAGAAAACCCTGTTTATCCTCTTGTAGAAAACCACCTGCGTGAAACAAGGCATCCATCAGAGAAAATAACATATAGTGAGGCCTCAAAGACTTGAGGGAAACTTAGACATGGTGAGGCCCTTGCTTTACACCTTATTGTTCGGTCACTTTGTGTTTTAGCCTTTGGACAATTAGCATTTTATGTTTGGTTATTAAACAGGAAATAGCCATCAAATTTGATGGCTTGGTACAAAATTCTCGATAATCATAAATTAAAATATAAATTGGTAGTTGATCCGGGAGGTTAACATTGATTATCCTGTGGTTTTTGATGGAAAAATTATTTAGGTCCATTGGCATCGAGTTACTTCACATAATTTTTTCTTGTTGTTTATCAAATAATCTTAATTGACGCTATAATAGCTTTGCCTAAGAAGGTGTTTTTGGTGTACGGCTAGCAATCCATTTGGCAAGTCTAGGTAAAGATTGTTCGAGCTCTTGGATTAAAGCTTGAAAGCCAGGTTAAGCTGTAATATGGGATCATGTGATCTATAAAATCAAAATTTTCGAAAGTCGAGATTTATATTTCGGTGATAGAGTATTTGATTGGAGATCAAGAGATTACAGGTCTAAATCCGGTTGGACCATGTCCTTGTTTTCTATATTTTTTGTTCAACAACATAATTAATATCTTTATTCAACAACATAAATTTTTGTTTTCATTTGGTATTAGCAAAGACGGTTGTGTCGCCTATCGTTATCCACTTATTAATTTGTTATTCAACAAAAAATATTATTTTTATTTTTTAGAAAAAATAATTAATATTTTTATTCAGCAACATAAACATTTATTTTTATATTTTTCACAAGTTTATTTTATAAATAAGGTCTGATCTTGCTTTGAGTTGCTTCTCTTCGCTTATATACGTTGAGCTTTATAATATGCTATGATTGGACATAAACCTTATCATAATAGAAAAGAGTATACATACCTGTTTTGAGATGTATTGCTTGATCTCGTCCTCCGTGATTTTAGAGCCATCCTTTGGCACAACAAAAGCTACAGGGACTTCCCCAGCAAGTTCATCTTTCATGCTGCAATAAATTGTAGAAATCAGCAAATTTATTGGCATTAGAACGTTCTGGTGTAGTCATTCATGATATATATATATATATATATTGGTATGACTTAAAGATATTAAAGTTTTGATTATGCTATCAGGTATCTTGTTGGTGAAAGTTTAATATAAATATTAGTTCCAGGAAAACAATAAGATGTATTTGTTTTTGTCTAAATTATAAATATATTGTAGTTGATTACTAGTTTACAACTACCTTATGATAATTATGGCTTGATAATATATGTACTCTTCTATAAGCCATATTGGCCAAGGAATATTTTGGATACTTTGAGAAATATTATATTTAGATTTTTATAAAAACATTTAAAACATGTGCTTAAAAGCTAAAATAAATATTTTTGACAAAGCATATCCCTACATCCTCCAACTAACACTAATACTTTACTCTGTATTTTAGCAACATCCAACCAGTACACACATATCAAAAAGTGGGTATGTTTGTTTCCTCTTTAAAGTAATGAATAGAATTTCGAAAATCAAAACTAAGACCTTGGAATGATTTATGAAAAGCTAAATCAATGAATTTAAAGAGAATAACTTACGGGACAACAGCAGCTTCTACAATGTTGGGATGGGTGATGAGCAACGCTTCAAGCTCTGCAGGAGCAACTTGGAATCCTTTGTATTTTATGATCTCCTTAAGCCTATCTACGATGAAGATCTCATCATCATCATCCACATAACCAATGTCTCCGGTGTGCAACCAACCTTCTTTGTCTATGGTATTATTTGTGGCCTCAAGATCATTGATATAACCTGAATAGTTATCTATAATCTTAGTAAATAACAAGATATGATGGTATACTGTTTTACAAAATTCTAGCAAAGAACATCCTCTTTTCTTTTCTTTTCTTTTTTTCCATCAAGTATACTACAATAGAATGAACATCTTTTAAGATACAAACATATAGGAGCAAGCTTTCTACTTCTCCGTGATTAAGAAGAAAACTTTTCTTATGAGAACATAAATATATAGAAATTTTCTATTTTAGGACCAGTGAACACACACAAATTGTAACCAAATTATCACTCCAGGTTATATATCTACCAACTTGAAAGGAAGCATCTTTATTTCAAAAAGAAACTAAAACTTAATTATCAAAAAAGAAAATCTAAAACTGCACAAGTTTTTCTTATGATTATCCATGCACCTCTAGCCACCATCATCCCCTAATTTTATTTTTTAAAAATAGTGAGAACACCATTCCTTTTTATTTTGATAAAAAAATACTATCTTTTTAACAACTCCAATACAGTCATTTTACTTTCACTTATCAAAGAAAAGAAAAAAATATGTCTATCATCCAATATGCACTAGCTATACCAGCAAACATTGAGGTGCAATTTGTCCATGAAATTTGACCATCAGAGAATAATGACAAGGCTTACATTGTGTCGGCAATGGGGCATCAAAAGAAGTGAACAAGTACAGAGATTAGATGGAGCCAAACTAATTGCACATGGGCTCATCTCAGAGGCTACAGCTAGGGATGACAATTTAGTCTGCCCAATTAACCATCTGATTGGAACCAACCTAATAGGATGGATGTTATGCAACCGACAGCAAAACTAGGATGGACATAACTAATTATGATAAAAGTCCGTCCAAAATCTGATCCATCATATGTATATGAGACAAATTCCAACCCGTCCCTATAAAATTAGTGGTGGGTCCTCTTCACTAAGATGCACGCGAACGGCACTTTTAACGCATCGCAAGAAGCCGCATCATCACGCCTTACAGGAGCTACGCCAAGCTGTACGGTTATTAGCAAAGAAATCTGCTTGCTTTTTGGCTTGGAGGGGGAGCTATAAGCCTATCATCGTCATGGCCACATCAATAGCATCACCACCAACTCTTCATGCGGCCAAATTTAAGTTTGTATTTTTTAATTATACGAATATATAGCATGCGATAGAAAAAGTAGATAGGGCCAGTACGATTCCTGGCCACGATTTTAGGAACATAACGACAGCTTGAAACTACCATCCATCGGCGGAAGACAAACCGCAGGAAAAATTATACTCTGCATGACTGATCACAGTCGCTCGTTTTTATAGGAACCTATCGAGATAAATATTTAATAAATAAATTGATAAAAATAAATAATCATGATTGACGCTATATATGATTATAGGATGCATAAGGTACAATTTCTTTAAACTACGATATTTTTATTGTACAAATTGGTGCCTGAAGCCGGACCTGCGAGGATGGTCCGAGTGGTCTTCTCCAACGGTCCGTTGGTCTTCTATGGCCCACGGTTTGCGAGGCTTGTGACTTGGGCAAAACATGATTTTTCTATTATTCTAAGACGTACAAGAAATTTCTTGCAAGAACAGGTTTGGTGGGCCAACCATCTACCGAGTGCACTTCCCAGTTCCTTTCGGGCTTTTCCCAAAAAAAAAAACCTCAAGAAAAATTTAAATTTACAAATAAAAAATAACAACTTGGCGCCCACCTACTGCCGTTTTTAAGAAAGGTCAAAGGCTGCTTAATTATTAGTCAATTATCTAACTAATTCCAATGGGAATATAGGAATTTATATATATAGTTTATATCTGTAAATGGGTGTCAAGAAAGAATTCCCAACTCGGCTTATGATTGGGTGCTCGTCACGATTTAAAGAAGAATCACCATGTCCTCATGTGCAGCTTGTCCATAACTCCATGCTTGGACTCATTTGTGAAAGTCATTGACTTAAATTATACAACAGTATCCAAATAAAAAATATTTTCTCTGCCTAACATAGCTCAGTAAGATATCTTAGTTTTACTTTGAGAAAAAATTATTAGGAAGACCAAGTCCATCATGGACTTAAAAAGAAATCATCCTAGCATGTGTTGTTTTTAGGCATAAAAGAGAAGGAAAGCAAAAATAAAAATAAAATAAAATAAAATAAAAAATTCATTTCATCCAAGGGGTACATCTAGTTCACCTAATAATCTCTTATTAAAGCGGACGGGATTTAGCAATTAGTCGGTGCTTTAGAGAAACAACATAATTAGCTAACGACATTTTCCTTTTTTCTTTTTCTTTTTTTTTTTGTGTTCTGCTTTGACCGAGCAAGCATGTTTGTTTCATAATATAAGCTTCTATTTTTCTCTAAAGTTATATATCCAAAGCTCTACAGCTGGAGCAAATCAACTGTGACCCCTAGGGGAACAATCATTGCTCTAAAGCATAACGATATAATTGGTATCCAGAACGGTAGGTATCCAATGATGCACTTCCAAAACTAATGATATCGAACCATCAAAGGCTATAAGTTAAGGAGGGACTTAAAAACATTTCAGAGACTTACCCTTCATGATCTGAGCTCCCCTGATGCAGATCTCCCCCGGTTGGTTCCGTCCCAAGGACGCCCCAGTCTCAGGATCGACGATCTTGAGCTCCGCGTTCCTGACGACGGTCCCACATGCCCCGGACTTGGTTTCGGATGGCTCCTTGGCGAATGCCAGGTTCATCGAAAGCACCGGCCCGGCCTCTGTCATCCCATAGCCCTGTAGAAAATCATATGTTTAATACTTAATTAGCAATCAAACCTTCTCTAGCAAGAATAAACTTAGATAGATTAACTTGATTGAAAGGGGGCAGATAAGAAATTCCAAAAAAATAATTGCACGAAATAATTGGGCCGGTACATGCGAGCGACGTCAGGGAGAGTGACGTGCTACCTTTTTCTTGATGCCACTTCTACCTCGTCCATCTAAGCACACAAACATCATAATTATTTTTTGAAAAACATATTTTTAGGGAACTTTCTTCGGTTTCTTTGGTAATTAGGAAACTTTTTCGAGAAAAACAACCCATTTGTGGTCAAAAACAGTCACATCCATAGTACTGTCTGTTTTGTACCTTGCCTAATCATCCCCCTAGCCCGTTTCTAAATGAAAAATGGATCTTTTCGTTGCTCGCACGGCACCGCAGGAGCGGTGGCTGTTCATCATGGAGTGAACGGCCGTGCACGAGCGAGAACCATGCAATACACACCGTAGGCGGCGGTCCATTCTGTGGTGGTGCCACGCATGTACCACAGAAAGCCGTGCTCTTCTAAATGAGATTTATTTCTATTTCTGTAACGCATGTATTGTCCAAATGCCAGGTAGAAAAGGATAATTGACCCTTTTTCAACTACACACCTTGATGAATTGCATGGAGGGAAAAGTTTTATAACCAATGAAAATTTACCACATAGACTAATTGCGATAATAATTCGCTAAAATCTTTGATGCCCGGGAGATAGCCATCAAACAAGACATATCGTGTATGATGCAGTACCCGCTCATCGATTGTCTTATTTGAAGGCTGTCTGCGTCTCTTCATGGCTGCATCCATGACCGCATAATATACCGTGGTGCGCATGGATGATCCATGCTTAAAAACAACCAGGATCCTCTGAGGACCCTGCCACTGGAAGACATCAATAAATACAAAAAGATGGTCGGACGTATAGGTATCCGAGTTTGCCGGTGGAAGCTGCGTAGGTATAATTCACAATGATACTCATCCAAATCCCAACCGGCAATAACGTACTAATGAACAAAAAAGAGGCGGTAAATAACCGAAGTAGTCCGCGCACCTGGCCAAGCTTGGCATTGGGGATCTTGGTCCTCAGCTTGTCCTCCAGATCCTTTCCCATGGGCGCCGCCCCGGACATCACCGTCCGTATCGACGAGAGATCGTAGCTGTCGACGATCGGGTTCTTGGCGATCTCCACCACGATCGGCGGCACGAACGGCGCTATCGACACCCGGAACCGCTGCACCAGCTCCAGCATCGCCACCACCTCGAACTTCCTCATGATCAGGATCGCCGCGCCCACCCTCAGCGCACATAGCAACACCGAGTTCAACGAGTATATGTGGAACAGCGGCAGGACGCACAATACCACGTCCTCTTTATGGTAGTAGAGGTTGGGGTTATCACCGTCCACTTGCTGGGCCACGCTCGTGATCAGCCCCCGGTGTGTCAGCATGACACCTTTGGGTAGCCCGGTGGTCCCTGACGAGTACGGCAGCGCCACCACGTCGTCGGGATCTATCTCGACGTCCGGGAGATCGCTTTCGTTCGATTGGAGGAGCTCGGAGAAATGGTGGCAGCCTTGGGGCGGGCCGTCGACGCAAACGATGGTGATTCCGCGTTCTCCAGCGAAGGCGCGGACTTTGTCGACGTGGGCGGACTCGGTGACGATGAGGCGAGCGCCGGAGGCAGCGGCCTGCTTGTGGATCTCTGCCGGGGTGTAGAAGGGGTTGGCGGTGGTGGCGAGGGCGCCGCGGAAGGAGGCTCCGAGGAACGCGAGGACGAACTCCGGGGAGTTGCGGAGGAGGATCATGATGACATGGCCCTGACCGATGCCGAGGTGGTGGAGGCCGGCGGCGACTCGGCGAGCGGAGAGGTGGACGTCGGCGTAGCTGTGGACCTCGCCGGTGGCGCCGTCGATGATGCAGGGCCGGTCGGCGAAGTCGGCCATGTGCTCGAAACAGTATGTGTGGAGGGGCTGGTCGTTCCGGATCTCGATGTCCGGCAGCTTCGACCGGAAAATGATCTCCTCCGTCTGCGGGAACGACCCCATGGCGGCGGCGGAGGTGGAGACGGCGGTGGAGATGTTGGTTGTAGTGGAGAAGAGCTGGGCTAGTATATTATTTTCGTCAAAGCTCTTCCCTGAGGAGAACAGGGTGGGAGGAGGGAAGGTAATATACGGGTGGAGGGGGTTGGGGAGTTGGTGAGGACGTCGGGAGAATTATAGCATTTGTGAGGACAAAAGTGGGAAGAAAATGTGATAGGGTTGGTGAGCGAAGTGGAAGTTGGGTGGTGGTGGCGGAATGGCTTGACTAAAGACGATGTAAACCGCTCCATGTTTGCCATGTCAGGATTTACCTAACGCACACACGGTCGCAGGTGCGACGTGCACTGTCGTGAGGGAAAAAGTCCGGCCGGATCGGGCCTGTTCTCGGTCTTACCTACCGCGAGCCGGAACAGGTGGACCGGTTCCGGATTGGCGGAGTGACGTCAGCGGGCGTCAGCAGTTCTCGGTTGGTTTGTTCCCTCGCTGGCGGACCCATGATATCGATCATCATGGAAAAAGGCAATGCAGACCGTCGATCGGAAAAGAATTGTTTTATCGGACGGATGAGGTGGGGGATGGTGACCTCTGGTTTATTAGATGCCGACTTGGCGGAGGCGATTGTTGCCGTCTCACCTACCTCAGCTACGTAGACGTGTGGGAAATGGTGGCGTCTGTCCCGACGTCGACGCGTATCAGCGTGTGGCGGTCGGTGGCCTTTACGTCTCTTTGGAGCGTGTGGGGATTGAGGGATGGTGAAACTAGAGCCCTTCGTTTCAGATCAAACGGGCTTGATCTAAGTATCTGTTGGGTCCTTTTGTGGCTAACATTTTTTTTTTTTTTTGGTTGAACTTATAACTAACGTTTGACGTAGTCGCGGCAATAGAATACAAGTATGGAGAAATAAAAATAGCTGGATTGCCGTTGAGGCACAGAAACAGCAGGCAACTCTCTTGGAAGAACTTAATCTATGACTGGCTCTAATTAGCGTGTGAAACTTGGGCAAGGAGTGAAACAGAAGATGGAAATTGACACCACATCTGATTCAATAGTAGTAGTACCCTGTGCAAATTAATTACTTGCTCGTTGGACTGAGCCCTCTATACCTCTGTTGTTTTTGATACATCTAGCCTCCATTTGTAAATATAGTGCGTAATGTCGATTTGGAAATCCCCACGTTAATACTCTTAGGCAAATATATGATAGTTTTAAAGTCAATACTGTATAAGATATCAGCATCCACACCTAATTTCCTTGGAACCCTGCTTACCGAACAAATGTTTGGTGTTGGTCAAACCACATGCTAAATGGAAAAAAACGAATTGCGTGAAGCATATGAACCATGTTCTTCCTTTTTTTTCGGGTGGGGGGGTAGTTATCAGAGGATGAGATATATGATTAATGCTATAAATTTGATTCTCCAACTATATATATATATATATATAATAGCAAATCAGCTAAGTAATTAAAGTAAGAGAATTGCTAAGGTATCTGTGCGTGGGGATGGAAAACATCGACCGGCGTGGTAAGCCTCTGTGGGTAGCTATTCATGTCTTTTTATTATTATTATTATTATTATTTGGATGGCTAAATTAGGCAGCACCGGAATACAGACACCCACCCACATTAGAAGTCAAATTACAGTGAAGCTAGATAGGAACCGAGGAGATGGGCTCCCGGCGAAGTGGGAGGCTACCTTTGACGCTTTTTTGAAAAGATTTTGGCAACCGGTTGGCGGGTTTCCAACCGGTTAATCTTTTTCTCAATGACTTTTGCTCCAATGCAGGGACTAAAGAAAAGGTGTGCTTTATTTTTTATTTTTTATTTTTTTCTCACAAAACAATCAACAATATTGGATCAAAAGGATTAAATACAGTAATCAACAACGTAATTTACTGTTTCATTGATAACAATCATCACTCTTTGTTTAGGTCAACCCTAGAAAACTTGAATTATTGGAAAATATTGATTATTTTGAGGATAGTTTTGAAGAAGTTCATTATATGATATATGAAAAATAAATAAATAAATAAATAATGATTGGTTATGCTATAATCAAAAGCTCATGGCTTGGCATATGAGGTATTGTTTATTCGATTCATGGACCTCATGATTTTGCCCTTCAAAAACATATCAGGTGAGAAGGTTGTTCCTTACTTATAAGCCAAATTTCTTTTTAATACATAACCAATATAAGACTAAGTAATAGAGTCCTCCATCTTATTAGAAATATAATAAATTATTTTTATAGCTAATCATATGTGGAAATAATTGTTATTTAATATTTTCATTATTCATCTACATAAGATATTATTTCAAAGATAAAAACTATGCTAGACTAGAGAATATATTTATATTTAAAAATAATATATTAATCCCTCTTAATATTAATTAAACCTTCTCTTTTGGTATAAAATTAGTGAGGCAACCGAACCCCCCTCTTTGTATAAATTTTATTGGATTTAGAAATCAAAGATTCAAAAGGGAAAGATATGTCATTACTTAACACATGGAATCGTGAAAACGTGCGGAAGGTTCGTTCATTATAATAATGCCTTCCATGGATTTATTAGGCCTCCAGAACTGTGATAAAGCCTTATTCATCAAACTAGTGAGTTCGCATGACTGATTTCTCCATACAACTGAGGGTTAGCCCAACTTTTTTAGAGTCCTCCTCGTTAAGCAAATCTAAGGTTAAAATAAACAAGATTTGTGTTCAAGATTTCAGATTTATGCAGTTGTAAAATGAATGTGCAAGAGGAAGGGAAGCAGTGGAGTTCATGACACAGGCCCAAGGTGGGTGATTAAAGGGTATCTGAATCCAGATTTTTTTTTTTAAACCTTGGATACATGCAAGTCCAAGATCAGAAGAAAACAGAAATGTTAGACATTATTTTTATAGATTTAAAGAATTTAAATTTTTTTGATTATTGTTTCGGTCCAATCTAGACAACTTTAGGGTTAAGCTTCAGTTGAGGCTTTATATTATAGGACTATTATGATATCAATAACTGTATTTTTCAAAAGTTTCAGATGAAGAGAGGGAGGCCAATTTGCACCGGAGTCATCCAAATTCATAATTTCGGGTATCCACCATCCAAGAGTCGAACCTGGAAGCTCTGGTTGCTAACCGGCGACATGTGACAAATAAGGCAAGCCTCCTTTGATGGTGCTATTTAATTATTATTTTCTTTAACTTGTTCTTTGTTGCTTTTATATGTTTTTATTGTCTTTCTTCCTTCTTCTTCTTCTTGTGCACATCTTTCGTCTTTCAGTTGCTTAGTCTCTCCAACATTAAATGGACCTCTAACTCTATAAAGCGGGCGGAGTTGAGCACAAAAAGTATGATAGGAGGAAAGATGAAACGATAATTTAAGTGATAAACTAAGGGCATCTGTTATATGTTGAATGCAATTTTACTATATTATTACCATCCATGAGGCTATCGGAATAATAGATAAGGCTTGCTGTATTATACGTATAAGAGTGTATTATACAAATTTTTACTTTATCATATTAACAGATTGATACCACCAGCAAAGAGGGTCATTAATTCTTTCAAGTTATTCCCCCTGTTGCTTCGGTCGGACATCACGAAATCCATAGGTATTAGACAAGCATAGGAGATATTGATTTTATTTTAGGATGCATCTGATTTGTAACCAAAATCAAAATTGATTGGAATGCCAATTGGAATGGCTGTCTCTCCCGAAGCAATTATTTCATGACCGGAATCAAACACTACAATGAATATGATAATAGGCAATGCTATAAATGTTATTTTACGAAGCTAATAAGCGTCGAAAAAAAGAATCACGATGCTTCAAAAAGCGTCGCAAAAATGTTGCCTATATAAAAATGGAGAAGAAAAGCATCGACGCTTTTTAAAAGCATCGCAATATTTTACGACGACGCTTTAAAACATCGTAAATTTAAAATTTATCGGTACTTTTTAGCATCGTTAATGACAATAATTCTTTCACTCTTTCGAGATGCTTTTAGAAGCGTCGCCAAATAAAACACTAGCGATACTTAAAAGTATCAATCTATTAACAATGCTTATAAGCATCGTCAATTTTTTTAATAGAAAAAAATATAAAAAATATGAATACAAAGATTTTTATATAAAATTATATCAATTATTAAAACATAAATCTGTATAATCACCACTATTTACACCAAAAGTAAATATTAATAGCAAATTTAACCAAAAGATATTATTTTATATAAATAAAAATAAAGTACTAACGGTCCATTACAATCAAGAGTTCAACAAACTAAAAGCATACAGAAAATATAAGACTACAACAAAAATAAAATGATATCAATCTGCAGGCGGATGGTCATCGCTATCTCCATGTGACGTGCCACCGTCTCGATGGATGCCCAATGTGCCAGGAGCCTACAAGAAACATATGAAAAGCTTGATTTGCAAATCTATATATAAAAATATATAGATCATTAAATTAATATAAAAAAATATATTTAATAATATGTGTTTATCGGAGATGGGCCATACATCTCTAACAAAGATGTAAGTCGATCAATCTATCCCCTCATGGCCTACATCTCGACACGGCTCTATCGCATCTCTTCCATCTCAACGGCATGACTTTATCTAATCTCCTGTATCTCCACCTCGAGTCTGTGGATGCGTGAATCCTGAGCATCTATTGCAGCATGCTGCGTATATCTACTCACTTCAAATAACTGAGTGGGGATGACTCCTCCATAACCCCTCACTCGATCATAGCGCTCTGATTCCATCAACTCTCTGAACACCTCGACCTCGATATGGCTCTGCTGCGTAGATGCTGCGGACTCATCCTCATGCTCCGTAATGAGAGATGTAACTCTCTCCTGTATTTATTTTAAAAATAAGAGTTATATATTAATATCTAACAAAATCAAACTAAAATCATTGCACAAAATAAAATATAAATAATACCATACATAAAAATTTCTCGACTTATTTTGAATAAAAGTACCATTCTGATGAGTATAAGTTATTTGGTAAAACTCCACTTTACCGAATTTCCTCCCATCCACCTATACAAATAATTTCAATTTTAAGCAAATAGTTATAATAATTTTTTTTAAAAAAAGAAGTATTATGATACATGCATGATCTACGATACATAATGATATTAGTTATATAAATATTTTAATATAAAAATTATAAGTTAATTATGAAAGTTTAAGAAACATACAAACGTCTGTCGAAGTCGTACATAACTCTTCGACCCCAATATATGAGGACCCATGCAGCTCTATCAATAATAGAATAAATCTGTAAAATAAAGTAAATAATTTGTTATATGTATAATATATAATATACAATATAAATCAATATTTTTTAAAAATATTTTAATAAAAGATAATGAACAAATAATGTACCCGTGCCCTCTCAAAGAACTAATAATGAACCAACTCCATCCACTGATGAGGGAGTATATCAGGAGGGTAATTCCTAGCAATCTTATCCTCTATCATACCTTGTCTCATATAGTCCCTCTTCAATTGTGCTCTATATTCTTTCCATTTGCGTTTGAGAGACTTCATTGCAACATCATGAGTGGATGGAGAGAGAACAAACTTGCTCTACAAAAAAAAAGTTAAATCAAATAAATTATATAAGTATTTAACAATTAATATACAGTATGAAATTCAATTCATTATCTCTATAACTTGAAGGAGCTTAACTTCGTACGTTGGAAGCATGTCATTCCATTTTGCATAATCCAACAGACATAGCTGAGGCCTCCGAGTAAAAGTTCCCAAAAATGAAGTCAATAAGCAGGCAACTTTCTTAACTGGCCGACCTAGCTGCCCGTAGTTTAAATATTTGGCCGTTGGAAGCATTAAATGCATCAATATCCTCCCAGAACTATTTCAATTCCTCTATTAAAGGCTGTAGGAAAATATCAATATCATTGCCTGACCCTTATCTCCTGGAATAATCATTGACAAGATAAGTGATGATTATTTCATGCACATGCACGGTGGCAAATTGTAAGGTATCAAAATGACTGTCCAAATGCTGTAGGTAAAACTCGGGATCTGAAATGGATTGAAGCCATCAGAAGCTAAGTCCAACCTAACACTGCGAACATCAGAGGCAAAATCAGGATGCCTATCATCAAATACTTTTCATGAAAGACTATCTATTGGTTGTCTTAACATTTCATCCTTTGTACGTCCTTCATCATGCCATCTTATTGATGAAGCTGTTTTTGATGATGCATAAATCCTTTTCAATCTAGGTATAAAAGGAAAGTAACGCAATACCTTCGCCGATTTTTTTTTACTCTGCGTTACATCCAATTCATTCAGTACATCATCTCGATCTTCTTTTTGTGTTACCCATTGTAAAGATCCACATACATTACATGACTTTTGATTAGCATTTTCACCTCGATATAACATACAATCTTTCGGACAACTATAAATCTTTTTGTATCCAAGATCCAATTCCTTTACTACTTTCTTGGCTTCATAATATGATGGTGGTAAACCAATGCCTTCTAGAAATGCATCCTTTAATAACTTGCGCAGCATGGTAAAACTCTTTCTAGACCATCCATTCAATTAATTCTTCATCTGCATCTTTCATTAAGATGTGATAACGAGCTGTCTCATCATTAGATGTATGTATAGGCTCCGCAACATGCATACGTTCCGTATGCATACATCCATCAAACATTCCAATTGTTTCATGTATACTACTAGATTCTCCTAAATTTTGAACACCAAGTCCAAAAGCATCTATGATCAGACCCCTTAGATCATCATCTCTTATGGGATTGTCTTGCAGGCTAGTGGATCCAAAATGAGTCAGGGGTTGGTTATATGATGATGGCAACATAGATTCTGCATGAAAAATCCAGTCGATATAATCTCTTAAAAAATCATTCCATACCAAATGTTCTTCAATAATTTATAAATCTAAAGAAGAACTATTTACACATTTCTAACATTGACAAAAAATCTTTTCATTCAAACTACTTTTCTCCATACTAAATTTAATGAAGTCATGAACTCCATCTAAATATTCTTTACTATTCCTTGATTTATTTATCCATTTTTTATCTATTATAGGATAAAAATGACCGAACTTACAACTTATCTAAAAATAAAAAAAATTATACAATCTATATTAATGCAATGAGTAAAACATATCAGTCATTTCATAAAATTCAACAAAAATAGCTATTGTAGTTCATTATAAAAACTGAAGACTCAAAAATACATAGTAAATGCTTGCTATCATCAACTAATAGGTAAAGAAGGTCCTATCTCATTCAAAAAATGTATTAATTCTATAAGTCAATTATAATAATCAAACGATATACAACAAGAGCTGAAAAAAAATTGATAGTATTTTCTCTTAGTTCTCCTGTATAGAGAGAACAAAAGAAAAATATCGTTCAAAATTTTTTTCGAACCCTCAGTATACCGTTTGATTATTGTAATGATCTATAGAATTACTCGCATTTTCTAAACTATCCATATTGGATAATCAATTGACCAATGTATATAATTTTTTATCCATACAAAAATAAATAAATATACAAATATAATAGAATATGTACATTAATCAAAAGATGAGTCTATGGCTCCATGCAATATAAATTTTATTAAAATTAATTCATAATTAACATTACCTAGCATCTTTCATCGGTCTGAGCTTGTTGGGCACGCGAGGGCTGGATGTCTTCGATGCCAACTGGGACTAAAGATCCGAGCACGCAAGGTCGAGATCCAAGTCTTATGCATATTAATTAAATGTTATGCACTATGTCATAAACTTTTAATAACTCGGTTAGATAATTATCTGATTGTAATCAAATAACAAAGAATCAACAAAATAAATCCTTAGGATTAGCATGCATCCTATAACCAAAGCATTTTTAAATAAACCCTCACTAAAGGCTCAAAGGATCAACAAAATTAATCTTTCTAAGTCATTCAAAATTCTCATATACAAAAAAATAAATAATCTCTTTCTTAAAGTTAGTCTAGCCATCAAAAGTTAAGACATTACAATCAAATCTAGAAATAATTAATAAAATAATTAAAATATTATCTAAATCCTCTAACTACTACGTATACTTTCAAATAATGCCATACACAAGAATAATCTTTCAATCTAAAAAATAAAATATTATTAAAAAAATGAATTACTTATAATGGACAATAATACGAGAAAAGACTAGTAGATATTATTTTCATCAAAATACCTATATTTAATAAAAAAATATGATAGTCAATAATTAATATATAATTTATCTATTTTAAATTATCTAAAATATATTTTAAAAATAATTTTTAAATAATATACCAAAGATCATAGAGTGAGGGACGTGGAGGAGCCTCGGTGGCTGGAAGGGAGGTGGTGCTGTTGGGGAGCAAGGGGGCCAAGGAGCATGGCCTATTGGGAGGGCTAGGGATGGGTGCCAGAGGCTGGGGAGGGAGGACACAGGGGCCACCTATCGGCTAGGTTGGTGGCCAGGTTGGGGGCAGTGGGCTGTGGCGTCGGGGAGGGGGGCGATGGGGTGCAGCATTAGGAAGGGGGGTGGCGTCGGGGAGGGGGATGGTGGGATGCGATCGGGTCAGGGAGGAAGACCGGGGGGGGTCTTTTGGGCTTGCACAGACGATCGCCGGGAGGGGGGAGGGAAGGAGGGCCGGTGGGGGTGGTCTCGAGGAGGACGGATGACGTGTGACATGGATGGCGCGAGTGCGGCAGCAGAGGAAAGGGGCGGACGACGGTGTGGCATGGACGGCTGGTGCGTCGGAGGGGGGTGGGTGCAGTGCCGATGGCAGAGATGGGGGCCGGGGATGGGAAGGAGATTAGAGCATGGAGGAATGGGAGGAAGGGCGGGGGGGGGCGGTGGATAGGTTAGGGCATGGGAGGATGGTGGATGGGGGATTAAGTGAACCTAACGACACTTTATAGCGTCATTAAATATTGACATAAAAAAGCATCAAAAATTTGAAAAATTTAACGATGCTTTTTCCAAAAGCGTCGGCATTGACGATGCTGTAATTTTCTGATGCTTTTAAACATCGTTAAATTCATAATGCTTTTTAAAAGCATCGGCAGGTCAGTGCAATCTGACGATACTTATAAAAAGCGTCGGTAGAAAATAGTCATTAATTTTATATTTTATTATAGTGAAAATAGGAATGGGCTTCGAATATTAAGAGAGAGTATTGATTAGATTTTTGGGGGTTAGGATATTTTTCATTTCTTTCTAGAATCAAAATAAGAATAATATCCCCTTCAATTAAATGACTGTAATAGAAGTCATTCATTTCTATTTTCATTTTAGAGTCTAACTCTTCCTAACCAAACTAGTCGAAGACCAATATATTGTGTAGAATGGATAATTACGACTTATAATTATTAAAATTTTATAATATATTTTTTTAAAAAAATTATATAATTTATTGAAAAAGTTTTGACTTACTGAATTGATAATACTATAATATTCTTCCATAATATATATATATATATATATATATATATATATATGCTTTTATAGTCCGGTGAATCATCGAGACTTTTACTTGCTAAGTTGCGGCATCAATAGGCCAGGCTTGGAACAGGTAATAGTCACTTGACTTGACCCAGACTCAGTCCCCATTGATCACAAGGCTCGTTAATTAAGCCCTAGCCTGGCTAGCTCAGTCATCAAAGTTGTTCGTCTGATGGAGCCTGCGAACTCTGTTTGGACATGAAGGTATGGCTGAAAAATAAGACTTTGACAAGAAGATACGTAACAAGAAGAGAGTATTTGATCATAATAGGAGACTTGGATTCATAACAGTCCACATAAGGTAAATTACGTCTCGAATGGACCATATAATTCTTTTTTTTTTTTCTTCAGAGATGGTGAGCACCATCCCTGTATTTCTTTATTATTTTTCTCATATTTCTTCTTCCCCTACTTACTTTAAATTCTAATGAACTGGCCTTACCTAATAAATTACATACTTAACCATCCAAACAGGCCTGCTCGAAAGGGTCTCTAGTTCTTCATTAAGCCGATGTTCTGATTTTTGAGATCATTGGTTGACAATTATAATTCTGTAGTCTTTAAGGTAGGACTTTTACTTGCTAAACAGCCGGTTCAATAGGCCGGGCCTAGAACAGGTCATACTCAGCTCAGTCAAGCTTACCTGCAATCCGCCCATGCTCCATCCATTCGGATCACAAGGTTCACCGAGTAAGCCCAACATTGTTTAGCTCAGCCATTGTAACAAAGAGTAATTCTTTCTATACATCGGGTAATCTTATTAAAATACATAGCTATTATTTTTTAATGTATATTTAATATTTTGTAGCATTCAAAATTTTGGACGATGAAAATATTTTTTAAAAAAAATTATGACGTCCCTTTACAAAAATTATGATATATTTTTACAAAATTATGATATTTTACAAAAAAAATATAATATTTTATTTATAACATCATAATTTTTATGAATAAGTATCATAATTTTTATGAAGGAATATCATAATTTTTATTATGACACTCCATAAAAATTATGACACCCTGCAATATAGTATTTTATTCAAGATGTCATAATTTTTGTGAATGGATGTCATAATTTTTGTATACGAATGTCATAATACGGCATGAAGAAATAGAAAAAAAATAATAAATATGTATGGAAACAGTATTATAATATTTTTATATAAAAATTATGATATACATTCATAAAAATTATGATATTTTAAATAAAATATTATATTTTCTATGAGGATGTCATAATTTTTATGAAAATATGTCATAATTTTTGTAAATGAATATAATAATTTTTGGAAAGTTCATCATTCAAAATTTTTAGTATTATGAAATATTAAATATACCTTGAGAAGCATGGTTGTATTTTAAAAAAAATATTCAGTGTATTTGATGTTATTTTTTCGGCACCACCACACGTGATATAAAATGCATTACTCTTGTAACAAATGCCTTGCCCGACAGGTCCGACCACTTTTTTTGCTATTGTGCGCCTATGTGTGGTTGTCAATAAGATAGCATAAAAATTATTTGAAATCTAGCTGACATGAGGATTACCAAGAGAGGAAAAAAAAAAAAATTTCATGGTACACACAATCACCATCATTTTTTATGAAAAGGGTGGGAAAATCCACTCATTATTTTATTAAGACAAGTACAAAAAAAAAAAAAAAAAAAAGGTAAGAAAAATGAGGTCCCCTGCATCCAACCAGCATAGGAGAAAGAGATTTGAATTTTGAAATTCAAACTCCCCCGGGTTCAACCCTTTGAAATTTTAATTTCAAATTCAGGCAGCATCTATTATACCACCAATGGTTGAGTCCGGCCGAACATTGGAAAACTCAATCGTTTGGCCTTGCAAATTTCTATGCTAAAGGAGATCCGGCGTGGGATTAATTGGACGCAAAAGGAGAGAGAGGGTCCAGTCTAGCAGGGACTTTTGTTTGATGCCTTGACCAAAATCTAATTATATTTTTAATCTAATAAAAATTAATTATATTTAAATAGAAAAAATCATAGTTTAATTAGAAGTTCAATTAAATTTTAATCCTAATTCAATTAAAAATTAGATACACTTAAGTTCTAATTAAATAGAAAATTAATCTTTCTTACAATTAAATTATCTCATAATCTAATTAAACTTAATCTAATCAAATTCAAATTAAATCGAATTAAATTTAATTTAATTAAACTTGATTCTTACCTAATTGCTCAATTAAATTGAATTAAATTATAATCAAATTACTAATTTATTTTCCTACAACTCACTAGCTAACTCTGAGTGAATTTCAGTATTACAACTTTTGTATTGAATTAATTATCAATTATATTGATAATTAGATCCATACGTGATTCATAATCATGATTCAACTATCTGATCAGTCAAGAAACTCTATTGTATATGATCTCATAGATTTTATTCTGTCTGATAATGAGATATACTGTGATCTCCATCATAATATCATTATAACTCCTTTCAATAGGTTGGAACGATTCCAACTCTACCTATCAAAGATCATCGATCATCGAGATGATGCTTGTGTCTCATAATTCACTAGTGATATCTAGTAGCATGCAGTGGCAACCTAGTAAAATGAATCTTTAGATGCAGTTACCGTGTGATACAGTCCTTCTATCATGAGTTTCGATTAGATGAAAATCAAGAAATATTCGTCAAATCTCATCGTCAGTCATATATTAGATTTATTTGACTTGAGTTCATTCTGTAATTTGTCATGAAAATACTTTGCATTAATCATATTGTCTTGGTTAAGATCTTCTTAACTCAGTCTCATAAATCGCATAGGACGACTTATCTACCAAGATCAATGATTCCATCTAGGTGCAACATATTCTTACAAAGAATCTATTACAGCCAACATATACCATAAGAATCTGAATGGCTAGGGATCAAGTATATGTACAGTCAAACCACATCAACCTCACCATGAATAGCCGAGGCACCACTGATTAAGGAGCAGTCACAATACTATAATATCAAGCAAGTTACTGACAAGTGAGTAGATATTCAAGTAACTTCTCGTATTGGTCATGCTTAGTACCATTGTTCTCTAACAACCATCTACACTCGCTCACTATTTCTATATTATAGACTTAAAACTCGTCTATCCAGAAGAAAGCAATCTGTACATCAACCTCAAAGGATTATTCACCATCTCTATGATGATTCATCGATCAGAAGTAATTTAGAAATTAATCATCAATAACACATATCTTAAATTCTCAACTCTTGAGAATATGTGTCATCATCTTATTAATTTTTTGGATGATTCATGGATACTAAAATACAATCATGAATGAAAAAGTAATCCAATTTTATTAATTTGATAAGTCAAAATCACAAACTATGCTATTAGAGTATTTATAAGTGTCAACTAACTTGGTTTCTAGGGTATACATCTAACATAACCTCGGCTTCAGACAAATCCTAGAGCTCGTAGGCAAGTGTTATCATTCTTTTTTTTGTGGTAGAAATTAGGAGCATATAGCTTTTTTTTTTGGTAAGATGGTTCATTCAAATAAGTCTTATATGAATACAATCAATAAAGTTAGAAAATAAAATATCTCGGAATTGCCCCAAGGTGCTCCCCATCACCGTCCAAAGAGTTTCTCTAGTGTGCTCAGCGACCCAATTAGTCGCTGAGTTCGCCTAACAAAAGACATGCCTAATGATTAGAGTAGTGCATCCACCTAGCATCCTTGCTATGTCCTACAAAAGAGGGTGGGTAACTTTGCCATGACTGCATCTCTACAGCCATGTGACCATTATAGCTGAGTCACCCTCCACCACAAGTTAGGTCACACCCAAACATCACCTAGCATAAACAATCCCTACCCAAGCAACATGGAGCTCCGCCTCAGAAACTGAGGGTTTCAGAAGATGGTGCCCCCCAACTACCACAAATGCATAGCTAGCCCCACCATGCCTACCTCTGACACTTCCATCAAAGTTGACTTTCAGGTACACTAGGAGAGAGGGCTCCAAGGATATGAACACTCGATGGATCGCTGCATGAGGTAGGTGGGAGCTTCAGGTCTCCAAAGACTTGGCCGTCACCTCGATAGTCTCAGCTACCATAACTGATGCTCTCTCAAAAATAATCCTCATCGAAGACTACCTGGACTCAAAAATGAGACTGTTTCTGGCTAGCTAAATGTGGAGAGCCAAGTAGGCCAGATGGATCTCTGCTACCCTAATATAGTCTTCTCCAATGTTGCACCATAGGAACTCCAAAAAGATCTACATATGATCCTCTACTTAAGTAACCTATAGGTCTAACCCTACCAAAGACCAGATCGATGTCGCCTTCGGACACCTAAAGAGAGTATGCTCCATGATCTCCTCCTTAGCCTCATAATAATGGCACCTCAGCTAGATATCCATGCCTCAACTTTTAAGGAGGGATCTGGTTAGGAGCCAACGCTAGGCCACCTTTTAGAGAAACAAGCTCATCCTTGGATACCCTTCCAACCTCCAGATCCATCCAAGATCCCTATGTCTGCTAGTCTCGCTCTGATGTATCTAGTAGAGGTCAGCCATCATAGCCCTTGGGATATAGGAGCGGCCCTAAATCTTGATATCCAGACTACTAAAGATAGGAGTAGCAAAGAAAATCACCCACTCTCTTAATTGTTTGTCAAACAGTCGATACACAATCGTCGGATCCCACCCCCTACCCTCAGAGTGGTGAAGGTCAGCCACTCTCATAGTATCCATCACCTTGACACTGACAAAGGTTGGCCATTGGCTGAGCAGAAGATCTCCAATCCAAGTATCATGAAGGACCCCCATAGCGCATCCATCTTCCAACAACCATCTCATCCGGGGGAGGACATCAAGAGCACGAGCACAAATTTCATGCCATTAGGAGGCATCTCGCCTCGAATGGGCCTCACCCCTATCAAGCAAAAGATCGTACATAGCGAGCATGATGGAACTCCATAGAGAATCTGGACTAAGAAGAAGCCAGGCAACATGCCGAGCAATCGGGCTTCCCTCCTCGTGGCTAAGGATTGGATCCCTAGACCACTCTCCCATCGAGGGGCTAGCAGATGACATCCCAGGCAAGCAAGTGAACACCTCCCCCTCCTCCTGGGTGGAAGCCCCAAAGAAATCTACGAAAATACACTATGGATCTTAGAATAACTATATGAGAAAGCATGTAACCAAGAATGAAGCTCAGAACTAACCTCACTAGGGTAACTCGCCCCATCATAGATAGTGCACTGTCCTGCCACCCCTCCAGGCACTCCCAAATCATCTGCTCCACATCCACACACTCCATCCTCCTCAGTGTATGCCCAGAGATTGAAACACCTAGCTATAGCAAGGTCCCATCGTGCTCGTCAATTTCAAGAATATCCCTAATCATGAGCCACTACTAGGCCAAAGTCCTCGGACTAAACACCACCACAAATTTGAAGAGATTGACTCTCTGACCCAGTGCCGCATAATATTCCAAAATCGAACAGAATCCAATCGCATTTCGGATGAAAGCCCAGCTGAGTAGCAAGCAATCATCTACGAAGAGGAGGTGCAAGATCCACTGTGCTTCAGGTACCAGTAGATAGGGATCTAAGGTCGGCCCCTGGGCTACAGTGCAAATAGCTCACAAAAGAGTATCAACATATATAATAAATAGATATGGAGATAGAGGACAATCTTGATGCAATCTGACCCTGAAGTGGAAGAAGTCTAAGGGTGTTCCATTAGCAATATGGCAAAGGATGGGCTCCAAATACATGTTAGAATCTAGCCAATCCAAGTAGGATGGAAGCCAAAGACTATTAAGACCCTCTCCAGGAAAGTCCAACTCATGCAGTCATTATCTCACTACATGTTGAGCTTGATCGCCATGAGCCCTCAACAGGGGGTAACTCTCCAAAGGTCGTGCATGAACTCTTGGGCAATAAGGACATTGTTAGAAATGCTGCATCTACCAACAAATGGCCCCTACTCTAGATAGATCATATAAGGAAGCATGGGCTACATCCTGCACACTATCAGCTTAGCATAAATTTTATACAGAGTGGTGCAAAAGCTAATCAGCCTAAAGTAACTAGGCTCTAAGGCATCCGGCTTCTTTGGGATGAAGGCAATGAAGGTCTACTTCCAAGCATCCGACATCTGGCTAGTGGCAAAAAACTCTTACATTGCTGCAACGATCTCAGTCTGAATGATCGGCCAGTATCTTTTAAAGAAGAATAGAAGGAAACCATCCAGGCCTGGGGCTTTGTCCTCTGCAATAGTCCATAAAGCCTTTCGTACCTTCTTATGGGATACATCCTCTATCATGTGCCTATTCTACTCGTTCGAGACCACCACCTCTGGGGGGGGCTCCCCCCTCCCAGTGGCACCGTCCATCTGGATCTAAAAAATTGGACGATCTCCTATATGATCTCCTTCTCTGTGGTCATCCAATGCCCCACTGTATCTTTGATTGTCCTGATCCAATTCCTATACCACCGGATGATAGTGGATTGATGAAAGAATTTCGTATTTCGGTCCTTTTCTCTAATCCACTACACCCAGGATTTCTGCCTCCAAAGGATCTCCTGCTATTGCAAAAGAGAGTGATGAGTAGATAGTAAGCTCCTAATATTAATCAGCTTGGCCTCCGCAAGTCCCCCATGGCAATCCTCCCACTCCTGGAGTTCCAAAATGGATGCCTCCATTGCCTCGAGTTGCCTGAAAATGTTACCTGCCTCAACTTTGTTCCATCTCAGCAGATGCCTCCTCATCAACTCGAGCCTCTTGGTCATACAATATCTAGCATTATCATAGATAGGTAGCCTCCAGACCTTCCTAATAATCTCCTATGACCTGGGGTAAGCAAGCCAGAACTTCTCGAATCGAAGAGAACTTCGGTGAAAAGAGCAGGGATCGGTAACTAACAACAGCGAGCAATGGTCTAAAGCAATCCTTAAGGGGTGGTGAACCCAGTAAGCAAGGTAGCACTGAATCCAACTAGTAGTTGCAATCACCCTGTCAATCCTCTCCCACATCCGAGCAACTTCCATCCGATTATTGCACTAGGTAAACCACTACCTAATGAAACCAAGATCCATCAGGCCTGTTGAAAGGATAAACTCCCATAATTTCCTGGGCCCTACATCCTCCACAAAGGGCCAACCCCCCTTTTGTCCCCTGGGTCGAGAATACAATTAAAGTCACCAGCCACTATAGTAAGGATCCCTTGATCAATAAAGCTAGCCACCTTGTGCCATACCAACCTTCTTTCTCTATACTCAATGCCAGCATACATAGCAAACAAAAGCCAAGTAACCTTATTCATTTTTATAATAACAATGCTAACTTACTAAGTACAGTGGTGGAATACATCAATAGTAGCAACCCCAATATGCCGTACATCCTAGTAATCTACAGCATAGAACCCCCAAGATAATGAGGAGGAGCGTGGATCTTCTGCTGTGCACTGTATGGTACGGTGTATAATATGTCGTCCATCATGCGATAGACAGCTACATGTAGCATCATGCAATGTGTATTGCAAAGCGTGCATTCACATATGGCTATCCATCATACGATAGACAATGCGTGCTGTGCACAGCAGATGATCCATGTTGTAGTAAGGAGACATACACCAAAGTTAAAACATAAAGCATACAAAGTGTAGCTCTACCAACCTAACCTAGCCTAACACCTGGACGAAAATTGCATTTCACAACATTTAGAATAGAATTGTCAAGGCCTGTCAGCGTAAGCAAAGCATTCAGCAACATTCGAACATCCCATAAGGGAGAGAGTTGCGCATTAAGATAGCAACGATCCTATCAAGCAATTGCTAGCAGTACATCTGCTAGCCTTCTGCTTAACAATAGGTAGAATATGCTGGAGCTATTTACATTCAAAATTCCCGATCTATGTCCTCTTATGGAGGACGCCCCGCAAAATGCACCTTGGTGCACCCACTTCCTAGTTCCGATTGTATCATTAAAAAAAAAAACATAGAGGAACGCACTGTCGTACTGCAATTCATTTGGATTACATGGAGCCTCTAACTTTTTTCACGTATATTTCCCTCAACAAATAAATGCCCACAGGTTAAAAATTCTTTAGCTTCTCCCACTTTCTCTCGTCCCCTAGATGACTAGCGAGAACTCGAGCTCGAGTGATGGCCATAAAAAAATCTGTTGCTTTTGAGATACCTAAGAAGTGTTATATAGAGGTTACAGTTGCTACTCTCTCTTAAAGCCAACAAATCTATTCTCTTGTAGCTTCTTATAGTCCCCACCATCGCACCAGCCTAAAAGGAGGAATATATATCCATTAGAAGCAGATCAATTGAATTTGAACTCAGATCTGGTCATGTCAAAATTTTATAATAGGAATTCTATATAAATGATCTAAGCCATTGAATGTGACATACTACTTCAAAACTACTTGTATAAAAAAAATCATATGATTTATAGATTCCTAGCCTATATATCAAGTAGTCAAAAATTAGACAATCTAAATAAAATTAAATTAGATGTATTTTTTGACCACTTGATGCATAAGCTAGGATATTCAAATTATATGATTTTTGGTATACAAGCAGTTTTGAGGTAGTAGATTACATTCAATAGCTTGAATCATTGATGTATGACTTTCATTATAGAGTTTTGACATGATGAAATTTGAGCTCAAATCTGATCGATCTTATCCAAGTTTGTCCTCATATATATATAGAGAGAGAGGAAGGAAGGGGGAAGAGAATCAGGTTAGAATCAGATCAACCAAATTTGAATTCAGATCCGATTAGATAAAAATTCTATAATGAAGGTTTTACATCAATGATTTAAGTCGTTGAATATGATCTACTACCTCAAACTATTTGTACATAAAAAATTATATAATTTAAAGACTCCTAGCCTATGCATCAAGTAGCCAAAAATTAGATAGCCTAAATAAAATTAAATTAGACGTATTTTTTGATTACTTAATGCATAGATTAGGAGTCTTCAAATCATATGATTTTTTATGTGCAAATAATTTTGAGATAGTAGATCACATCAAATGGTTTGGATTATTAATGTAGAATTCCTATTATCTAGCTTTGACCTGATCAAATCTGAGCCTAAATCTGATCGATCTTATCCAAATATATCCATATATATATGTATGTATGTATGTATGTATGTATGTGTATATACATACATACATGTGTGTATATGTATATATATATATATATATATATATATATATATATATATATATATATATATATATATATATATATATATATATATATATATATATATATATATATATATTATATATATATATATATATTATATATATATATATATATATATATATATATATATGTATGTATGTATGTATGTATGTATGTATGTATATGTATTTATGTATTATTGTATGTATATGTATATATATATATGTAATATATATATTATACATATTATATATGTATATATATATATATGTGTATATATGTATATGTACATGTATGTATTATTATATATGTATATATAATGTATATTATATATGTTATATATATATATATATATATATTATATATATATATATATATATATATATATATATATATATTATATACATATATATATTATATTACATACATATATACATGTATATATATACTATATATATATAATATATGTGTGTGTGTGTATATACATATATGTACACACACACATATATATATACAAATATATACATGTATATATACGTATGTATATATAATTTGTATATATATATATACATATATATATATACATATGTATATATATGTGTATATATGTATATATGTATGTATGTATGTATGTATGTATGTATGTATCTATATACATACATACATATGTATATATATATATGTATGTATGTATGTATGTATGTACACACACACATATATATATATGTATGTATGTATGTATGTATGTATGTATGTATACGCGCTCCTTGTTTCATCCCTCGGAGATTGTGACCCCATTCGTGAAGTCTCCGACTAACAATCGGAGGATTGAGGGTTCAACAATGGAGGACAGAACCCGAACTGAATTCCATTGTCATTTTTGTCTCTTGTGCATGTTTGTTTCGTGTCAAAAGTTACCATGTCATCGCCTCCAAACCCTACATTCTCTCCTTGCTAATTTACTCATCAATCAAGTACTTACACATGGCAATAAATCGGATATAAATCGAGTCAATCCATATCCATATCTATTCTATAAGTAAAAATTCTGTATCCATATCTGCCCTACACCCGCTTCGAGTCGGATCGAATCAGATATATAAGAGAAATTAATCAGATCAGATCGAATCGAATATATATAAATAATATAAAATCATCATAATTTTAAATAAAAATATCTATTAAAATTATATTGAATCGAACCAGAGCATATTATTATGTATATCCAATCCAAATTTACTTCAAATATTTTTTTTAGAATTCATATATGTCTCGAGTTTCAATTAGATCGGATAAAATCCACAATCGAATCGGATCGAATATCCGGTAGCTCAGATAAAATTGTCATCCCTACTTACACACCTTATGAAATAAAGGCCCACGGTTGTGGTCGAGAAACTAGTTATAGTGCTGCATGTCATTGGAGACATGAAGTCCGAGCTATTTGCCAGAATTAAATAGCCTTTCTTTTTTTCTAATCTATTATTTTATATTCCAAAAAATATTAAACTATACGAGGTAATATAACTTATTAGTGTCGATCATTATTTTTAAAAATAACTTGATTGCTATCATAAGAAGAAGATCCGGATGTGCCCTCTCCATCTACAAATACATATTATTTATAGTTATATAAAATTCAATTTTATTAAAATTATAAAAAAAAATATTATCAAAGGCTTATCTTGAATCAAATTAAAACAACTTTTTCGGTATATGTTAATGCGGGCCATATTCAAATGGGCTCAATCGAATAAATCCTCATCATTTCCAAGAATACAGCTAGCTAGTAAGAAAGATGTCACCTTGCCATGCATGTAATCCAATATTCCTGCCCCAAAATGGATTAAAGTAGCATTTTT
Source organism: Cocos nucifera (assembly GCA_006176705.1). Taxonomy (NCBI): domain Eukaryota; kingdom Viridiplantae; phylum Streptophyta; class Magnoliopsida; order Arecales; family Arecaceae; genus Cocos; species Cocos nucifera. The sequence goes on along the minus strand of QRFJ01000179.1, from coordinate 932,030 downwards.
CTTAGGTTGCATTTAGTGCATTACCAAGCATTCTTAATCTGAATTATCTGATAATCTGAATTACTTGCAATCTAAATAGATTGTCAGTAATATTGATTACTGTATTTGATATAAGCAAATAATATTGTAGTAAAATCACTAAAAATCTTGATTGACATATTTCATATGACAATCAAATTACTAATAATATAACATTAAAATTTTAAAATATTCTTAAATAAAGTTTATTAAAAATCATATCACATGCACAAAATTTTTAATTTTTTAAAATAAAAAATAAAAATATATGATATATTATAATATATAATATATATTATATGATATATAATATATAATATAATATAATAAATTATATAATATATTATTATATTATATTATATATTATTATATATAATATAATATAATATATTTTTATTTTTATTTTTATTTTTTCTTCCTTCTCCTTCTCTCGCATGCCACAACCCCCCCAACCCCGACTACTCCGCCCCCGCCCATCCACCCTCAGCCCTCTCGGTGGTCGCATCTCCAGCATTGCCCCTGGCCTACCGATCGTCCATGCCATCCCCTGCACCATCCTCTGGCCTCTTGGCGAACCTGCACCCTGCGCCCTTTACAGCTGCCTCCATCGTCGCCTTCATCCACCCACGCTGCAGGCCTCACCTGCACAACCAGTCCCTTTCACCCCACCCCGTGAGGGCCCCCATGCTACCCTATGGCCACCTGCCGACTGCTTGCACTGCCCATGCAGCCCCTCTTTCCATGCGGAGATCGTTGGATCTCAATAGATCGATGGTTTTTTCTTGATTGCTAACGACTGCCGTTAAGGAGACGATGATGGCCCACTGATCGACTGGTTTTTGACTGCCGTCGATCGAATTTGTAGAGGAGGGCACCGATTTTGGCCCTCCCTTTTTTCACTATCCATTGTGAAGAAAAAGATTATGAAATTTTTTATGGATATTTTTGTCCAAAAATAATATTACAAGATTACTAAATAGATGGTAATCTAGATAGCCACCTCTCTATAAGGCAATCCAGATTGCCTCTTGAGAGGCAATCTAGATTGCCACTTAAAAAACATACCAAATGCAGTAATGTGGTGGCCTTATGTTAAATTATTGATAATTTGGATAGATTACTAGCTACCAAACGTAACCTTAGATCTACTTGTTGGTGAGAAGAGGCAATCTAGATTGTCACTTAAAAACATACCAAATACAGTAATGTGGTGGGCTTATGTTAAATTATCAATAATCTGGATAGATTGCCATCTACCAAACGTAACCTTAGATCTATTTGTTGGTGAGAAGAGGCAATCTAGATTGCCACTTAAAAACATACTAAATATAGTAATGTGGTGGGCTTATGTTAAATTATCGATAATCTGGATAGATTGCTATCTACCAAATATAATCTTAGATCTACTTATTAGTGAGAAAGTAATGGATGGGGGTTTTGGGAAACAAGTGAAGAAATTTTCTCGATGGGAGATGTGGGCTGGGAAAATTTGTAGCTTGAGAATTTGTGGGATCTATTTCTAGGGATGAGCATCAATGGCTTCGGAAAGTGCAGATGGCGAAATGCCACCTTTCCAAGAGTCTCTGCACATACGGGTCCAGAAGGCTTGAATGCCTAAGGTGCATGAGCAGATTGCATCTACATGGATCTAAGAATTTCTTTGATTCATGGGAAGTAAAGGGGAGAAAGATAATTTTTGAAAAATGAAGATGGATCATCTTAAAAAAAAAAAATTATGAAAAAATACTTACCATATTTTATGAAAAGTAAAAACGAAGATAAGTTTTGAAATTTTCCATAGGATAAAAATTAATGATACTTTTTTTTTCAAAAATATCCTTTTATAATCCTATGGCTAAAATTTTAATATATATATAGATAAATAAAAAATTAGATAATGGGGGTCCTATATCGATGATCCAAATCATTGGATGTGATTTACTATCTTAAAATTACTTGTACACAAAAAATTATATGATTTAAAAATTTCTAACCTATATATTAAGTAATCAAAAAATATATCTAATTTAAATTTATTTAGATCGTCCAATTTTTGACTACTTGATATGTAGATTAGGTATCTGCAAATCATATTATTTTTTGTATACAAGCAGTTTTGAGATAGTAGATTAAATGTAATAGTTTGGATTATCGATGTAAGATCCTTATTATAGAGTTTTGATCTGATCAGATCTGAGTCTAAATTCGATTAACCTAATTCTAGTCAGGCTATATATATATAATTTATAATATTATATTTATATCTATATTAATAAATTTATTATATCAAAATATTGATATAATATTAATATATATAATAGTATTATATTAATATAATAGACTATTATAGTCTAATATTATATTATGATATATTAATTTTATATTTATATTAATATAAATATAATGTTATTATTTATACAAAGTTTTGGTGTAAAAGGTATGGTCTTATATTTATTGAGGATATAATATATATTTTATATAATTTTTCTATGAAAATATATATTTAATTAAATATAAATTACTCTACAATAAACTATTTTCTCATAGTCAACTAAATATATCAAAATCATATTTTTAAAAAGTAATTTCTTAGAACATACGGAAGAAAATTCTTCCTATGAATCAAATAAGTCCTATATATTGGGTTTGCATTGTTTTCATCCAAAACTCTTCCACTAGCTACAATATGGATAGTTGGCCTTTATCTTTGGCCTCTTGCTCTCTAATCATTAGGACCACAACTAAACTTAGCTTCTTATAAGCTGCTTAGGGTTGGGCTCGACATCAATTTTGTTAGGGCTCATCTAGGAGAAAAAAGTAACATGAATTTCGAGCAAATTCCAAGATCAGCTCATAAAAAAGCCAACCATAAATATATTTAGTAGAAAAGCTTGGCTCGGCTTGAGCAAAGCTTGATTAGAGTTTAGCCAAACCACGCTTGAACAAGTTTTCTTGAGCTAAGCATGAGTCACTATAAAAAATGGATTATTAGTGATGGCTATTAGCGATGGTAGAAAAGCTCTCTGCCATGGCTAATAGTGCTCTTTATCGACAATGAATTAGGACCAAAATTTTTTTCATTGCTAAAAATTATTAATTATTAGCGATGGCTTTAGCAATGAAGATTCAGCTATTACTAATAACTAATAACTAATAATTTTTTAAAAATTTAATGATAACTTTATTAGTGATGAAAAATTTTATTTGTGATGGCTATAGCGATGGTAATTTTATCGTCGCTAATACTTATCCTATTTCTTTTCCGAGCCTCCGGCCATCGGATCCCATTTTCTTGAGCCCCTGCGATAAGTGGAGTAGCGAGGAGTACTCCAGTAAGCAGCAAAGGATCTGATAAAATCGAACCATCCAGCAGGATCCAATCAGACATACGGGCGCCTCTATTGGTATACATGTTATAATCGATAGATTGATAAGAAATCTATACCAAAACTGTTTACTAAAACTATAAAAACTCTTATATGCATGCTTTAATTAACTTAATTTTATTATTTACTTATTATAGATATGGCAGCTGGATCATCCATCAGGCTAGCTATGATTATGGAAGGCCACACATAAGTCTAGGAGGACTAGTGATTACTTAAATTTTAGATCATGATAGATCATAGTAAGAATTTTAAATTATATTTATTAAGTTATTATAGAATTTGATACATATATTAAAACTAATATATTTCTGAACTATGTAGGCAAATTATGTAAAGTACATTATTGTGTGGTGCAGCGATGACCCATCCATTCAACCCCTCATTGATCTTGAGGAAGGGCTCAGGGTCATCGAAGGGGTGAGTAGGAGTCGGATCATATATAGGATTCGACCACAGCTTCGATCCTCTAGTGGTTCGATATTCTTCAACATCCTCACAAGCCTCGACATCTCAAACTTGGAGAGATGAGCACATGGAGGAGGTCATCCAGAGACTTTTGAGCCAACGACCTCAAAGCTTTTGGGATGCCATCGATGATACAATTGTAAAGATTCTCTAAGATCCATAGCTGCATGACCAGCTAAGCTCGTTGTCCCAACCATCACATCAGATAATTCTATTAGTATAAACTTTTTTACTTATTTTAAGTTATCATATTTAAAAGTTTTACATATTTAGACTTGAGTTGGAGAAGTAGATGTAGGGGCTAAAAATTTAATCTAACCATCCAATTGATGGGCCAAAGGTGTCTATAGCTCTGTATTATCGAATGAAATGTGAAGAAATAATCTATTTGAGAATCGAAGGAATGTATCAAAAGATACGCCTTCATATCGAAAAATATGCTTCTATATCAAAATTTATTAATAATATTTTATTTTTCTTCGTTTTAAGATGCTAGGATATCTGGTTGTTATCCACCAACTGCTGGAGAGGAATAGAAGGACGAGAAAGATCTGGCCTGATTTTTTTTATTTTGATGTATTGAATTTTTTTGATACTACTTATAAAATTATAAAATTTATATTTTTAATATAATATAATTATTTTTTTATTTGTGATTGTCATATTATCTTTGAATTTTAATTTTAACAAGTTTTAGGAATCATAATTGATTATGATCAATTAAAATAGATTTTAAAAAAAATATTATTATAATTTTTTTAAAAAAATAAAATTAACTATTATCGATGGCATTAACAACAGCTATAACTATTGCTAATACTTATTAGCGATAGTATTAGCAACAAAAAAGCCATCATTAATTTTTTTAAAAAATAATTTAAAAATAAAAAATAAATAGCAATGAAATTTTCGCCATCACTAATAGTCGTTATTAGCGATGGCTAGAAATTTCATCGCTAATAATAGCAATTAGCGACTAAGGTTGTTTCGACCATCAATTATCTATTAGCGACGGCTACCGTTGTCGCTAATACTTATTAGCAAAAATATCAGCGACAAAAAAGCCATCATTAATTTTTAATTTTTTTTTTAAATTTAATTTAAAAATAAAAAAAATAGTGATGGAATTTTAGCCGTCACTAATAGTCGTTATTAGCGATGGCTAGAAATTTCATCGTTAATAGTGGCAATCAGTGATTAGAGTTGTTCCAACCATCAATTATCTATTAGCGATGGTAAAATCACCATTAGCAATGGTATATAGCCGTTGTTAATAGCCAAATTCTTGTAGTGAGTATATTGTATAGTTTCAAGCCCAACCTAAGCTGTCCAATGGTTAACTCGATTAAACTCTATTACAATCTTGCTGGTCGATTGAGGATGTAGTTCAATCACCTTTCATTTGTATATTCATGCGACAGCAAGTGATTGAATAGGATTATAGGACAACCTATCTTGCTCAATTATTATGGATTTACAGTCACATGTACATATTTTCTTAAGGCATGGCCATTGATACATAAACACATCCAAATATATTTTGATTGTAATTTTGCAATTTGTTTAATGTCCATGATTGTAAGCCATTATGCTCCAAATATGTATCAAAGCGCCAAATGTATCCATTATAATATTGTAATGGCCATTACATAATGATTTTGGGGGTATGTTACATTATATACATACATACATACATACATACATATATTGGCTTTCGTACATTAGGGATTATTAGTTATCATTTGCATTGTTTCCAAATAAAATAACGTTTTCAGAAATCAAAACTGGTTAGCATGTCCTCCAAATAAGTTAGCATCGCTCGAGGAATAAGCGAACAGTGATTTGGATAATAACAATGGTAGTTTTCTACAATGCTATCGTAGTAGCCGTTCTAACAATCATTATTTTAATATTGGATAAATTTTGAGAAATAAAAATGAGAAATAACCATCATTATAATTATTTTTTTTTTATAGATAAGTGTTTCAGCCTTTGAAAAAAAAGGAAATAAGATCCATTTATATTATAATTATCATGTCCAAAATACCTGAAAATGAACTATCCAAGATACGAGTCTAGAACCTGTGATTGTTAAGCCGAAGGGGGCACCCGCCACGATAAACACCCAATCACACCATTACATGACCAATAATACTATTATTATAATATAATTATACTATTATGGTAATATTTATACCGTCTCCATACATATTAACCACATCGCGTGTTTGGATCCAATGGGGTGTCCAAATTATGGATCCAAGAAAGAGAAAATCCTGATAAATCCCCACTCATTCCAAACAACGAGCAGGATTCAATCTCCGTATATAAACCAATAAAACCCTTTTTGCCCATGCGCGGAGAGCGCGCGTTGTGGGGAACCATCCGACGTTGGGTCAACCTTGCAAGGCTGCGTACCCTGGACGCGTTCCCAGCCGATTGGGTTGAGGCGGCCCATGAGCGTGGGCGCTTCGGCCCCTTTCCCCTCACCCACAAATTAAAACTCGATAAAACCCTAAAACCCCATTCACCGTCCAGGTCCCCATGCCTTGAGCAGTTTGCTCTGTTAGCTTTGGCGAATGATTGTGGTGTAACTTTTCTCGTGTTTAATTCGGATTAATAACAGCGGAGAGATTTTTTTTTATTAATAGAAAACAGCAGCAGAAGGATACCCATGGCCATCGTGGAGGAGGCGGAGAGCAGCGGCACGGTTGCCATCTGCCTGCCTCCTCTCTCCAAGGAGGACCCCTTGTTCTCGGGAAAGAAGGTACACAGAAATACTTGACTTCCATTCAAGAAATCCCACCTCCCTTCCTTCCAAAAATCCCACTTTGATGCATTAGTTACTAGGATGTATAGATGAATTGAAGTTACGATTACACGGCTATGCAGTAGAATTTCAAAAGCTATTTACGTTAAAAGTTGCAGCTTTTCCTTCTAACAAACCCGTTAGGGTTCATTCCATTAACTTGGATCGATATAATTTTAAGTCATGAAGGCATGAAATAGAGGTTGGGAAAGGATGCTTGATTCACTGTGGGGTTGATGTTTATGAGCTATGGGGATAAAAAAAAAAAAAAAAAAAAAAAAGGGCTTCTTTTAAGGGTTTTTGGGGACCCAAACGAGAAGCATTTGTTATGGAAGATGAATAAAGTGAGTGGATTTTATTATGTTTTACGAGTTTTGTTAACTACACAGATGGCAATTTTCTAGTTGATTCGTGGATTATTCTCTGTTAGTAGTGAGATTCATATTTTCTGGTTTTGACCTTTTTTCAAGAATTTTAAGTTCAATGTTTACTGGCAGAGATTATTGGACGCCAGGAACCTCAAATATAAGTATCAGTTACCAGTGTTCTCATCAACTGAGGAGGTGCTCCAAATATTGGATCAGATTGTTCAAGCTGCTAGAATACTGCATATGGATGAGGTGTGGAAAGTGCATTCTGGCTATTCAGCTCTTCTTTGCTTCTTCTTCGTTATTTTTATTAGATAAGTCATATTTTTTGTCGAATAGTACATTAATCAAAATTTTGTCACTGTCAGATAGAGCTTTATTTTGCTGGAGATGATGATTGTGGTCCGTACAGCCCAAGGAATGAGCTTGAATCCCTTAATTCAATATTTGTAGTCATAAATTCTTTTCTCTCTGGTGCTAAAACCGACATCATACAACTTTTGCAAGTGTTGAAGGACAGAATTATGACCATGATCAATTCTGTTGTGGTCCAAAATATTAATGAAATGATCATTGAGAAGTTAGATGCTGATACTGAGGAGATGCTATTGACATGGGGGAAAGATCATGGAGTGAGAACCAAGTTGAAGATATCTCGTAAGTCTTCATTTATATTCTTTTTGCTTCTAGAATTTGGTTGCTTAATGAAGATCCCAAAGTATGGTATGCCACTTTGGCAAGCAAGTTTTAGACAAACAGTTATGATTTTAATTTCTTATTTAATTATTTTATATGGTTTAAGTGTTCTATGCATGGTTTTTCATACCAGTCCGAATCGGTCGGTACATTCCGTACCGTACCGTACCGGCAGAAAATCGGAACGATTCAGATCGATTTTTTGGAAAATGGTCTGAATCAGACCAAACCGATTGGTACGGTACGGTATCGGGCAGTTTGGTCCGGTATAGATCGGTACGGCACTGGTATGGGACAGTATGGTACCGGCAGTTTTTTCTTTTTGTTTTTTTTGACCATTGAGTAGATTTTTTTTTTATTTTTTTATTGACGATACGGGGTGGTACGATATGATATGGTACCGTACCATACCAGCCGGCAATCGGCATGGATGCCAGTACCAAGTCCGCGAACCTTGGTTTTATGACATGATGCTTAGTGATTTCATAAGAAGCGAGGGGAACTAGCAAAAGGCTGCTTTAAAGTTTTTGAACTGTTTGCTGCTTCACCATATTTTTTTATATATCCATAGACACAATCAATTGGGTTTTCATTTGGGTATTGGTGACTCGCTTATTTGTGGTGAAGAGAGTGAAATCAAGAATTTGTTGATTTCTTCATTTAATTTGGCCTAATGAATATTCAGTGATCAATCACGGTCTGCAACAACAATAGGAGATAGCCATAAGCTATGACAGCTTAGAGGGAATCACTATCATGATGCAAGTGACTTGGTTCGTCTATGTGGGTTTGGATTTCACATGTGCTGCTTTGCCACTTTTTCCTGAATCTCACAATGGCTTACATTTACCTTCTTTGCTCACAAGGATATCATATTGATTTTTTTCTACCAATTTATCCTTCAATTTTATTGATTTTAGTCCTGACAAATATGCAACCATTTTCAATATTATACTAACCTTGAGGGATGCTGTCACCTGCATGAAGAGGAGGGACCTAAATGGTTTCACTGTACAGGGGATGGTCTTGTCAAAATTAACTTCCACATCAGCAGGAAGGCACTGAAACGACAATCATAGTATCATGGACGATGGTGCTATATTTGACTGTGAGATGAGAATGAGTCAGCTTTGCTCTGTGGGAGTAATAGTTTTGCAAAAGCATATGATAGTTATTTAGTGACGACCTCATGGTGTCATTGGACCAGTTGATGCCAACATCAATTTGAAGTTGAAGTAGATATAGGATAATAAGTAATGAAGTTTGGTGGTGGTGCCATCAAGGAATGCTAAAACACAAAAGAACACGATACAATGAGAAATGCATGAGGTTGGGTTGATAACTTCTGATTGGATGCATGACGTAGTTTGTTCTAGGGATGGTCAATGGTTAGCAGACTAAATCATTAACAAGATGAGGTTAGTGCATAGGATGAATGCTTTAGATGAAGATTGGTAGACATAGAATCAGTCTTGCTCTCTTGCTTTTGGTCAACTAAAAAGTGAGATATCACAATTGCTGTATACTTTTTTCTTTCCTTTTTTTGCAAAATTAGATAATCATGCAAACTATGTGCAACCTCAATGGGGCCAATGTCCTTGTGTCAAACCTGGCTACGTTGTTCCTTCACGAATTGGATAAAGTAATCTGTATATCCATTGGCAATATTGTCATCCACATAGCATATGCATGAAGTGCAGATAAACGTGCCATATTCATGCCAAATGCCCATGAATTTCACTATGAGAGATCAACCAAATTCCTTCTTAACTCAGGCATGAAAAGCATGTAGAAATCCAAAAAAATGACATGATGAGAACAAATGTTGCCACTGCTAATAAGGCCAAGAGTAGGCTATAAGTTTGCTCCTTTATGAAAAGTTCATCTTGAAGAATGCCATTCTTCCATTGTTCTTCAATATATTATTCCTTTTCTTTTTTTTTTTTGAAAAAATGTACATGAACATAGTATGTGCTTGAATTTGTGATTGTGCTCTTAAGTTTTTGCTGTGACTAATATTGCAGGCCAACTTTTTATCATGCTTACATCTTCCTTATGCATGACAACATAAAAGTAGGCCCACTTGTACTTATATTTTTTTAGGTACTTCAGTAAATGGTTCCAATACATAATTTATCGTGTCCCTGGTCTAATATCATGTCAATTTATTAACTGATGTATGTTCTAATTTTTGTCATGTTTAAAATTTTAAAAAGTTCCTTTCATTTTCTTTTGCATATCTAGATTTTTCTTAGGGTCTAATGCATCACAATTGTCATGTGTATTTATATTTCTTAGTTTAGATTTTAAGGAGGCTGGAAGAGGAGCAGTGGCGTCAGAGGATATAAGCATCGGGGACATTGCTTTGGAAATCCCTGAGTCTCTCATCATATCTGAGGACCTTGTTCATGAATCTGATATGGTACGCTGTTGTTATTAGCTGTCATTTAGGTGACAGATCACCTTGTTGGAGTTTGCTTTTAGGCTACCTTGTATATGCAAACCTTGTTGATTTTGCTTCTTAAACTTAGTTGAAATACCAAAATGAAGATGTGCATATGACTATCATGAGTCTTTTTTCCTAGCACATATTCCATTGATTCCTCACAGAAGATATATAAACACACAGCAAACGTGCTATTCTGTTCATGTTTGTATACATACTGAGGCTGCTACATTTTCTGCTTGTGTTGTAATGGTACTTAAGATATCATGTTTTAGCTGAAAAACTAGAGATTTCAGTGACTCCTTATTAAGGCTTCCAAACCTTGATGTGTTGCTTCTTTTTCATTTCTGTTCCATGCTTGTAGTATGACCCATTGAAGAAATTGGATGGTATCACCTCTGATACAATGTTGTTATTGTGGAGCATGAGAGAAAGGTATAACTCCAATTCAAGATTCAAGATTTATTTCGACACATTGCCTGAAGAATTCAATACAGGTATTGAATTTGCATTTGCATTTTCATATATTTTTTTGAAAGCATGTGATTAATTTTTCCAACATCTCCACCTGATAATTTAGAAAACATCACATTCTTATTGATTTTTGAATATTTAAGTCACTTAAACTTATTTATAATCTACATTACTGCATAATGGAACTGTGGTACAATAATTAGGCAGAGTTGATGCTCAGGGATATGAAATTAAATCCATAGACAAAGGATAACTAACACCCAGAGAAGAATAAAAAGGATACAGGAAATCTGTTTATCATCCAGTGAAAAATCCATGCCCCTTTTTGCAAGAAATAGAAGCACATGGGTGTGTTGGTTGTTTGCAATGCATTGCCCATCATGTAGTTAGAAGGAGAGAAGGGAATAACAAAAGAAGGTTATTATATATGCAGGATTTTTAATCTGTGTGATCATAGAATATTAGCTGAGTTTTCTTCTATATGCGTGTTGGGGGTATTTTGGTACTGGCCGAAGACGTGGGGTTCGAAGAAACCACTGGACTGGCCGTCATATATTCTGAGAATTGCCTTGGTTTACTTGGCTCTGACGAAGGCTTTAATTGCCTATCTACCTTCTATCTCATCCGCTTAAGAGCACACAACAAGACAAAAGGAAGGAGAGAGGATGGTCATATGAATTTAGAGGCGTTAATTGCCCTTTCTCTTCTCATACTATTCTCCTGTGGGCACCACAACAGCTGCTTAGCCAAGAAAGCAAGAGAGAGAAAAGATGGTGGGGGAAGAAGAAAAAGAGAAAGATACTTCTGTTGGTGCTCATGCTCTTTGCACCCATCCGACCCCAACGACAGGTTTTCGGCCAAAAAGTACTCGGCTAGCAAACCTCCGCCGACTCCTGCACTCCTAGCTTTGGCCATTGGTCTTTAAAAGGCCTCTTTATAGAGTCATCGTGTCATCCATTAAAAAATGGGAATAATCATGAGTAAAGCAAGCCCCCCATGCTCTCAGCCCCTAGCTGTCAACTCAAAACAAATGGGATGGCCCACAACTTTGGTATTCTCCCCGGGGATCTTTGGCTGATCCTTATTCCTAATCGACCTCAGAGCCATTCGCTATTACAGACTACTTTGGGAGATTGGCTCTCACACAGCCTCCTTAGGCCATGTCACTCCATGTGAGACCAAGTTACTTCGACATCTGACTCAGACCAGCGAATCCCGGACCTTGATCCTCGGCTGCGTTTCAGCATCGGCCTTCGTTTAGCCCTGACCGTTGAGCCCTCAGAAGGTTCTATTATAGTCCTATCACATCACTCCATTAATAAATAGGTATAATTGTGCATAAAGTGAGTCATCTACGCTCTCCAGCCACTACTTGTTAGCCCATGTCATTAACAGGAAAGACTTCCACGTGCTATAAAGTGACTACTCGTTAAACTCAAGAAAACCTAAGGGCTATGCATCGATTTTGATGACATTCAATGAGAGGCAAAAGATCTCTGACATCTTCACATTCTCCTATAGCTCCAACCTTCCTCATAAAAAGAGATAAAAAGGGGGCACCCAAGGTATGCAAACCTCTCTAAAAAAAATACTCCTCTTTTTCATCTGTTGGCTAGATGACTGACTTGAGTATCGAAGGGTCCCCTCTAAAGCCGCCTCCGGTGGGGGCTTTTCTTACAGATCCTGCTCTCAGTGGCCTGATACTCCACCGACTCTAGTTGCTCTGGCATTCGATGAAAATCCACGTCAACAAAATAGCACTAGAGGAAGAACCCCAAGCCCATTTTTGGAAAAGGGTTCATAGTTTGAGACATGCCGTCCGGCGGAGGCCTTGGCTAGAGGTCATGCCCCACACTAGTTGCTGGAGGTATCTTCGTCGGCTTATGCTCCATACTAGTTGCTAGAGGCATCTCCACCACCATCCCTGCTGGCTTCTACGGAGAATTAGTATCGGCTCAGTATTCTTGCCATCCAGATGTGGACACTGACTGCGGCGGTCCGCGCCATCAACTCAAAGAGAGAGGAAGAAGGGCCTCCTGTGCATATGGTTTCAGCCTTGGCCAAAGTTGCCCACGTATAGCCACTCAGGCTCTGCATGGAGAAAAGGTGCGATATTGCTTCTTAGCTCTCGACTTGCGCATGTTACGAGAATTACCATAGGCCATTTGTGCCTAGCATTCCCCCTCCCCTCTTGTCCCTTCTGCCACAAAAGACGGATGATCGAAGGAAGAAGACAAGGAAGCTTCTCCCTTTCCCTCGGCCCGTCCTAATATCGATGGCGCTCAAAAAATAAAAAATAGAAGAAAGAGGGAAGAAAGAGAAAAGCAGGGAAAAAGGGAAAGAGACAGATGGTTGCCAACCTTTCCTGTGTGTGAGCACACCTCCACCGACGCCGGACCCAACGTTACCGCCTCTAGCAGCCTTGCCCGACTTCGCCACCTCCAGTGGCCTTTACTGGCTTCACCGACCCCACGCGGCCTCTCCTGGTGCCACCCCGCGTGGTCTCTCTCGACATCGAAATTAGAACCAGGCCCCAAGCTTCCCTGTCAAGCGCAGGGGTATGGTTAGTAGTCCTGCACGTCTCATTCCTTTGCGTACGTCGAGGCCTGATCGTCCTGCTTTCCCCCACCAAGCACTAAGGCAAGATTGGCGGCCCTGACGAAGAGAGGTGGCAAAGGACAATGAAAAGAAGAAAATCTTTACGTACTTAGCTTTCAACGATGTCGAGGTGACCTGTGCAAGGCCTCATGCTTGGCCGCCCATGCGTCGCCCTTGGGCTCGAGGGAGCCAAAATTTGCATAGGGTAGCATGCCACATTGTCTTTATATTTTGTTAATTCCTGATTGTATGCCACCTACTATGCATATGCTTCAGGAATTGCCCCGGGGTATTCATACCCGGTACATGCATTTGTTCCTCCTGTGTCCTCTCATAAGCAACACAATCAGAGAATGAAGGAAAGAGAAAAATAGATGGTAGAACTTGACATCCGCTCTCTTCTTGTCCCATCCCGTCACAAATGACAAAAAAGATGGGAGGAAAAAAAGAGAGGAAAGTGGGACAAAAGAAAAAAGGAATGGAGGAGAAGAGGATGGGAGAAAAAAAAAAGGGAATCTGTAGGCTCCTCTTCTGCACATGCGTCACGCCCCCGCATTATGCGAGCAGTCGTGCTCCTTGCGCGTATATATCTAACTGAAGCCGAGCTTGAGGTTTGGCAAACATCGCAAGAGGTTTTCAAATTTCCTATCCATTGCTTTATTTTGTTTCAAGGAAAGGTAGGAGTCTATGATCGACATCAATGGGGAGAGGCCGAATGACCACCTGTGCCTCTTCGACGATCCAGACGGAGAGAGGCCGAATGGCCACCTATGCCTCTTCGATGATCTAGATGGTAAGAGGCCGGATGGCCACCTGTGCTCCTTCAATGGTCCAACGGGGAGAGGTCGAATGGCCACCTGTGCTCCTTCAACGATCCAGATGGGAAGAGATCGAATGGCCACTTGTGTCCCTTTGATGATCCAGATGGGGAGATGTGGATGGCCACCTATGCCCATTCGATGGCCAGACGGGGAGAGGCTAGATGGCCACCTATGTCTCTTCGACGATCCAGACAGGAAGAGGTCGGACGGCCACCTATGCTCCTTCAACGGCCTGACGGGGAGAGGTCGGATGGCCATCTGTGCCCCTTCAACGGCCTGACGGGGAGAGGCTATGTGCCTCAAAGGAGAGACCTATAGATCCTATTGACAACCAGCTTACGGGCCCCGGCAAGCAACGACCTATGGCTCCGGTGAGGAACGACCTATGGGTCCCGCCGAGCAACGACCTATGGATCCCAGCGAAGATCGGCCTACGGGACTCAATGATGGATGGCCTACGGACCCTGCCGAGGAACGGCCAATAGACCCCTACATGGAATGACCTTTCAACGGGTCTTGCTGGAATGGCCTTTGATTGGCCTATGGGAGCCCTTGATCGGTTTTAGAAATCAGCCCTCCCATGAGCCTTGTCAACTCCCAACTATGCTGTCAACTGTGCATGTGCTTTGGATCTGCTTCAGGTTGTCTAAACATGATGCGTGCTGTGATTTGCTGCCTCACGTACTTGGTACATACGATAACTTCTCTTAAAATGAGGAAGAAAGAAGGAAAAAAGGGGGAGGTCCTCGCATGCTGGGCTTTAGATAAGTGCCGAGGTCGGTCCCACGTGCGCCTGTTGGTACGCCAAAACTCAAGCTCGATCGAGTCAAAAATCATGGTGGATGATACGTCGCGTTATCTCCTGCACTCTAATTCCCAAATGCACATCGTCATTGCTTAAGTTTGGCGCTCTCATTGACTTTCCTCTCGTCCTATCTGACACCTGACAGATAGAAAACTGGAAGTATGTATATACAAACAAATAAAAAGAAAAGGGAGAGGGAGAAGGTGATGTCTAACATGAAATGACGTGAGGAGCTATTGTAAGGGGTGATTTGATCCTTTTGACATCCTTTTTTCTTCCCCTCACTCCTACTCTTCCTTGGCATGCCTCTTTTGTTTTGGATAAAAATAGGGCTAGGTCCGCGCGCCTCTCTTCCACCTCCCTTGCGTGCTTGTGTGCTCGGCTGGTGCCAAGGCTTGCCACCAAGTAGAGAAGAAAATCAAGGCCGAGAAGAGTAGGAACTCAAGGTCGAGGAAGCTAACCTGAGGAGGTCGATCCCGGAAGATCAACCAAGGAAGTCTTTGCAGAGGAAGAAAATCAGGAAAAACAGTAATGATGGCAAAACCCTTTGGGTTTTCGTAGAGCAAGGATACCGCAAAACCCCACTTCCCTGAGGCTAACAATGTCAAGTTTGGTAAAGTCTCCCGCGAGGGGCTGAGATAGCCATGCACATAAGACAGGCTGAAGCAGCCAGTATGGAACATCGAACATCGAGCATTGATCCAAGGGATGTCGTAGCTCGAGCTTCTTCTTAAAGAATCCTTGGCCGATGCTTGCTCTTAATCGGTCTTGGAGTCATTCACTATTACAACCCATCCCTCTTGGGAGATCGATTCTTGCACGGTCTCGCCAAGCTGTATTGCCCCATGTGGGATTAGGCCGCTTCGGCATCCGACCCAGACCCGCGGACTTCAGATTTCGGCCCTTGGCTATGACTTCAGCATCCACATTGAGCTCGCTGCCTGCTGGCATATGACCCGCCCAAGGCCCGTCTCTCCCGATCTATAGTTCGGCTATCACACCTAGTGGCATTCACCCAAGCCTCCCATACGATTGACAAGCCAAGCTATGAAAGTCATGATGACTTTAAGAGGCCTTGCGTCCTTTTGTGCCCTAAGCGAGCAGCGGCCTATAGGCCTCGCTGATGACGGGCCTACGGGCTCCAGCATGAAATGATCTCTAATTGGCTAAAATTTTAAAGGCAGGACCAAGGCCGAAACTAGGGGCGGACCATCCCTCATGAGAAAAGAAAAGAATAATTTGGGATGTCTTCTCCTCTATTGCCTACATACTGCATGCGCTAGGAAGACATCGATGTGTAGAATGCCATGTTCCCTGTGGATCCATGCAATGCATCCTCATCAGCTTTGAGACTACTCGAAAGCTTTTGCATGCCTAGCTTGGGACAATGCTTAGGCCGTTCGTGTATGATCTTATGGGCGCTCGTCCACCGAGATCCGAATCGAATTAAATCCCATCAGGAATCATGGGCATTCAATGGCATCGATATGCTCGTGCTTGACAGGCCTTAAGGGCCCTTTGGCTCGCATCCCACCAACCAACAGAGCGACGTGACAGTAAAAAAGGAGAGAAAAAAGAGAAGAAAGAATAGAAAAAAAAGAGAAAAATCGGGAGGAAGCATCGGCGGTCACACCCGCCCATCCGAGCACGTCCCTCCGCTGGCACCAAGGCCAGCACCAGCAGCCCCTGTGCAAGGCTTCGGCTAAGCCCTGTTGAATGGGCGACCACCAACTCCTCGCCGCTTGTGCATCCTCGTTGGTGCTGGAGTCAGCTTTGGCAGCCCAGGCACTGCTCGTACGCCTCTCCAGCACCGAATCCCATTGGATTGACGATTGCGAGCCTTCTCGGCCCACATCAAGCACAGATCAGCGGATCTAAGCTCCTTTGCGCGTGTCTTCCCTCTGGCCGAGCATTGATCGGCCTCGCATGCTTCTCTCCTTCGGTCGAGCACTTGTCGGTCCCACGAGCACCCATTGGTCCCGTGCACACCTCCTTGCCCATCGAGCACCCATCGCCTCCGTGTGCTCTCATCCGCTCCCACGTGTCCGGTTGGCACCAGGATGGCCATCGAAGAAGGAAAAGTGAGGCCATGGGCATCCCCTCGCAGCCCTCATGCACCCGATCGGCGCCGAAGTCGGTCAGTGTTAGGAAAAAAAAGAAAGAGGGAAGAGGGGCCATGGGCCTCCCCACACGATCGGCCAGCGCCAAAGCCAGCTGGCACCAATGAAGAAAAAAGGGAGGGTGAGGAGGCGATGAAGCCGTTCCCACGCCTCTCGTGCGGTCGCTCCTCCGTGCGTTCCCCCCTGACCGACAGCACCATGTGTCCCTCGACCGGTACCTTTTCCGACCAAGAACCCCTCACCCACCATGGAGCACTCGGACACGAATTCCTTTGACCGCGCTCGCTCGTTGGCATCCTAGATAATGACCTACGTGCTAACCATGGCGGTAGCCCTCGGAGGGACGACCATTCCATTGGAAAGCTGGATGCCGCTGGCGGATAGTCGAGCCCAAGAGAGCAACAAGTCCTCTAGGTAGATGCGAAGGTCCCCTGCATGCGTGCGTTTGACGATGTTGAAATCAGGATGGTCTGATCTGAAACCTCACCATGCGCTGCCAGTGCGATTGAGGCCACCCACGGGTGGACCCCGCACCCCCTGTGCATGCTCGAGAGGCTTTACTGGAGTCAAAGCTCCTTACAAAACCATACTTTCATTTATGCCGTAGCCTCCCACATCGAGTTCTCTCGTACATCCAACCTTGGACCAGCTCACCTCCGCATTTAGTTTCACTGCTTCACCTACCCAATGATGAAGCAAAAGAATAAGAGAAGCTAGCACATTCACTGACAAGCCGACAAGCAAAAGAAAGAGGGCTATGCTCGCTTCTCAACGTGAAAGATGAGATCTTTTGAGAGCCCCATACTGTATCTTCGGATGTCTCAAGGGAAAAGCGCCAAACCCCTGTATCTTCAGCCTGACTTGTTTGTTGTACTCCCTTCGCCCGAGCCAAAGCTCGGACTTGGGAGTAGGGGGCTAATGTTGGGGAGATGACGGCACTGACTGAGGATGTGGGACCCAAAGAACTACTAAGCTGCGCTACCAGCCGTACATGTGCTTTGGGAATTCCCCTAGGTATCCAAACTTGGTGCATGCAGTTATTCCTTCCATGTCCTTTCACAAGCAGCACAATCAAACAAAGAATAAAGGAAAGAGAAAAATGATGGAAGAAGGGGGAACAAAGAAAAACTCCTGCGTACTCAGCATTGGATGTCTTCGAGACCGTTTGTGCACAATCCCATATGTACCAGGCGTTAGACAGAATCAAATCCCACGAGGGATGACATGCCATTCTGAATTATGCCATCTACTGAGCTCATGCTTCTATATTTATCCTAGATCTCTGGAGCTTGACAGCATTAATCCCCCCTCCCCTCTCTTGTCCCATCTATCACAAGTAATAGATAAAAAGAGGGGGAGAGAGAGAAAGGAAAATAGGCGGCAGGAGATGAAAATGGGAGCATGGGAAGAGGATGGGTGACCTAATCATTTTCTTCCGCTCGTCAACCTTCGGGATCAACATCAGCCTCCTCAGAGGCAGCCTCCTTGCACATCCCATGACTACTCCCACGCGTCCTTCGCGCGTCCCGCTACACGCCAAGGCCGGATCGGCAATCTAGGAGTTCTCCGACCCCTTTTGTCACATGCCAAGGATGCCACCATGCGTTCCGCATCCCCTCGATTGATGCCTCCACTCATCCTCACGTGGACGGAGCCATCTGCACTGGTTCCAAGCGCTCCACATGCTCATCTCACATCCGGCCGATGTCGAGCCACATCATCGCCTATGAAGAAAAAAGGAGGAAGCCACTGCCTCCCCCACACGCGCGCCTGCATGCTCCTGGTCGGCACCAAGGTAAGCTACATCTCCTATGTGCCTATGGGTCTCGATGCGGTTGAGGCCGCCCGTGGTGGCACTAAAACCATCCCCGGGGCATCGATCCTTTCCGCATGGTTGACTCTCTCCTATGCAGCTGATCCTACCCCATGCTCCCCTGCACATCCGGAACCGCCTGTGGCTGGCCAAAGTTAGGCATGCTTCCCATAGGTCTCCTACATGGCTAGAGCACTCCTTATTACTCCACCTATGCTCGATTGGCTGCTGCCTGCACTAAAGCCACTAGTGTGGCACCGTTCCCTCGCATGCCTTCGACAATTCTCGAGATCTTTTATGCACGGCCACTACTATTGTATGAACGTAGGCGATAGATTGCCACATTCAAGCGCGCGAATTTTCGATCCACACACGGCACACTGGACCTCAACATGGGCTGCATATCGATCTAAGCACGATTTTCTTACCTATGGTTGCTTCGGATAGAGGAAGAAAAAGAAGAAAGCTCTTGGCACATCTTTTGTAGTCTTGAAATACTCTCTTCGTTCGAATCAAGATTCGGACTCGGGAGTAGGGAGGCTAATGTTGGGGGTATTTTGGTACTGCCAAAGACATGGGGCCCAAAGAAATCACTGGACCGATCGTATATATGCTCTGAGAATTGTCTTAGTTTACTTGGCTTTGACAGAGGCTTTAATTACCTCTCTACCTTCTATCCCATCCACCCAAGAGCACACAACAAGATAAAAGAAAGGAGAGAGGGTGGTCATATGAATTTGATGGACACATTAATTGCTTCTCCTCTTCTCATACCATTATCCCGTGGGCACCACAACACGTGCTTGGTCAAGAAAGCAAGAGAGAGAAAAGGTGGTAGGAAGGAAGAAAAAGGAAAAGATACTTCCATGGGTGCCCACGCTCCTTGCACCTATTTGACCCTAGCGACAAGTTCTCGGCCAAAAAATTCTAGGCCAGAAGGGTCCTCAGCCGGCAGACGTCCATCGGCTCCTGCACTCCCAGCTTTGGCCGTTGGCCTTTAAAAGGCCTCTTTATTGCCTCGTTGTGTCATCCATTAAAAAGCGGGAATAATCATGAGTAAGGTAGGCCCTCCATGCTCTTAGCCCCTAGCTGTCAACTTAAAACAAATGGGACGGCCCACAGCTTTGGTATTCTTCTCGGAGATCTTTGGCTGATCCTTACTCTTAATCGGCCTCGAAGCTATTCGCTGTTACAAACTACTTTGGGAGATCGGCCCTCACACAGCCTCCTCAGGCCATGTCACCCCACGCGAGACCAAGCTACTTCGACATTCGATTTGGACCACTGGACCTCGGACCTT
Organism: Cocos nucifera; assembly: GCA_006176705.1. Lineage (NCBI taxonomy): Eukaryota > Viridiplantae > Streptophyta > Magnoliopsida > Arecales > Arecaceae > Cocos > Cocos nucifera. Next base: position 911,908 of record QRFJ01000179.1, on the reverse strand, counting down.
GATCCTCGGCCGCATTCCAGCATCGGCCTCCATCCAGCCCCGATCGTTGAGCCCCCAAAAGGCTCCATTATAGTCCTGTTACATCACTCCATTAATAAATAGGCGTTATTGTGCATAGAGTGAGTCACCTACGCTCTCCAGCCACTACTTGTCAGCCCATGCTATTAATAGGGAAGGCTCTCACGTGCCATGAAGTGACTACTCATTAAATTCAAGAAAGCTTAAGGGCTATGCACAGATTTCGAGGATATTCAATGAAAGGCAAAAGATCTTTGACATCCTTACATTCTCTTAAAGCTCCAACCTTCCTCATAAAGAGAAAGAGAAGTACAAAAGGGGGCCTAAGGTATGCAAACCTCTCTAAAAAAAAATGCTCTCTTTTTCCACCTGGTGGCCGGATGGCTAATTTGAGCGTTAGAGGGTCCCCGTCGGAGCCACCTCGGGTAGGGGTTTTTCTTGTAGGTCCCACTCCCAACAGTCCAGTGCTCCACTGACTCCAACAGCTCTGGCGTTCGACGAAAATCCGTATCAACAATGCGGAACCTGTACGAATGATTATATGAATGGTTGTGCAACTGCTCATATCCAACCATCTAACGATTTCCTGGTGAAACTGACTGAGGGATTCATGTTGAATCTGCAAGAATGAATCAGCTAAGCAAGAATCATTGATCACAAGCATCCTTATACTTAATCATTGGACTGGATGATATAAACATAACAATAATTTACTTTGGGATTTAACTTGCTTCATTTTTTCGCCTGTTACACCCATGTCTGTGCTTCATGCTATGAATTAGTCATGCAGAGTAGGAAGATGGTTGCTTAGAAATAACCTTCTTTTTCTTGGACTATGACATGATACAAATCAACATGTTGTGGAGAAAAGAGTCATCCTATCTTCAGGTTGCTGAGAAACAATACATATACTTGTGCTTACTATCAGTTGAATGGTTTACATAATCTGATTTGGTACCATGAGCTTTATGTGATCCTTCATGTTTACAAATTACACGATGACTTGAATGCCATGTATTGTCTGATAAAATTTTTTCTGATCCTCCACAAGGTACAATACCAGACAATATATCTTAATCTACTAATTTTCATAGTTTTATCTGCATTCCTAAATTTAAGCCATTCCAAAAGGGTGGTGCTGCTTAAAGTAGCAAATCATTGGCAGCTTTACTATCAGGACTAAATATGAGAACTGAGAACATTCGATATGTTTGTTACTAAAATTGTTGGTTTCCATCCTATTATAATTGGCACTTTTGTATTCGACACATTTATACAGTTTATTTTAAGTATTGGCATTTACCAGGCTTGAGTTTTGGAGTTGATGCACTTTCTGTATTAGAGGGAACTCTGCTCCTGGAAGAACTATTGCAAGCTAGAGAGGTACTTTGGCCTTTATCTCCTTTTCTTTTAGCATGTAAAACCAGCCAGATTTTTTTACTGTACTTTCTTCTTTCCCATTTCAGCTCCTGCACCAACAATATGATGCATTATGCCCCAAATTGTGTGCTAATTACCCCAACATATTCCAACAAGAGCTATACGCATGGGATAAATTTCTATGGGCTTGTGAGCTCTGGTACTCTAATGGCATGAAAGTTGTCCTATCTGATGGAAAGTTGGGGACATGCCTGGTTCCTATTGCTGGGCTTCTGAATCACTCAGTTTGCTATCTGAATTTTGATCATCTTGTCTTACCATTTTGCAGGTTTTCTTTGTAATTTTGAAGATTGTTGTTTTCTTATTTCCCTTTCATTGCAGCTATGCCCACACATACTTCACTATGGACGTGTAGACCAATCAACAAAATCTTTAAAATTTCGTGTATCAAGGCCATGCAAAGCAGGAGAACAGTGCTATCTTAGCTATGGAACCTTCCCTGGATCTCATTTGATTACCTTTTATGGTTTTGTTCCAAAAGGAGACAACCCTTATGATATCATACCTCTAGGTAATTTTCTAGCTAATATTTGTTTCACCGTGCAATGATTGGAAGTATTAGTTCTAACCAGGAAACAGTTGATAGAAATTATCGATAGTTTTCTCAAATGATTGGTATGACCATATTAAGTTGCTTTGTCATTCTTCTTGGTACTAACAGCTTCTAGTAAAATAAAGTGTGTTCTGTGATATGCCTTGTGTTTCCTCTCTAGCCAGTGCAAATCATTTGTTTGTTGATTACTACCTCAGACATCAATCTGAAAATGGTCAGGTCTTAGAAGCTGTTACCTAGGTATACGCTTTATCTCCATTCTTGGTTCTCTAGAAGTTCGCTATAAAGAGGGACCTTTGTATCTTAAGATTTGTGAAGGTCTCTTAAAAAGCAGTGGGGCCTTCTGAAGTGTTATCCGCATATGAATTTGGTCCATGATTATTGCTCCATTTATCTGATGTAAATAGATGAATGTCCTGCAATTGTTATTCGAAAATCTTACCATCCCTTTTGCCACTTTTCTCCTCCATTCTCCATCCAATGTGCAAATCTCACCAGGTTATTGCATCCTTTCCTCATCCTCTTTCATCAAAAGAGTCTTATCATTTATCTATTAGACTTATTTTATCAGTCTAATTATTCATGCTGTCACCAGGTGGTGCCTATTATTTTACTCTGAATTTAAAATATTTGTGTGGTGTGCATGCCACATCTTCATTTCACAGTAATTTCTTATCGTCCATTTGCTTAAGTTCTATATGAGGCTTATAGCAATCATGTATTTTTGATCCTATGTTTCCCATTACTTAGCCAAGTCAGGCCCACAACTCACCTTAAAATAACTGATGTATGATGCCTGCAAAGTACAATTCTGTTGGAAGGTCCTCAACAGAGTCTTGACTTGCAACCGTACGTGTACTCGTTTGGCACGTCATGCATGTCACATTTCATTTATTCCAACCTTATGCTCATTTGGCCATCAATCTGGCATACTACTTGTCCTTATGTGATGTTGCACTTGCTTATCTCCTTAGCTCAGATCTATCTATTTCCTCCTGTTATTTCATACTGCAAGCCACCTATACCTCACTAACAGCTGTTGCTTGACAAATCTTAGGTGCAAGCACATGCATGGTAGATTCTCTTCAAGTGCTCTCTGCTTTGTTTTCCTACCTCAACCGAGCATAATGTGTGCGTGATCATCTGTTGTGTCACATGCAATAAGTAGAAATAGATGTGCTTTGAGAAGCTGGTTAGATGATGTATATAACGCCAGCATAGATCTTCTAAGCAGGCATTCACACCTGAGGTCTCATTTCTCGTCAACTGCATATCCAGGTGTTCGATGCAACTAAGTATTAACTAAATGGAGAGTAATAACCAGCCCATAATGCCTGTCAATTTTTATGTTTTTGTTGGCCTGTTTATATTTGTCAAACAATTTATAAAATGCAGCCATGTATTCTCAATTAACTATCAGGTAGATTAATAGCGCTATGATTTGCAACGTATCCTTTTCTGCTGGCTATCCTCCCCTCACTCCCTCCCCCACCCCACTCCCTCTCTCTCCCCTCTTTTCCCTCTATTTGAACCATCTCCTCTTAGTTCATGTTATGGTAAACTAACAAACACCATCTTATCAATTAAATCTGCATCATGCCTAACCCCTGAGCATCTGTTCCAGCCTCAACGTCAGCCATCTAAGCTCATCTACGTTCTAAACTCACAAACACCCCTTTGGCTCCCATTAGCTTTTATACTTTTTTCACATTGATTCCTCCATCTCTCTTCTTTTTGTTTTTTAATATTCAATTGTTGCTGTCCAACCAATCAGTTTTATTCTCTCAGATGTTTATTGCTGTAGGTGAAACCAACTCCAAATTATTTATCATTGTGACCGTCCACCCAGCACCCACACTCACACATGCCCATTCATATAGAAATGGACATACTAACCGCAAAAGGGAGAAGAAAGAAAAAAAAAAGCCTTGTGCATGACAGGACAATTAATTTGAGTTCTGCTGAGCATAATTAAAGTAGCATTTGGCCTAGATTTTCTTAATAATGATGGTGATCTACTTCATTAATTTCAGTCTTCAGCTTATCTTCATTTCAAACTTTTGCCATTGCAAAACACTTATTGCTGATACTATCAAACTGTTCATTATGTAAAAATTTGATGTTCATTAAGTGTCCAGCATGTGAGGCTTTTATTTGTTTCCTTGAACCGCTAATCTTGTGCCCTGGCTGTAGATTTTGATGACTGTTGCAATGAGGATGGTAGAAGTGACGAAACATGGACTGGTGAAAGTAGTAGAACTACTCACATGGTTCGAGGGGCATGGCTGTCCAAGAGTGACAAGCCTCATACATATGGCTTGCCTCCTCCATTGTTGGCTCATCTTCGTTCTGTTTTGAAGGGTGATGGCATCGAGCAGCCTCCTGAAGTTCCCGAACCAGATGTAAGGCCACAGTCTGTTACATTTTTCTTATTACATGTCACTACTTGCAAACCTACCAATGTATTATAATTCTGATCTGTAGCTGTCTGATTGCATGTACCATCACAAAGTCACTTCATTTTTTTTTAACCAACTTGTTTTTACTAAATTCTGTAGACACAAAGGCTTGCTAATTAATTTCTTGATCTTATCTTCTTATTAGATGCACAAGGACAATGAAAGAGCAGTGCTCGAAACAGTTCTGTCCATTTTTAATCCAATGTTGGAAGGAATAAGCAATTCAGATGATTTCGACTGGTATTGTCTCCGTATGAATTTTGCCATCTAATTGCCTGTCAGTTTATCCAATATTTGTTTTTCATCTTTACAGGGATAATACTCGATGGGATGTAAAGCTTGCATTGGATTACAAGGATCTACAGAGAAGGGTCATTTCTTCTGTTACAAAGTCTTGTTACTCTGGCCTTGAAACGTTGGATGCATCAGCATGAGGTCCAATTGTAGCATTTTGACCAGTATGAAGGGTGTGCAAAAGGTGGCTTTAAAGTCAGAAAATGAGAGCATCTTTTGGTCCAGCAAGCTTTTCATGCATGTCATTGATGAGGGACCACACCACCAAATGTAGTAGGCTTTCTATTTAATCAGCATCATATCTATAATTCTTTCCACCTGTTTGAAGATGCTTTTAGGAGCACCTGTGCTAGTATATAATTAAAAGGAATTCAATGCTCCTAGCTGCTTATTTAAGTAATCTTGGTCATCATTATCTGAACCTACCTTTGGCCGAAAGAAAGCAGCCTTTGAACTATTTTTTGGGAACAAAATATTCATGCACCAAAACACTGATGGTGTATGTAGGTGTGCTTATCGCGTCGTGTGTCATATGATAAGGTTGGGGTGCCATTATCCGATATGAAGTTTGCCACTTGTGGGGCCTATTATGTTTATCTAAGTTCTCAGCTGAAGCATTTATGTCCTTAATTTATTGTAATTTGATCAGGGAAACGTGTCAGGTTGGCTTCATTTTGCTGCTACATCGGTACATCCTATTGCTTGGCCATAGGTGTAGGATCCCTCTTAACCACTTTGGGTGGTTGAGGACTGAAGCGCTTCGTAGAATAAAATTGGAAGCATCTTTTATATATCAACCATATTGGCGGAGGGTTATAAGACTCCTAGTCCATCGGTGCATGAAATTGGTTATGATGCAGATATGATTTTACTTTGAAGGTACCTTCTAGTTGTTGATTTAGCGTATGCTGTGACAGTCTTGGATCCAAGAAGGTAGGAAGTTACTTTGATCCAAGAGAGTTTCGAGTTGGTGATCAAATCTGACTCATAAATATTGTCCGGAGATGAAGGATTTGGGGTTAAATCACTTGCTTGGCGTTGAAAGTGCAAGCTTCAGCTAGCTCTTATAACCATAAACCACCGTATGTGTATATAAATAAGAAGCTTTGCTTGATGGTAAGTACTTTAGCGAGCATCCTTGTGAGTCTATTTTCCATTTATCCGGGAGTTTTTAGTTCCCAAGAGTGCCAATTTGCTTTTGCTAAATGGAAAAATAAACTTTGTACCTTTCAATATTAAGTATTTGGTGGTGCATCTCTTGCTGCCCACAACACTGGTCTTAGTTAGGAATCCAACCATAACTCTGAATTTCTTAATCACTTCTATCTTTTGGTCGTTGCCTTGTAAGCTATGATCCCCTCGCAAAACAAATTGAGTGTGATTTAAAGGATGGGATTCTCAAGGGATGGGACTCATCAATCTGTTAAAAGGAGCCTTGCCAACTCAAAAATAAATAACTAAATAATCTAATAAATAAAAAACATGCATTATTTATTTGACATTAGCTCTTGGCTGGCTTTGGTTCGACGGTGCATGAAAGCTTCAGCTCGGGGAAAAGGTCCACTCATTAAATAATTGAACTGGTCCGATGAAACTAGCATAAGTGAAAGCTTTTATGACAACAAAATAGCAGGGTGCAGACAAGTCGATCTGGAGCGATTCACGTCATACCGGGGCTTGGTCGGCGTTTTTTAACTTTCAGCCAAACAAGAGCCATTTAGGAATATAGATTTTCAAGGTGGAGACTTTAAAATAACACTATATAATTATAACCTGACTGTCCTCTATTGTTAAATCTTAGCCGGACTTTTGAAATGTTTATGTCCTAAGCTGACATCTAATCGATTCGATAAAATTGTCAATATTTCATCCAAAAGAAATATACCTTTAATTTAACAGAAGTACTATACTACAATTTATACCATTCAGTAGTTAACTTATCTATATTTGGAGTTTAAGCAAGTTAGACACATATGAAGCTGAGCAAGCTGGTGCGAGCTTAATTTTGATCCGAACAGGATGAGATTGAATTAAATTATATAATTTAATTTTTAATATTTTCACAAAATGGGATGCCTGTTATGCTATCTCACTGAGTAATTATCCATCAAGCATTCTGAAAAGTTTCTTCCATCTCTCTTCTGTTCTTCTTTTTCTTTTTTTTCTTTCTTTTTTCTTTTATTCTTTTTTCTTCTGCTTCCTTTTTTTTTTATTTCTTTTTTTATCCTATTTTTTTTTTATTCTTTTTTTTTTCTGCTTCTATATTTCTTTTTTATAATTTTCTTTTTCTTATATATATATATATTTTTTTCACGTGTATAGGTTTTGGAATCCTTCCCCGAGCCGGTTCAGGGTTGTGCACAGAGAGCCGGATTGATTAATCCTAGAGGAAAGTAGATGCTTCCTGGATTCCTGGTGAAGACTCCACCCTCAGCCCATACAGTTAGCTCGCCAATTACCGCCCACCCTTTCCCTAATCAGTTTTCATCATTTTTTTTTCCTCCGCATTCTTCTTGCGTGCGTAAATAATGTTTTAAAATATGCCTATACGGCGTGTAACTTGGGTGGCTGCGGACCCCGCACCATTTGGTGGTTGGCGGCCCACTGCCAAATTTCCGCCAGCTGTGCTCTTCGGTCGCCTCTAACCGCCGACGGCCTGCCTGTCGGCCTACTTTCTAGACACGAAGAGAGGGAGGAGAGAGGGGGGGGGAGAGAGAGAGGACGCAGGGGAGAGAAGAAAGATCCTTCGACGGCTCTCTCTCCTTTGCTTCCTCTCGCTGTGTTCTGTTGCTTCTCGGGGAGAAAGCGTGGTGGGCAATAGCGAGGTCTTCTCCTTTGCTTTGCGTGGATTCTTTTGCTTCTTCGTTGGAAGGAAATAATAGTGAATGTTTTTGGGTGGATCTCGGCGGTTCTCCTGCTCGCCGGTGGAAACGGTCCTCTGTTGAGGTCTGCTCTCTTCTCCAATGGCGGTGGCTACTGCTTTCGATCAGTGGCAGAAAGATGTCTTCTTTTCTGAGGCGGAGGCAGTCCAGGAATCGGCGGACATGTATGTTTTCTTTGCTTTTCGGGTTTGGTGGTGCGTGGTGCTGGAATGTTTCGATTTTGATGGGAGTTTTGTTGTTAACTAGATGAAAATCTTTTTTTTTTCTTTTTTTTTGGGAAGTTTGAATTTTTATGAATGTGACTATGATTTCCTTTGAGAATGGAGATCGTCTTGTGTTTGATTGCTTGTCTCTGAGAGTTCTGGTGCTGGATATTGTTGAAATTTGTGATTTTTGGCCTCCTGTACTTCTTGTTTCAGATTGGAATCTATGTATAGGATGTGGATACGAGATCATCGCCATGGATTTAATTCCGAAGTCTCTGATGAATTGCGTAGGGAACTCCATACTGCTTTAGGCACTGCAAAGTGGCAGGTGGGCTTTTTATTTCCCCGATTGTCCTATCCTTTTTCTTAGTCACTTTTCATCTCGAGAAGATTGGCGCTGATTCATGTCTTGGTCTTTTATTCTTAGTAATTGTTATGGTTCTCTGTGCAGTTGGAGGAATTTGAGAGAGCTGTCAAATTGAGTCATGAGAATTGTTCATCAGAGGAGAATATCACCACCAGGCGCAGGCAGTTCATATATGCAATAGAAAACCAAATTTGTCATGTAGAAAAGGCATTAAATGCTTCACTTACCGAAGAAGGGAAGCAACCACTTCGTTGGGTGCAGTTAAATGAGGAAGAACGAGAACATCTTGCTGTTTTTCTTTCTGCAGCACCAGAAGTTTTGCAAGAGACAAAAAACAAAAACGTTGGTTATAGTAAGGATTCATCTGAGTTAAGAACTATATCTGACTCGGCAAGTGGTTTAAAGAATGCTGTAACAATAAATAAGGATGTGAGATGTGTATTGGAAGTGGCATCAAAAGAGCCTTCTAAAAGCAAAGATGAAGTGTGCATTCAAGGAGAACAATTGAATGGGCAGAGGAGAACATTGAATTCATCTGATACTGGTGCTTGGAAGATTATGATAGCTGATGAGGAGGATGCAGATAGAAAACTGGTCGACATGAGGCCAGAGACACCAAATCATGCATCTAATCTGTGTGGTGATTTAAGGAGTGTTGAATCCAAAACAAAATTTAGGTGGTTTAGAAACAGCTTCCGGAAGGCTAAGAATGAGGAGCATCTTCAGTTTAGACAAGGGTTATCAAATTACCTCAACTTTAGGGGTATAACCTGGTTTACTCAGGTGAGAATTTACCTTCAAACATGTGCACATGGTGTTGTTACACTAATGGCATTTACAACTATTGTTTGGGCTTGGTGTTTGTTGCATTCCAAGAGATCCATCGAAGTTTGTATTACATTATTCTTGCAAATTACATTTTTGTACACTGGTAGCTTTAGTAGGTTGGACATTCTGTTTGGTTATCATCCTTGTCTGATTGAGGATTTGAAGTTCAATTGACCTGATTCTGTGTTCAGTTTTGGGTTAAAAGGATTTCAATGGGCCATCGCAATCCTTTGAGTCGGCTGTTATTTTTGGGTTTGAGCAGGGAGTCAGTGGGTTGACTGAAAGAAGCAGGAATTGTTTTAGTAGTTGCAAAGAAGATTCTAAAGGTTCCAGTGTTCGGCCACTTTCTGGAAGGGTGAATGGACTCCAACGGCATATACAGGGCTCACAGTATCACATGCAGTTTGGCCGTTCTCTCCAAATCACTTTCTTGCTTGTGCTGAGTATTGTTTTAATTGGTTAGTTCAATCTTCTTTTTTTTTGCCAAAACAGATGAATTTTATTTATCATGATGAACTATTAGTTTGTATGTGACATTTTAATTAAGTAAATATAATCTCCCTTCTAATACTGATTGTATCTTTTCCATAAAGAACTGCATAATTAGTGAAGTTTTAACTGGAGAAATGGAGGTAATATGTCGATCTATTCTTAAACAGTATTTACTTGAGGACATGGAGTTTTGTGTTCAGATGGTAGACCTGTTGGATCTTAAGTTTCTTGTTTGATTCTATATAGTTGGAAATGCATTAGTTTAGTAGCTCATATAGTTACTGATTGATAACTTAGTGCGCTTGAGAAGAAGATAGTGGTGTAAGCTGATTCTTTATTAAGATATAGAATAAATCGCATTCTTCTCTCCTTGTTTTCTAGAAAAATCATCCATTGTGTAACTTTTGGATATGAAAAGTGAGGCCTCAGATATTTCATCTATGACACATCCCTGACCGATAAATAAGTCTGGAAGACTCGATCTGTAGCTATATAAAAAAATAAAAAACAATAAAAAAAAAAATCATTGGTTTTTTAAAAGTTGGAATTCACTTGCTATTTCAAGACCCAATAATTCAGTACTAGTAGAGCTGTTTATGGTGCAAAGCTTTCCTTTTTAGGGAAAGAGAATGGCCAGCTCAGAATTTCAGTACTTGAAACTTACAGTTTATATGGATATGAAGCGGAAGCTATTTCTTTGGACAGCTAACCACTTGTACCTAGCATGATACATCTCTTGACATTTGGATGAAGCAAAAATTGAGACTGCCATAGGGTTTCATAGCTTGATCTTAATTTACTGACTTATGCTTTGACACAACAGATTTTAATGTATCTGGTCATTTGGACATTTCCCAACTATGTATATCTGGCTTGGTTGATTGATTACATGTATGGTTCTGTTATCTGTCTCTGTATGACTTCTTGAAAAGTTTCTAGTAATTTTTCAAAGTTTGAGAGAAAAGATAGCTGATTATGTTGTGCTGCTTTTGATTTGGTCTGTATGTTGGAACCATCAAATTGACTTGGTGTGATATAAATTGGCGAGCAGTAATTAGAATGATAAAATGCTTGAATTCATACACGTTTTGGGGATTCTTCATGCTTATCTATATTGTTAGTGCACATTAGGTAGTCCCTCTTGGGACCATGAAGAGTGGCATAATTCACTCAATGTATCTAGGTTTTCATTAGTTGCTACCATATTTATATTGACTGAATAAACCTTACCAACAAGCATCAACTTCTAAGTGGATGGAGAAGGCCCAATTTCATCCAGGCTGTCAATTTTACTGCAACACATAGAATAACATTTGAGCAGCCATGGCATAAAATGTTTGTGTAAGACACATTCAGATGCACATGATCCAATGCCTACAGGGACAGTGGATGATTATTTATTTTTTCAATGGTACTCCCTAAATGATTTCCTCCTTGTAATCCTTAAGCAATTTTTCCTCTTTTAGTACATCTCAGGTTGTCTAACAAATTAGAAGACCTTTTACAGTGGTGATATCATCATGTGATTTATGTTTTATTTCGGACTCTGAAGGGCCTGGAGTATCAATTGAAAATATCATATTTAAATTCATATTGTGCACTGCTAGGAAAACTGTACGATATCAAGATTCCACTTCATAACATACACCAAAAATCAGTTTTTGATGTGAAAGGTGCTTCCAGAAAGACTGTAACTGTTATCGTGGGAACTTGAGATCACTTGAGTGATATTTGATGTAAAGCTACAAATTAGGATTTTGATTTTTCGCATCAAATGTAGCAAATTATGTAAGAGAATTTGAATCTATGGACATGTAATGAGCTTTGTTAAGTGTATGCTAAGCATCTTCTCTTTATTCTGTACAGAACCATTCGTTCTCTACTCAACATGAAGGGGCTTCAGTGAGCTGCTGGCTGAAGTAGAGGTACTTATCCTGTCCTGTACCAATGTTAGACAATAAATTCAGTCATCATAATAGCAAACCATTCCCCTAGTTATCCAAGAGGCTAGTGCAAAGATGGCAGAATCTTTGTTAGTCTAACTCAAAACCATCCCGGACAATATTTCAGGAGATTCTCGTCGTACTTATATTTTTGCAAGGTGTTTCTGCTCTTGTATCTCTCGCGGAGAGCCTCAGATATCAACTCTATGGTTCTATAAGCAGCTTATCGAAACCATGAAGGGTGCACGTCACTTTCATATTAGGAGCGGTGTACTGATATTTAAGATCATGTATATCAGATTTTTCTTTTGTAGGCTCTGTTCGGAGCAGTGGGATTGTGGGAAAAATCACATTGCACAAAACTTCCATCGTCGAGAAAATCGCTGTGGGAAGGACTTAAATTTTCTTCTCTTATCCTTTCTTTTCAAATGATGCAGATGCTCAAGGGGGCGTTTAGCTACTGTGTTCTCATAAATTCAACAAAAGCTACCTGGCTCGAAAAGAAAAATTCAACGCAAGATACTATCAAGGATTTCACCTGTTGGATAATGAGATGAAGCGAACGAGATCCAGCCACCCGTCAGCATGTCACACTATACCAACAGATGAAGAAGTTGTACCGAAATACAGTAATGCGAGTCTATTTATTATAATGCACTATATCTTGACAAGTGTGTCATTTTCCTGCTTGTACTAGATTGCTTAACCAACTTAACTGCAGGCCTCTACTAATAAAATTAATAGTAAACATAAACTGAGGGAAATAAAAAAAAGAAAAAAAGATATGGCTTGTGACTGAAATGTGAAGTTTATGTGATGATGTTTGGTATCTTTGACATCATGGAGGAGTTGCTTCCACCGAGATTATGGATTAGACCTCAGCATTCCTAAGCTTTCAACTCTGCGACCATGGCGAGTGGTGGTGCACCTAGTCAGATTGCGGCGCTAAAGTCCTCTTAACCCTAAAAACTGATCAGCAGCTGAAACTTGAGTCATTTTATCAAAGTAATTAGATGACCACATCTAGCTTTAAGCACGTCTCAAAGGACGTTCTATGGTACCTCCATGCTACGAGAATCTAGTAGTGTTATTATTGCATTGCGATGAGATAATGAAAGCATTGCCTTTAGATGGGGTTTCAACATATGAGCGAGTGGCACTCAGCAGGGAGCTTCAAGCCAGGAAAACGATAAAATGGCCCATCCACGAAAATTTTGTACAAACAAGATTTCATCGGAGATTAGTTGAATTGACGCTTGCGGCCGGTCCTGATGATTACAGTAAGTTGTGTGACGGATAATTCTCATTAGAAGTTTTAGGGCTTGTTGGGGATAAACATTATGGAAAGTGCATGAGGCTGACTTTTAGAGGCCGACTTCGTATTATGGGATAAACATTATTCGCTATTGTTGTTGAGATATCTTCGACCTTCAAAGGCCGACTTTGTATTATGAAAAGTATACGAGAAAATTTATGAAAGTCATGTAGAAGCTAGGAGTCAGATTTCTGTCACAAAAACTACTTCGGTAAGAATACTATTGGCCGACCTTGTACCACGATTCTATGGAGTATATCAAGAAATATGACCGTTGTCAGAAAAATACAAACATACATAGATAGCCGGCCTCTGAACTTACTCCACTAAGCGCACCTTGGTCATTTGCACAGTAGGAAATGAATATACTTGGCCCTTTTTCAAAGGCATTCGGACAACGGAAGTTCTTCCTGATCGCGATCGACTACTTCACCAAATGGGTCGAAACCGAACAACTAGCAAAAATTACCGAGACTAAGATACAGAACTTCGTCTAGAAGTCAATCATCTGCCAATTCGGTCTTTCTCGAACCCTCATAACAGATAACGGATGATAGTTCGCTGGAATGAGGTTCGCTGAGTTCTACGAACATCTAAACATCTTCCATCACTTCACGTCGGTAGCTCACCCACAGACAAATGAAAAAGCTGAAGTGACCAACCGGATCCTGCTGCAAGGCATTAATACAAGACTCGACAGAGCAAAGGATGCCTGGACGGACAAACTCTACCACGTCCTTTGGACATACCGAACTACTCAAAAGCTACCGACCAGAAAAACACCATTCGTCTTGGCCTTTGGAATAGAGGCAGTCATCCCAATCGAGCTTAAGCTCCCATCAGCACGGTCGTGGCCTTCGATGAGCAGCATAGCTCACTGGACCTCAAAGTCAACCTCGATCCGTTGGAAGTAAAAAAGAGAGGAAGCCTAGGTTCGGATGGTGGCCTACAGACGAAGGATGGTCCGATACTATAACTCTAGAGTCATAGATAAAACGTTCAGAGTGGAGGACTTAGTACTTCGGTGAGCCATCATCTCTCAGCCTTAGAGGCAGAGGAAGCTTGCCCCAAATTGGGAAGACTTGTATGAAGTAGAGGAAGTCGTCCGGCCAAAAATTTATCGTCTGAAGGAGCTCAGAGGAACAACACTTTCACAATCTTAGAATTTAGAAAATTTAAAAATGTACTACTAGTAATTTTCCTCCAATAAAACTTCTCCATTTCAACATTATTCTTTCTTAGTGCAAAAACTATATGATGATAGGAAAGAAACGATCAAGAGTAACCATATTAGGAACAGGAGGAGAACCTTGTTCTAACATTAGCAAGTCGAAGACCTCCGATTATTTAAGATAGAAGGAGGGGAGAGGTCCGTTCAACGGCCCATCTGTGCCCCTATTGCCATGTTAGAAATAGGAGAAGAATCTCGTCCTAACATGAGTAAGTCGAAGACCTCCGATTATTTAAGATAGGAGAAGGAGAGAGGCTCATTCAATGGTCCATCTATGCCCCTATTGCCATGTTAGGAATAGAAGGAGAACCTCATCCTAACATGAGCAAGTCGAAGATCTTCGGTTATTTAAGATAGGAGGAGAGGAGAAGTCCATTCAATGGCCCATCTGTACCCCTATTATCATGTTGGAAACATGAGGAGAACATCATCCTAACATGAGCAAGTTGAAGACCTTCGATTATTTAAGATAGGAGAAGGAGAGATGCCCATTCAACGGCCCATCTGTGCCTCTATTGCCATGTTAGGAACAGAAGGAGAACTTCGTCCTAACATGAGCAAGTCGAAGACCTCTGATTATTTAAGATAGAAGAAGGGGAGAGACCCATACAACGGTCCTAATGTACCTCTACGGTCTGTTAGGAACAAAAGGAGAACCTCATCCTGACGTGAGCAAAATCAGAGGCCTTATTCATTTAGATGAGATGAGAAAAGAGGCTCTGACAATGACCCTAATATGCCCCTACAGTCCGATTAGGAACAGGAGGAGAACTTTATCCTAACGTGAGTAAAGTCGAAGGTCTCGTTCATTTTAGACGAGGTGAGAAGAGATGCCCTGACAACTGTCCTAATGTGCCCCTACCGTCTGTTAGGAATGAAAGGAGAACCTCATCCTAACATGAGTAAAAGTCAGAATCTCGTAGGCCAAAGACATGGAGAAGAAAGAAGCTTAGTGGAGAATTCTAACACATTTTTTCATGACAACCTGATTACGTCAAATGCGAAAGGCAGAACCTTATCCTAATTTGCAAGAGAGATCCTAGTTCGATGTCCACAATAGGCACGACGTCCATAACGAGCTCGACGTCCGCAATAAGCAACAAGCATGGAAACACGGGACCGAAACTCTTGTTCGAGCTTCAACCTCAATAGGAGATAAGATCTCCTTCAACTTCGACTGGAGATAAGATCTCTTCCGAGCTTCAACGTCAATGTCAACGTCAACAGAAGATAAGATCTCCTTCAACCTCGATTGAAGATAAGATCTCCTTCGAGCTTCAATGTTAATAGGAGATGAGATCTCCTTCAACCTCGACTGAAGATAAAATCTTCTTCAATCTTGGTTGGAGATAAATTCTCCCCCGAGCTTCAACATCAACGTCAACAGAAGATAAGATCTTCTTCAACCTCAGTTGGAGATAAGATCTCCTTCAAGCTTCAACATCAACAGGAGATAAGATCTCCTTCAACCTCGATTGAAGATAAGATCTCCCCCAAGCTTCAACGTCAACAGGAGATAAGATCTCTCCTTCAACCTCGGCTGGAGATAAGATCTCTTCCAAGCTTCAACATCAACCTCAACAGGAGATAAGATCTCCTTCAACCTTGGTGGAGATAAGATCTCTCTCGAGCTTCAATGTCAATAAGAGATAAGATCTTTTCAATCTCGACTGGAGATAAGATCTTCTCCGAGCTTCAACGTCAATAGGAGATAAGATCTTCTTTAACCTTGGTTGGAGATAAGATCTCCCCCGAGCTTCAACGTCAACCTCAATAGGAGATAAGATCTCCTTCAATCTTGGCAGAAGATAAGATCTCCTCCGAGCTTCAACCTCAACGGATGTAGAGCCTGAAAAAGAACTTCGACGGTCATCTTTTTGTACTTTCTTCTTTCGAATTTCGAACTCGAGAGTGGAAGAACTATTGTTGGGGATAAACTCCACTCCCTCTGAAGTCCAATTTGATGCTTAGCCTAATGCAACTGGTAATCACGAAAAAGCTTCGATCGAAAATTTTTCATCCAGCGGTCGAACCCCAGTCGAACACCTTTAGCAGCTGAACTCCTTCAGCGATCGAACCCCTCCCAGACTCCCTCCAATGATCGAACCCCAGCCAAACTCCTTCAAGCAGCCAAACTTCTCCAACAACCGAATCCCTCCTGGACTCCTCCAGCGGTCGAATCTCTTTCAAACTTCTACAGCGGGCGAACTTCATTCGGACTTCTCCATCATCGGACTCCTTCTGAACTTTTTCATCAATTGAACTCCTTTCAGACTTCTCCATCGAACGGACTTCTTTATCAGTCGGACTCCTCCCAGACTTTTCCTTCAGTCGGATTCCTTCAGAAGCCGAACTTCTTTCGGACTTTTTCTTCAATCGGATTTCTCCAAGAGTCGAACTTCTTCCGGACTGCCCCTTTAATTAAATTTTTTTAGAAGCCAATTTTTTTTCAAAATTCTTCTTCAGTTGGATTCTCCTTCTGTACTTCTTCTTCAATCGAATTCTTTCAGGAGTCAAACTTCTTTCGAACTTCTCCTTCAATCAAATTTCTCCAGGAGCCGAATTCCTTTCGGATTTCTCCTTCAGTTAGATTCTCCTTTCGGACTTTTTCTTCAATCAAATTTCTCTAGGAGTCGAACTTCTTTCGGACTTCTTCTTCAATTGAATTCCTTCAGAAGCCGAACTCCTTTCGGACTTCTCCTTCAGTCAAATTCCTCCAGGAGCCGAACTCCTTCTGAACTTCTTCTTCAATCAGATTCCTCCAAGAGTCGAACTCCTTTCAGACTTCTTTTTCAATCAAATTTCTCTAGGAGCCAAATTCATTTTGAACTTCTCCTTCAGTCGGACTTCCCTTCTGGACTTCTTCTTCAATCAAATTTCTCTAGGAGCCAAACTCCTTCCAGACTTCTTCTTCAATCAAATTCCTCCAGGAGTCGAACTCCTTCCGAATTTTTTCTTCAATCAAATTTCTCTAAGAGTTGAATTTCTTCTAGACTTCTCCTTCAATCAGATTCTTACAGGAGCTGAACTCCTTCCGAACTTTCTCTTTAATTGGATTCCTCCAATAGCCAAATTTTTTTTGGACTTTTTCTTCAGTTGGATTCTTCCAGGAGCTGAACTCTTTTCGGACTTCTCCTTCAGTCAGATTCCTCCAGCAGATTACTTTCAGATTTCAGCTAGCATTCCTTTCAGATGATTCTCTCTAGCCGTATTTTTTTTAGAAGTTCGAACTCCTCTGAAATTGATATATGTCAAAGTTCTTCATCTACCAATGCCTGCTTCCTCCGAACTTTGACTATTAAATCTCGACGAACGGGCACATCACGATAGGCAACACCTCTCTCCATTGTAAATTTTACGTGGTCCCGAACGACCCACTATCGGATAGTTATGGCTGTCACTATCAGTCTGCTACAGACGATACCACTCTTTCCATAGCAAATCCCATGCGGTCCTGAGTGGCCCACTATCGAACGGTTATGGCTGTCACTATCAGTCTGCTACAGACGACACCCCTCTCTCTTCGTAATAAATTTCATACGATTTCGAGCGATCCACTATCGGACAGTTATGGTTATCACTATCAGCCTGCTATAGGCTTCATCTATAAAAAGAGATCTCCAGATATATTTTTTCTAAACTCTCTTATTCTTTTCAAAATTCTATCGAACTCTTTCCTGAGCACTCCATTTCTGTTGGCCAGAAGAGCTGACTTGATCATCGGAGGGTTCTACCAGAGCCATCACCACCGACTCTGGACGAAACTTCATTTTGCAGATGATCGATGGCGACCTCTCCTTCCTCAACTCCAGCTCGATCCGACATCGATCAGATTCTGTACCAATAGGATTGGTGCTAGAAGAAGAGCCTCTATTTTTGAGGTATCCTTATTCTTAAAGGAGTACTCAATCGATTCTATGGATCTTCTTCTTTAAGGTTCATCTCCATCCTCTCCCTCAATCCCAAGTAATGCCTCCAAAGAAGGCGACTGTCCAAAGATCTACTACTTCTATCATCAGATCTGAGTCAGATTCATCTGTTTCTACTCCATCATCGGTGCTTCAACCTCCACTAATGGCCATGGTAGATTCGAAGCAATTTAATCTGCTGATGCAGTAGGTTCAGGACCTCATCAAAATGGTGCAGGCCATGCAGCAACCTCCGGTGATGGCTGTCAGAAATCAATTCCAAGGAGGAGCACTTGGGCTAGCATAACCATCGCCCTTGAGAAAGAAAAATAAAGAGCAGAGGATCGTCATTCGGATCATGATTCTTTTTTGGAAGAGACCTACCCCATCTACAGTCAGAAGCCTTCCAAGATCTATGATCGAGATGACATCCTCGATCAAAAATTATGAGAGATGGACCGATGGATTGAGAAACTCCACCACATCGCTCCGACTCACCATGACGATATTTGCACCGATCTTCCTTTCTCTCTCTAAATTATGCAAGAGCCCATTCCACTGAGCTTCAAACTTTTCTAATTTAAAAGCTACGATGGAATCTCTGATCCGATCGATCACCTGAAGACCTTTCGAACCATGATGCTGCTCCATGGTGCACCAGACGCCATCTTATGCCAAATTTTTTCATCTATCTTAAAAAAAGCAGCAAAAAATTGGTACTCGATGTTGAGATCAGATACGATCTTCATCTTTGATCAGATGAGCCATCAGTTTGCAGCTCACTTCGTCAACAGCCGACGTCCATGCCGAGGTTCGAATTTATGAGAATAAGAAATTAAAGAATAAAATAAAGAAATAATTAAAAATTTTTAATTAAATAGAGAGAGTGTAAATTATTAGGATTTTAAACTCAAGAGTAATGGATTACTAAGGCAATCGGTTCATCAATTTAGTCAATACAATATTCAGATTTTTAGATTAATTTTATTTCATATGACGGTGGAGTTTTCTAATTTATTCACTATCCTTTGGTCCAGACATAGCAAAACTATTAATATTTATTAATTATCCTTTGGTCTAGGTATAATTTAAATAAATATTAATGTATTAGATTTTGTGAAATCCTCTAATTAAAATACGCTGCGTCCAAAGCGTACTAAAATTTCCGCATGCATATGAATTCTAATTTGATTCAAAATACAATGTATATAATCAAGAAGCATTAACATAGATGTACTTGGTCCGTAATATCTATGTTCATCAGATCAATTAGAAGATGGCCAGTAATCTAAAAGCATTAAGATCAGATTTATATACTCTCCATAAATAAAATTTAAAAATAAATCATACTGAATATTGCATCAAAAGAGTGGCTACACCTTAGCCTTAGTAAAAAAAATTTAGTTCATGATAATAAATTCAAAAACAGTGAATAAAATAAAAAGCATAGAGAAATTAGACTGTTTGATTGCTGAAATTGATTGTCTGCTGCTCTTGATGTGGAGAACTTGGCGAAGAAGAAGAGGCTCCTTGATCGATGTCTTGATTTTTGAAAAAAAATCAAAAATTTCTTTTTTTATTTTTCATGAATCACTCTTCTCTTTCTACCTCTCTCCTCTCTCTTTTTCTTCCTCTCTCTCTCTATTTCTCTCTTTCTCCCCGTCTCTCTCTCTGTCACTCTCTCTGATTTTTTTCACGGCAACAACAGATTTTTATAGATACAGAATTTGATTTCCCCCCAAAATCTATCAAAAATTAGGTTTAAAACTCCCAAAATAACTCAAATTAAGATCTGAATAATTCTGCCTGTTAGATGTTGATCAAACGGTCCAAAAATCACTCAAAAACCTCTTAAAATAACCCAGATCAAGTCGAATTTCATATCAACCGTTGGATCAACCATTGGATCGAATCTAGGCCATCCGATCGTGCAGAAAGAAGGCTTCTGATCTATAGTTTAACTTCGAGATGAATCTCAACCATTGGATCTCGACCGGGAGCTGTGGATGCCATCCATCAGCACCTTCATTTTGGCCATCCGATCGAGTTTCAGTGAAAATCGCCCGTTGGATTAGCCAAAATTTCCAAATTGCCCTCTGTGGATCATGCGCGAGCTCGGTGTTGCGTGGACTGCCACATTCTTCAGCCAATCAGAGCGCGCCTCTTGCTGTAAAATGCCCAAAATATCCTCCGATTGGTCCACCGTGCACCACAAAAATGCTGACGTCATCCTGACGTCAGTGTTGCATCGGCAGGTTGGTTTGCTGTTTCGGTCGAACCGGGCCAGATCGCTGAACCGATTTTCTAAACCGGTTTGAATTGAATTATTTTTTTTTTAAAAAATTTAATTTTAGACTCGTTTGAAGTCCATTTTATCTGAAATTTATTTCATCTAAATCAGAAAAATAAGATCTTCACATTGGTGGCCTTCTTTCCTACACAAGATTAATAAAAATATCAATTTCTAAAGAAATAGATTAATTTATTTTATAATTTAATACTTTTATTAGTATATTTTTATCACTTATCACACCCCCCAACTTAGTCATTGCTAGTCCCTTAGCAATGTTTTATTTAATATCATGTTTCAATAAGATTATCCATCATAAAGATAAAATCTAGGATTAAAGATCAAAAAGTTTAGAAAATACTGCTAACTAAGCATTGAGCTTAGAGTACATCAAAGATCTATAGCACTTATGTTCATGATGACTAACTTTAGCATTTTAGAATTAAATTAAAAGAACAAAAGTATCCTCTCTTATCACCTATTTTGGTCAATTTTCTATACATTCTCAATTTTATACTCATGAATTAAGGTAGCTTTCACACTGCCTTTTTTTTTTGTGCTGAGCATCCTGGCCTTTTTCCTTCATCGTTTTACATGAATTTTCACACTTGACCTAGGTGCAGAGATCCAGTTACTAGGCTTTGGGCAATCCACATATACTCTATCTTTTGCACTTTATTTTTAGGCAGGTAGCTTTTTCCTTAAATTTAATTTTTTTTGATTATAATGTATATTAATTATCAATTTTCAATGATAATTGAATCCTCAGTTGGTCTTATAATCAATACCTACTTTATCTTGTTAGTGTGCATGTGCAATTAAAAGTGCTAATAATCTTTTAATGACCTAAGTAAGCTTATTAAAAGTTGATCAAATAATCTACTTCTTTAACTCGTTACATTCATTAGCAAATAATTCTATCTTTTATCACTTATCCAGTTTATCTTGCTCAAGATTTTCTTCTTGACACATAATTTTTTTTTTTTTATAACTTATTCTATATTGTCTTAAAGGAGAAAGAAAAATAAAAGATGCAATAAAGGATAGGAAGGAATACACCTGATTTGGTTCAGTCTGGTTCTTTAGAGCTTTGAAATTTTGCTTGAGCTCTCATTGATTTTTCTGCAAAATTAAAAGTACACACCAGAGTAGTAAAAGAGCAATCATAAATTATTGAAAAATAAAAGAAAAAAATGATCAAAACTAAAAAGAAAAAAAATAACCTATCTAATAGTTTTGATTTATAGTCTTCAGCTTGACTTTCTTTGAGTTCTAAAATGGATCAATCCATGCCACTTCAATTGGAATACTTTCATGTTTGATCGAGTCCTCTTTCAATTTGACATTGCTCGCTTTTATAGTCTCAAACCTATTTTCTATAGAATTTTCATATAATAGATTGTCAATAATATCAATTAGAAAATAAGTTTGATTATCATCAGTTTATTTAGTATCTTTAAAAATATTAAAAGTAATTTATTCATCTTGGACTCTAAGAATTAATTTTTCTTGTTGAACATCTATTAAAGCTCCTCTAGTAGCTAAAAAGAGTTTTTCTAAAATAAGGGGTACATCATAATCTTCTTCCATATCAAGAACAATAAAATCAATAGGGAAAATAAACTTGTTTATCTTTACCAAGACATCCTCCACTATACCTCTTAGATATTTAATGGATCTATCGGCTAATTGAAGAGTAATAGTGGTAGACTTCGATTCTCCTAGACCCAGCTTCCTGAAAATAAAAAAAGGCATGAGATTTATGCTTGCTCCTAAATCACATAAAACTTTATCAAAACTACAATCACCAATAATGCAGGAGATAGTAGAACTCTCTGAATCTTTTAACTTCTGTGGTAATTTATTTTGAAGTATTGCTGAGCATTTTTCATTCAAATTTATTCTCTCATGCTCCTTCAGCTTTTTCTTATTTATTAAGATTTCTTTGAGAAACTTGGCATACCTAGGCATTTGAGTAATAGCATCTACAAAAGAAATATTAATATGTAAATTCTTTAGAATTTTGAAAAAATTAGAAAATTTCTTATCTAGATGCTGTATTTGTCTCTTTGGGAATGGTAGTGGCGACATGTAGGGCTTCACATTTGGATCGATAAATCGTATACCTGAAGATCATCCATCTGCTGGTTGTATTGGTGACTGATGAATTTTAGTTGATGGTTCCTTATTTGTAGTTAGCTCTTCAGTCTCATTCTTCTGATGTGGCTCCTCCAGCTTTGTACCACTTCTTAGGGTGATAGCATTGACTTGCTCCCTTGGATTTATCTCCGTATTGCTTGGCAAGGATCCTTGAGGTCTCTCAGAGATTATCTTAGCCATTTGACCTATTTGCATCTCCAAGTTTCGAATTGCTGCTGTTTGGTCCTGTCTAAGTTTGGCTTCCAAATTTTTTATAGTTGCTTCTTTGTTTTGCATAAATTTGACCATCAGCTCTTCCATGTTGGACTTCTTTTCAGGTACTTGGAATTTCGGGGGTGGCGGTTGTGCTGCATTTTGATTGCTCCATGAAAAATTTAGGTGCTGCCTCCACCCTTGATTGTATGTGTTGGAGTAGGAATTATTTTATTGCGGCCTGAAAAAATTATCAATATAATTAGCTGTATCAGTTGTTTTAGCAAAAGAATTATCTATCTGGCAATTGCTCGTATCATATCTTCCTCCACATAGGTCACAAGTAATGCTCTGAATATGCATAGCTGTTCTCTTTAAATTATTGATTTTGGTTCTAAGAGCTGTAATTTCAGCTAGTAAGGTTGGCACGTAATCTACTCCCTGCACAGCTGCTAGTCTTTTTGGCATCATACGCTCTGTCTGCCATTGATAGCTATTTGATGCCATCTCATCGATCAGATCGAAAGCTTCTTCCTCCATTTTTTGATTAATGGTTCCTCCTGCTGCTGCATCAATCATAGAACGATTAGTAGGAGATAAACCATTATAGAAAGTTTGTACCTGAAGCCATACGGATAGTTGATGATGTGGACATCTCCTCAGTAGTTTCTTGAAATGCTTCCAAGCCTCATATAGTGTCTCCATGTCCATCTACATAAAAGAAGTGATATCATTTTGCATCTTAGTAGTCTTGGAAGGTGGAAAGTACTTGGCTAAGAATTTTGGGTTAGGATATCCCAAGTTATGATAGAACCTGTAGGAAGAGAATGAAGCCAACTCTTAGCTTTGTCCCATAAAGAGAAAGAAAATAACCTTAATCTAATAGCATCATCTGACACCCCATTAATTTTAAAAGTATCACAAAGTTTAAGAAAATTAGAAATATGGGCATTCGGATCATCATACACGTGTCCACTGAATTAGATAGTTGATTGAATTATCTGGATCATCGCCGATTTTATTTCGAAGTTGTTTGCTCGTACAGACGGTCTCCTGATGCTCGAAGCTGCATCGATTACAGATGGTGTGATGTAATCATTTAATGGATGATGTACTGGTCGAATAGCTTCATGCTGTCCTTCAGTCGCCATATCCAATCCTAGATTGATGTCGTTAGGATCTTCAACTGCCATGTTTCTCTCTTGTTGTAGTCTTCTAATAGTCCTTTCAATTTTTGGATCTAGAGGTAGTAAGTTACTATGTCCAATACGTGTCATACAATGAATAATTTTTTTTTTAAATAATAAAAATTAAAAATAAATTTCTAAAGTAAAGCTAGGATCAAAATTTCAATATTGTTTTAGACACAATCTCCGGCAACGGTGCCAAAAACTTGATGCGTGCTAATTTATAGCTATGGCAAGTGCACCAGTCGATCAAGTAATAAAGTGAATGAGTAGAGTATCGTCCCTAGAGGATTGAAAAATAAGTACTGAAAAACTCTTTCCTATGCTTTATTTAGAAGATCGATTTATGAGAATAAGAAATTAAAGAAAAAAAAAAAATAATTAAAAGTTTTTAATTAAATAGAGAGAGTGTAAATTATTAGGGTTTTAAATTCAAGAGCAATGGATTACTAAGGCAATCGGTTCACCAACTCAGTCAATACAATATTCAGATTTTTAGATTAATTTTATTTCATGTGACGGTGGAGTCTCCTAATTTATTCACTACCCTTTGGTCCAGGCATAGCAAAACTATTAATATTTATTAATTATCCTTTGGTCCAGGTGTAATTTAAATAAATATTAATGCATTAGGTTTTGTGAAATCCTCTAATTAAAATACGCTGCGTCCAAAGCGCACTAAAATTTCCGCATGCATATGAATTCTAATTTGATTCATAATACAAGGTATATAATCAAGAAGCATTAACATAGATGTACTTGGTCCGTAACATCTATGTTCATCAGATCAATTAGAAGATGGCCAGTAATCTAAAAGCATTAAGATCAGATTTATATACTCCTCATGAATAAAATTTAAAAATAAATCACACTGAATATTGCATCAAAAGAGTAGCTACACCTTAGCTTTAGTAAAAAAATTTAGTTCATGATAACAAATTCAAAAACAATGAATAAAATAAAAGGCATAGAGAAATTAGACTGTTTGATTGCTAAAATTAATTGTCTGCTGCTCTTGATGTAGAGAACTTGGCAAAGAAGAAAAGGCTCCTTGATCGATGTCTTGATTTTCAAAAAAAAATTAAAAACCTCATTTTTTATTTTTCACAAATCACTCTTCTCTTTCTACCTCTCTCCTCTCTCTTTCTCTCTATCTTTTTCTCCCTCTCTCTCTCTCTATTTCTCTCTTTCTCCCTGTCTCTCTCTCTCTGATTTTTTTTACGGCAACAATAGATTTTTATAGATAAAGAATTTGATTTTCCCCCAAAATCCATCAAAAATTAGGTTTAAGACTCCCAAAACAACTTAAATTAAGATCTAGATAATTCTGCCCGTTAGATGTTGATCAAATAGTCCAAAAACCACTCAAAAATCTCTTAAAATAACCCAGATCAAGTCGAATTTTATATCAACCGTTGGATCAAATCTAGGCTGTTCGATCGCATAGAAAGAAGGCTTCTGATCTATAGTTTAACTTCGGAATGAATCTCAACCATTGGATCTCGATCAGGAGCTACGAATGCCATCCATCAGCATCTTCATTTCCACCGTCCGATCGAGTTTCAGTGAAAACTGCTTATTGGATCAGCCAAAATTCTCAAATTGCCCTCTATGGACCATGCGTGAGCCCGGTGTTACGTGGACCGCTGCATTCTTCAGCCAATCAGAGCGCACCTCTTATTGTGAAATATCCAAAATACCCTTCGGTTGGTCCACCGTGCGCCATGAAAAATGCTGACGTCAGCGTTGCGTCGGTGGGTTGGTTTGCTGTTTCGATCGAACTGGACCAGACCATTTTTTTTTTTTTTTGAAATTCAATTTTGGACTCGTTTGAAGTCCATTTTGCCTGAAATTTATTTCATCTGAATCAGAAAAATAAGATCTTCACATTGATAGCCTTCTTTCCTACATAAAATTAATAAAAATATTAATTTCTAAAGAAATAGATTAATTTATTTTATAATTTAATACTTTTATTAGTATATTTTTACCACTTATCAATGGTGTCAAGATGCGGGATTAAAGAAAATTCAGAGAAAATTCGAGCTATACGAAAGATGACTGCTCCAAAAATAATCAAAGAAGTTCAGCGTCTGACTGAAAAAGTGACATCCCTAAATCACTTCATCTCGAGATCGATCGAGTGATGCATGCCCTTCTTCCAAGTTCTCAAGCAACCAAAGAACTTTTGTTGGACGATGGAGTGCCAACGAGCATTTGAGAAGCTCAAAACCTACCTCGGCTCATCCACACTACTGGCAAAGCCCAAATCTAGAGAAGAATTATTCTTATATCTAGCAGTCTCCCTGACGATTTTGACAACAGTCCTGGTCAAGGAGGAAGTAAAGATGCAATGACCGATCTACTACATAAGCTGAATCCTAAGGGATGCAGAGACTTGATACTCTAAGCTAGAAAAATTGACTTACTCTCTTCTAATTACTGTCAGGAGACTCCGACCTTACTTTCAGGGGCACACCATATCGGTCCTCATGGATCAACCAATAAAAGCAGTCCTTCATCGAACGGATGCTTTCGAAAGAATCGCAAAATGGACAATCAAGCTCACGAAATTTGACATCAATTATCGACCCCGATCATCGATCAAAGTCCAGATATTGATAGATTTTATTTTAGAATGTACTATTCCAGATGATGTCAAGCTTGAACAGAACGAGACCGGCATCCTATTGTTGCAACCGAGCCTTCCTAAAAAGAGTGCCGATCTTTTCAAAGATTTTTGGACCCTGTACGTGGATGGTTCGTCCAACTCCACTGAAGTAGGTGTGGGGTTAGTCTTAGTCAACCCTGAGGGAGTCATCATCGAGTATGCGCTACGCTTCGAATTTTCTATAACTAATAATGGGGCTGAATATGAAGCGCTGATCGCTGGGTTAAAAATAGTAAGAGAGTTAAAAGTAGATCGATTTCAAGTCTACAGTGATTTTCAATTAGTGCTCAGCTAAGTTAGTGGTAACTATGAAGTATGCAAGAAAAGTATGATGAAATATCACGAGAAAGTAAAGGATTTGACTTCGATCTTTGGTAGTTTTGACATTCGATAGATTTTGATGGTAGAAAATATAAGAGCCGATCTTCTCTCTAAATTGGCCACTTCAGCCCCAATCGAATTGTCCAAAGAAGTATTTTTTGAAATTCTAAAATGCTCAAGCTCAGAGAAATCACCGTTCGTTATGCAGACGGAGCTCGAGCCGAGCTGGATTGACCCATTAGTTACCTATCTCAAAGAGGGAGTTCTTTCTCGTGATCCAAAATAAGCTCAAAAACTCAGGAATCAAACCTCTCGGTACATTTTGTATGAGGATAAGTTGTATAAGAGGTCGTATTTGCTACCGCTGCTGAGATGTCTCCGACCTTCAGAGGCTGACTTCGCATTATGGAAAGTGCATGAGAAAATTTATGGAAGTCATGTAGGAGTTAGATTCCTGTCACAAAAATTACTTCAGTAAGGGTACTATTGATCGATCTTGTACCACGATTCTATGGAGTATGTCAAGAAATGTGACCGCTGTCAGAAAAATACAAACATACAAAGATAACCAACCTCTGAGCTTACTCCACTAAGCACACCTTGGCCATTTGCGCAGTGGAGAATGGATATACTTGGCCCTTTCCCAATGACATCCGGATAATGGAAATTTCTCCTGGTTGCAATCGACTACTTCACCAAATGGATCGAAGTCGAACCACTAGCAAAAATTATCGAGCTCAAGATACAGAACTTCATCTGAAAGTCAATCGTCTGTCGGTTTGGTATGCTCCGAACCCTCATAATAGATAACGGGCGATAGTTCACTGGGATGAGGTTCACTGAGTTCTGCGAAGATCTAAACATCTTTTATCACTTCACGTTGATAGCTCACCCACAGGCAAATAGAAAAGCTGAAGTGACCAACTAGATTCTGCTGCAAGACCTCAAGATAAGACTCGATAGAGCAAAGGGGGCCTGGGCGGACAAACTCTACTACATCCTTTGGACATACCGAATTACTCAAAGGCTACCGATCAGAAAAATACCATTCGTCTAGGCCTTTGGAATGGAGGCAGTCATCCCAATCGAATTTTAGCTTCCATCAGTATAGATCATGGCCTTCGATGAGCAGCATAGCTCATTGGACCTCAGAGTCAACCTCAACCTGCTGAAAGAAAAAAGAGAAAAAGCCCGGATTCGGATGGCGGCCTATAGACGAAGGATGGTCCGATACTATAACTTCATAGTCAAAGGTAAAATGTTCAGAGTGGGGGACTTAGTGCTTCAGCGAGTCATCATCTCTCAGTCTTAGAGCTAGGAAAAGCTTACCCCAAATTAGAAAGGCTCGTATGAAGTAGAGGAGGTCGTCCAGTTCGAAACTTATTGTCTTAAGAAGCTCGGAGGAACAACACTCCCATGATCTTAAAATTTAGAAAATTTAAGAATGTACTACCAATAATTTTTCTTCAATAAAACTCCTCCATTTCAACATTATTAATTTTTGATGCAAAAACTATATGATGACAGGAAAGAAGCGATCAAGAGTGGCCATATTAGGAATAAGAGGAGAACCTCGTCCTAACATGAGCAAGTCGAAGACCTCCGGTTACTTAAGACAGGAGGAGGGAAGCGGCCCATTCAATAGCCCATCTGTGCTCCTATTGTCATGCTAGAAACAGAAGGAGAACCTCATCCTAACATGAGCAAGTCGAAGACTTCCGATTATTTAAGACAAGAGGAGGAAAGAGGCCCATTCAACGGCCCATCTGTGCCCCTATTGCCATGTTAGGAATGAAAGGAAAACCTCGTCCGCCATGTTAGGAACAGGAGAAGAGCCTCATTCTAACATAAGCAAGTCAAAGACCTCCGATTATTTAAGACGGGAGGAGGAAAGAGGCCAATTCAACGGTCCATCTATGCTCCTATTACCATGTTGGGAATAGGAGGAGAACCTCGTCCTAACATGAGCAAATCGAAGATCTTCGATTATTTAAGATAGAAGAAGAAGAGAGGTCCATTCAATAGTCCATCTGTGCCCCTATTGCCATGTTAGGAACAGAAGGAGAACCTCATCCTAACATGAGCAAGTCGAAGACCTTCGATTATTTAAGATAGAAGGAGGGGAGAGGCCCATACAATGGTCCTAATGTGCTCCTACAGCCCGTTAGAAACTGGAGGAGAACCTCGTCCTAACGTGAGTAAAGTCGGAGGCCTCATTTATTTTAAACGAGATGAGAAGAGAGGCCCCGACAATGGCCCTAATATGCCCCTATAGCCCAATTAGGAACAGGAGGAGAACCTCATCCTAATCTAAGCAAAGTCGAAGGCCTCGTTCATTTTAGATGATGTGAGAAGAGAGGCCCCGATAACAGTCCTAATGTGCTCCTGTCGTCTGTTATGAACGGAAGAAGAACCTTGTCCTAACATGAACAAAAGTCAGAACCTCGTAGACCAAAGATGTGGAGAAGGAAGAAGCTCGGTGAAAAATCCTAACACGTATTTTTTCACAACAACCTGACTACGTCAAATGCAAAAGGCAGAACCTTACCCTAGTTTACAAGAAAGGTCCTAGTTTGACATCCACAACAGGCCCGGTGTCCATAACGAGCTCAGCATCCATAACAAGCAAGAAGCACGAAAACTCAGGATCGAAACTCTTCTCCGAGTTTCAATCTCAATAGGAGATAAGATCTTCTTTGACCTCGACTGGAGATAAGATCTGCTTCAACCTCGGCTGGAGATAACATCTCTCTCGAGCTTCAACATCAACGTCAACAGGAGATAAGATCTTCTTCAATCTCGATTGGAGATAAGATCTCCTCCGAGCTTCAACGTCAATAAAAGATAAGATCTCTTTCAACCTCAGTTGGAGATAAGATCTCCTCCGAGCTTCAATCTCAATAGGAGATAAGATCTCCTTCAATCTCGATTGGAGATAAGATCTTCTTCAACCTCGACTGGAGATAAGATCTTCTCCAACCTTTAATGTCAACATCAACAGGAGATAAGACCTCCTTCAACCTTGATTGGAGATAAGATCTTCCTCGAGCTTCAACGTCAACAGGAGATAAGATCTCCTTCAATCTCGACTGGAGATAAGATTTCCTCCGAGCTTCAATATCAATCTCAACAGAAGATAAGATCTCCTTCAATCTCGACTGAAGATAAGATCTCCCTCGAGCTTCAACATCAACCTCAACAAAAGATAAGACCTCCTTCAACCTCGGTTGGAGATCAACGTCAACAGAAGATAAGATCTTCTTCAACCTGGGTTGGAGATAAGATCTCCCCCAAGCTTCAACGTCAACCTCAGTAGAAGATAAGATCTCTTTCAACCTCGACAGAAGAAAAGATCTCTCCCAAGCTTTAACCTCAATGGATGTAGAGCCCAAAAAAGGACTTCGACAGTCATCTTTTTGTACTCTCTTCTTTCGAATTTCGAACTTAAGAGTGGAGGAACTATTATTGGGGATAAACCTCGCTCCCCCCGAAGTTCAGTCTGATGCTTAGCCTAATGCAACTAGTAATTACGGAAGAGCTTCGATCAAAAATTCTTCCTTTAGTGGTCGAACTCCAGCTGAACTCCTTTAGCAGTCAAACTTCTTCAGTGGTCGAACCCCTTCCGAACTTCCTCCAACGGTCGAACCCCAGCCGAACTCCTTCAAGCAGCCGAACTCCTCCAATGGTCAAACCCCTCTCAGACTCCTCCAGCGATCGAACCCCTTTCAAACTCTTATAGCGGCTGAACTCCATCTGGACTTCTCCATCAGCCAGACTCCTTCTGAACTTCTCCATCAGTCGAACTCCTCCCAGACTTCTTCTTCGATCAGACTTCTCCGTCAATCGAACTTCTCCCAGACTTCTTCTTCAGTCAGATTTCTTCAGGAGTCGAACTTCTTCCAGACTGCTCCTTCAATCAAATTTCTTCAGGAGCTGAATTCCTTCCGGACTTCTTCTTCAATCAAAATTTTCTTCCAGACTTTTCCTTCAGTTGAATTCCTCTAGGAGCCAAACTCCTTCCGAACTTCTCCTTCAGTCAAATTTCTTCAGGAGCTAAACTCCTTCAAGACTTATCCTTCAATCGGATTCCTCCAGGAGCCAAACTCCTTCCGGACTTCTCCTTTAATCATATTCCTCCAGAAGCCGAATTTCTTCCAGACTTCTCCTTCAATCAAATTCATCCAGGAGCCAAACTCCTTCCGAACTTCTCCTTCAATCAAATTTCTCCAGGAGCCAAACTTCTTTCGAACTTCTCTTTCAGTTGGATTCCTCCAGGAGCCGAACTCCTTCCGGACTTCTCTTTCAGTCAAATTCTTCTAAGAGCTAAACTTCTTTCGGACTTCTTCTTTAATCGAATTTCTTCTAGAGCCAAACTTCTTTCGAACTTTTTCTTCAATCAAATTTCTCTAGGAGCCGAATTTCTTCCAAACTTCTCAATCAGTCGGATTTCTCTTTCGGACTTCTCCTTCAATCAAATTTCTCTAGGAGTCGAACTCCTTCTAGATTTTTTTTTAGTCGGATTTCTCCAGGAGCCAAACTTCTTCCGAACTTCTCTTTTAGTCAGATTCTTTCAGGAGCCAAACTTTTTTTGGACTTCTTCTTTAGTCAAATTTCTTTAGAAATCAAACTCCTTTCGAACTTCTCCTTCAATCGAATTCCTCCAAGAGCCGAACTTCTTTCGAACTTCTTCTTCAATCAAATTCCATCAGGAACTGAATTTCTTTCGGACTTCTCCTTCAATCAGATTTCTCTAAGAGCCAAACTTCTTTCGGACTTCTCATTCAATCGAATTTCTTTAGGATCCGAATTTCTTTCAGACTTCTTCTTTAGTCGAATTCCTCCAGGAGTCGAACTCCTTTCGGACTTCTCTTTCAGTCGAATTCCTTCAGGAGCCCAACTTCTTTCGAACTTCTTCTTCAGTCGGATTTCTCTCGCTGATTACTTTTAGATTTCAGCTAGCATTCCTCTTGGATGGTCCTCTCTAACTGTATTTCTTTTAGAAGTCCGAACTCCTCTGAAATTGATATATGTCAAAGTTCTTCATCAACCAATGCTTGCTTCCTCCAAACTTCGACTATTAAATCTCGATGAATGGGCACATCATGATAGGTGACACCTCTCTCTCCGTAGTAAATTTTACGTGACCCTAAGCGGCCCACTATCGGACGATTATGGCTGTCACTATCAGTCTGCTACAGGCAATATCTCTCTCTCCATAGCAAATTTCATGCAGCCCCAAGTGGCCCACTATGGAATGATTATGGCTGTCACTATCAGTTTGCTATACGCGACACTCCTATCTTTCTATAACAAACTTCACGCGGCCCCGAATGGTCCACTACTGGACGATTATGGCTGTCACTATCAGTGTGCTACAGGCTCCATCTATAAAAAGGGATCCTCCAAAAATATTTTTTCTAAGCTTTTTTCTTCTTCCTAAAATTTTGCTAAACTTTTTTTTGAACACTCCATTTCTATTAGCCAGAAGAGCTGACTTGATCGTCGGAGGATCCTACCGGAGTCATCACCATCGATTCTGAACGAAACTTCATTTTGTAGGTCATTGGCGGCGACTTCTCCTTCCTCGAATCCAATTCGATCCGGCATTGATCAGATTCTGCACCAATAGGGCCTCTTTAGGAGATGTTACTATTGGGAAGAAAGCATTTTTATAATCAGAGAAGTTTTGGGCCCATAGAATTTATTACGGAGAAATTTTGGGGGGTGGGGGGCTAGCAATGATGATTGACCCGTAGTTTATTATGCTCAAACAAATGGGTCTGCTTGGAGTCCTACCCAAAACAAGAAAGAAAACACCAAAGAGGGGGATTTTGTAGTTCGGCGGAAGACCTTCTGATGTCTAAATCAAATAAGGATTTTGAAGAATAATGGAAATTTAAGAGAGTAAAGCAGTGTTAGTGTAGGCATAAGAGCAAGAGGCACGATTATCTGAGAAGGTCGGCACGTTATGGCAGTCAGACATGCAATAACCATCTAGTCATACAGTAACTGCTCAACATACAGGACGAGTTGTAACTATCCCACATGATACCTCCTACGTGCATGCGTGGGGTCATAACTATCTCTTTAATGAATTTTAACTGCTTTGAATATACTTTGAATCAAAGACACCAGGCTTGTTGCTATTGATTGGTCATTTTGGCTGGTTGGTCTCATCAAATGCTCTAATTGGCTGCTTTGGTCATCTGCTCAATTCCACGGTTCAATCGGTTGCCCAAGTCAGTAGCTCGATCAACTGCTTTGGCTAATAGTAATCACAAGCCAACAAATACATGCCACATTAGAATTTTTAAAAGAGGAGGACAAGATAAATCCGCTTTCAGTTCTAGAACGTAATCCTGATTTTTTTAGATTTTTGATGGGATAAATATCCTTTATTATCGTTTCATGATGCCAAAAATACTTTCTCCATTTAGTTATCAAGTAGATGTTCATGTTCCACAAATACAATACGTTAAAAACATGGTTATAAAATAACAAATAATTTTTTTATTAATAGCTTAATTAGTGAAAGCTTTAGCATGGAAAGCTTTGCAAACAAAAGCCTACAGCAATGCTAAATGAGATCTAAGATCATGAAATGGCAAAATGCATGTCATGTTCCTTCAAAAAAAATTTAGAGCTGATCATATGCTAGGCCTCGGGCCTAAACTACATTCATTTTTAGTTGGGCTTCAGGTTGGACTTATTTAACATTTGATTTTTTTTTTGTGCCTAAGTAAGGCCAATGGTATGGGAAATTTTGACATCACAATATAATTTATTTGGAAGCCTTAAGATGCTCTCAATGAATTAAACCTAAAGGTGAGGGAAGAGGTGATGCCTAGAAAATGAATCTTAGATAATGAGGGAAGCAATTAATTTGATAATCCATAGAAAATTAAGATAGCATGCTCCCTTAGGTTTTTTCCTCCTTATCCAAGCTCCAGTTGATCAATATTTCTTATTTTAGTTTTATACTCTCTTTCTTCATAGTACTTGTTGCCACTAGAATCTAACTCTTCACCAAAGAAGCTAGAGTTGGATGAATATCCTTCGAGCATGGAACCTACAAAAAAAATTTCGACTAGAGATGACTTCAGCGGAAACTCTTAGACACTCAGGTCAGATTTAGAGGAATAAGGAGATAGAGCATTGATAGTATTAGGATTTTTGTGTACCTTCGGAGATTCCTCTCTTCTTGGCCCTTTACAGATGATAGTGATGGTGATCAACTCGATGATGAATCATTCCTTTTCAATTTAGGTATATATGGCAAGTTTTTATACCAAGATTCTCAGGATGTGGTAGTTATCCCTTCCTTATTTGTTCATTATCAGCTAAGTAAAGTTACAGTTGAAATAGAACTCTAGAGTTGTAATCAAATTTAAGTAAAACTCTATTTTGAGAGTTCTATGCATGCGGATGGAGTCAAAGATGATAAAGTAGACCTAGATTGGATGCCAAGGTAGAGGTCGGCTGAAATAAGAGTTTGGAGAGAATAGAAGCTCAGCAGGAATAGTAGCTTCACAGAAACTGAGACTCAATAAGAATAGTAGCTTGGCAAGCATAGGGGCTCGGCAGGAACAGAGGTTTGGCAGGAACAGGAGCTTGGCAATTATCATTTATTCCAAATGCCCAATGCCAGGCTCGAAGACCTTATTAGTGTGCATAACCTGAAATATAGTTTAGAGAACTCATTAGTCGACATGTCTATCAAAGATCATATTGAAGTACTTCAAAATATAGTACTAAAAAAAAATCCATCATAGGTCTTTTGGTCGAGCTTAACTTTGGAAGAACCCTTATAGGTCTCCTGACAACCTTCACTTCTGAAGAACCCTTATAGATCTCCTGATGATTTGCGCTTTAGAAGAATCTTCTTTTTTTGACAAACTAGTAGGTCTTAAGATAATAGATCATTATCTGAGGTAGTAGATCTTTAGCTAAGATAGTCCTCATCACTAATTTATGAGGATATAATGTGTAACTAAAATAGATATCATCAAAGTTGCCAAAGTCGTTTCTTTATTGAGGTTGCTTTTTTGCCAAGGTTGCCATATCTTGAGGTTGCCATGTGTTAGTCATCTAAAGGTCATAATTTTAACCTCCCAACATATACTCCCTACTTTCTAGTTTAAATAATAGTTAAATATTGGGAGTATAGAAGACGAGCTTAAGGCCGTAGATACGTGGCATCACCTGAGAGGAAAGGACAAGTCATGCATCTGATATTGAATCATTGCATTAGGAGAATGAAAGATCATAGTAACCGCTAGACAATGATCTGATAATAATTGAAGCAGGACTCAAGGCACTATTTTGGACTTTTGAGGCATGGTAATTAATATGCTTCTAGGAGAAAATTATTTAAAACTACTCGCCATCGCCATGTGTCGCATTTCCTTTGCATCGATTTAAAATCTTTTGGACATTGGGAACCACTATTATCACCCATAAATAGAGGATTTGTTGCTCATATTTTTTTTCTACCATATTTTGAAATCAGTTTCCTTCCTAGAAATTTCCTCCTTCCCAAAAATTCTTTGAAATCTTTCAAAGAATCTGAGAACTTGCTAGCAGGTTAGGACTTTTTCTTGCATCTTCCTCCTATTCACCTATGTTGTATTTCTTTATTCCTCTTGGGTTAAGATGAAAAGAGTTGAGAAAAAAGCTATGCTGCAAGAGCCTTCTGATTCTTCTACCACATCTGAGTCTCCAATAGTCCTTTCAGAACCCATTAATTCTAGCTTCGCTTCTAGAAAATATCATTCTATCTTGAAATCGGAGGATCTTAGCATGATTAAAGTCCAGTATGGTATTCTTTTTGAATTTGATTTAAAGATTTTCGATTCTTTTAGTAGAATCTGTAACTCTCCACCAGGTTGGTTGGCTCTATATAAAGAATCTTTCCGAGCTGGCCGTAGGCTTTCTCTCCCTTCTTTTGTAGTCGAACTTTTTCTTATTTTTAGAATATCTTTGTGTTCGGTACTCCCTAATTCTTTTCGCTTAATCATTGGCTTCCTGGTTGTTTATTTCTTGAAAGCTATTAAACTTTTCATAATTTTTTTTCGAGCCTTCTATACTTTCAAAAAATATCTCCAAAAAGATTTATGGTATGTTTCCTCCCAAAAAAGGCTCAAAGCTTTGATCAAAGACGCTCCTTTCTCTATACATAGCTGGAAGGAGTGTTTCTTGTATGTCTCTTGCTTTAGGATGAAAGACTGGGGTTTTACCATTTGGGGCAAACCGAATGCATCCGAGCTTTAACCTCCTAAATTAGACCACAATGATGAAAAATATTTTAAATTATTGAGAAGATCTAAGATTCCAAATACCTCAAAATTGATTATCGAGGAGCTTTTGTATAATGCTGGGCACAGTCCAGCTAACCCTTAAGATGAAGATTCATTCTATTAGTTTTGTACTTCTTTTTTCGTCGAACTCACATTTCTTAATCTTATTGTTTATTTACAGAAATGAGGCCAGAAGAATTGGAAGCTCTTAGAAAATTGAATCCAAGAAAGCAGAAAACTGAGTTCAACCTTGAATGATGAGGGGGTCGGAATAAGGAGACCTCGAGATACCCCTAAAGTTCTAAAGTTGTCAACTATTGGACCTCCTTCGATGGTGGTTGCTCAAGCTACCCCACCAGTAGCCCTGCAATCTCCTATCCGACCTCCTATAGCGCTAGCTCAGACAGTAACAAGAAATAAAGCACTAATAATAAAAATTTGAGAGCCCATGCCAGTCACTACTTCGGCTCTTGAGGCTTCAGTTGAAGGGTCGACTCCGACCTCTTACCAAATATTGGACGCAAGTGATTCAGTGTCGAGCTTTCCCCCATTACAAGGATTAGGGGGTCTCCCTACCACCACTTCAGACTCAGCTTTTCGAAGCCATAAAGTGGCTCAAAAATAACTCAAAAAATTTCTCCTTCTAGTTGACACTAACCAAGTGGAGGGAATGTCATAGGCTATCTAGACCAAGGATGCGGTTGCGGCATTCATCTGAGTAAATTTAACATTTATCTTTATCTTTTTTCTTTTCTTTTTATCTACCTCTATATATTTTTGGAGGTCATGAGTTTCGTTCTCTCTAGGTTAGGCACTATCTCGCCATTTTCCATAGCAAGAAGACTGTGGCCATGGTTGACTCCACCAACACCCACTCTCAGGTCAAAAGGTTCGCGGCCAAAGCCAAAGAGGCCGAGGTTGAGGCCGAGCACCTCTAGAAAGAAATGAAGAAACTTAAAAATGATCTTGCTGCTGTCGAAGAGGCCCAGAAGCTAGCAGGATTTGCGAAGTCTACCGCTGAAGTGCTCAAAAATGATGCCGAAGTTGCCAAGCAGATGGTAGAGATGGCACTTCAAAATATTAAATCTGCATGCTTGAAAGCTGAAGAGGAGTGGAAGAAAATAGAAACCGAGCTTCTAGAAGCTAATAATAAAATCATGAAGGCTGGTCGGGCTGCTATTGAGGCCTTCCATTTTTCTCCTAAGTTCTCTAAGGAGAAGATCGAATTTTTTTCTGAGACTTACTTCGTTGGGCAAGACATGGTCCGAAAGAAGATAGCTGCTCATTATCCCGAACTAAACCTCTCTTTCTTCGATGAGGAAAGCTCATATGAAGGGATCATTGAAGCTATTAATGCTAAGGGTGTGCCGGTGGAACCAACAATTGAGAGTGCACCAAAGCTGAGGTAGCCCCTCCGATTGAACCTGCCACTATTGAACTTCCTCCATTTGAGGTCACTACCTCCTGATGTACCTTCTTTTTTTTAATATAAAACTTTCTTCAATGAATGAAAATACTTTTTGTTGTTTATGTTTGGCTGGCTAGTATTTACTGAAATATATGTCATTTCAGCCTCATCAGTGCCCTGGGTCTGCATCCATGCTTACAGCTCTTCCAATGAAACCTCGAATGAAAACTTTAAAAGATGAACTTAAATGGGCTCAAGAGGAAATTGTTGAAGTTAAAACGGACTTCGGAGAACTAAGAAGAAACATAGAGATACTTTAGCTAAAATCGACCAATTAAGAAAGTCTTCAAGGAAAGCTTGTATGGAATATCTTAGAAAGAGGTGCGAGTTAATTGAAAAGTGAGATAACCTTGCTAAGATAGTAAGTGAAGCAAAATGGAATAAAGTTACAGAACCAGTCGAACTTCGCATGAAATATGTAAGGTCTATGAAGACATCTTCCAACTGAAGTATACTATAGCGTCCACTTAGAGTACACTTAATTTAGTAAATAATAAAAATTTCAAACTTAAGGAATAGTTAGCATCGGCTCAAAGGGCTAATGGTTATGTCTTGATATATCTAAAGAAAAAGCAAAAGAAAGCAACAAACCTCCATATTAAATTTCTAGATAGTGAAAGAGCGAGAAGATCTATTAAAAAATAGATTCAAGATCATAAAGTTTTAACCAACATTGTCTGTCCCGAAGTGGAGGCTTGGATAGCTTCTTCAATCGCCCTAGGATTTGAAGTTGGCTTTGGGGAGTGTTAAGCTTAGGTTGCATTACTTTTCTCCAAAGTAGATACCAGCCTTCTTAAAATATTAGATTTCAAGTGTTCTGGCACATCCAATGCTGAAGTTCAATCAATCGAAGTACTTCACACTGAGCCTACATTTGGTGGTCCAATGCTAGGGCATTCCTCATTGTAGCTAGAAACATTATAATCAGATAATTGAAATAAAAATTTTCATTGTACCTTTTTTATATGAATTTCTTTACTTCTATGCAACTCTAGCTTGAAACCTATTTATGCTTGGATCATTAGCACATGTGATTGTGTCGACAAATTGTTGGAGTTGAATTATAGGATTTTTATGTTCTCTTCAGAGGTCCTTATTGGTTAGCCTCCACTTATCAATTGATTAATGTCTTCAAGAGTGTTGGTCTGCTGAAAGGCGAACTTGGCCTTCAAGGGTTCTATAGTGGTTAGCTTCCACTTTTCGATCAATTAGGATCTTCGGATGTTGGTTCATTGAAAAACGAATTCAACCTTCGGGGATCCTAAAGTGGCTAGCCAGATGTCTAACAAAAAATCAACATCATGCAATAATGCAAAAACTGTGGTTCAATTGAAATAAGATGGCTACATCGAAGGCATATTAGTTATCTTCATAACCTCGATAAGAGATGCTTAGGTTTAAATCGACTTTGTATGCTTGAGTTTGACCAACTTGACTTGAACTTGATACGGCCTATCATGAACTTATGCTCGATTGACTTCAAAATTATCATTTGTTTCGTATTGTGGCTTCCTAACTACCGAGGTCTTCGAGCATTGGTTCACTGAAGAATAAACTCAGTCTCTAGAGATCCTAAAGTGGTTAGCCCCCACTCCTCGATCAATTAAGATCTTTAGGCATTGGTTCACTAAAGAGTAAACTTAGCCTTTAGGGATCCTAAAGTGGTTAGCTCCCTTGTCGAACCATGTCTTTAATTTCATCCTAAAAGCTGGATGCAATCCTTGATGTCATGATTGTAATCATGATGATAGGGACAATACTTGCATCGATCATGGCCCCTAGCCCTCATTACAGGTGGTCTAGGCTAATGTTCTTTGATCTTTATTAGAACTCGAGCTTTGGAAGCATTCAAAGGAGTATAATTTGTGAATCTATTTGGAGGGGGTCGAGGTTATGGTGATGAGCGTTGTTGGTGAGGTGGGCTTTTAGGTCCCTAACTTCAGGATGGAGTTCGATAGTAGCGCCAAGGTGGAGTACTAGACTTCTAAGAGCCTCTCCCTTGATTGTCCGAGGTCAGAAGTAAGGTAATGCTCTTATTTTTCTAGATTGAGGGTTCAGGAAGGCCCCCATGCTTTTTGAAAGCTTCATTAGTACGGGCATACTTTTCAACCCATTTCAGTATCTCTGAAAAATCATGCGGATACTTATTCTCTAGAAAATAAAGGAGGTTGTTCCTCTGAAGTCCTCCCTAAAAAGCTATCATCATAATTGATTGATCTAAGTTGCGGTACAACTGCATTAAAATGGGCTGTATACTCCTGGATCGACTTATTCTCTCTCTGTTTGATATGAACCAGGGAGGAGGACAGCCAACATTATCTTTTGCTTGTTGCAAAGTGGGTGATAAACAGCTGGCTCATCTGATCGAAGGAGTGGATAGAATTGGATTTCAGACTAGAATACTAATCTTAAGCCACTTTTCTTAATGTAGAGAAAAAAGCTCAGCAGAGGAAAAAGCTTAGCATAGGATTGCATTGCCGGCACCTTGCAGTAATAGGAGAGTTTTAAAGCCATCCAGATGATTGATCGAGTCCATTGTAAGTTTCCATCAGAGGCATCTTGAAACCCATAAGTAAAGGCTCGTGCAAGATTTCCTCAATGAAAGGTGGATCAATATAGAGATAAGAAATATCGGCCTGCCTCATATGATTCTGCAAGATCTCAATCTTGTATTTCATCTCTTAAAACTTACAATCCACATCGCCATCATGGATGGTAGGATTCTCAGCATGGTGCATCGATGATTGTATCGAGATCGAATCTCTCATGAAGTAGCGGGTAAGTGAACACCTCCTGCATCCAGGGCTCCACGATTGACTCTATCAAGTTTGTCTCTCCCAATCTAAGCTCTACCATAGAGAATTAAATAGATGGTGCGAGTAGGGCAATCGTGCCAATTTTGGTTGTCGTATAGTCTCGACTGTTGCTGCTAACAATTGAACTTGATCGACCAAAGATGCAAACTGGTCCTGAGTAACTGGCTGCACCGATGGAAAAGATGGTGGTGGGGTTGGTGGTTAGGATGTCATTGCATGATTTTCATCGACATTCCTAGTTGCACGAGAAGCAGTAGATCACGCCGATTACTTGAAAGTGGTTCTCTTTGGAGGCATGATACACATCAATGCTCTTTCTCAATAATAGGTGATGAAAAGTCAAGCCCTTCCTCTAATGTATTGTCGCTAGAAGTTGACTCTTCACTGGAGAAGCTAGAGTTAGATGAATGTCCTTCGAGTGAGGGACCTATAAAAAAAATCCTAACCGGAGGTGACTCTGGTGGGGATCCTCTGATGCTCAAGTCAGATTTAGAGGAGTAGGAAGATAGAGCATTGAGAGTATTAA
Organism: Cocos nucifera; assembly: GCA_006176705.1. Taxonomy (NCBI): domain Eukaryota; kingdom Viridiplantae; phylum Streptophyta; class Magnoliopsida; order Arecales; family Arecaceae; genus Cocos; species Cocos nucifera. The sequence continues at coordinate 871,045 of QRFJ01000179.1, read as the reverse complement.
AAATTTTGCATACTTTCGGGAGTCCCTCTTCTTGGACTTTTATAGATGATGGTGATAATCAGATCAACTCAATGACGAATCACTCCTTTTCAATTTAGGTATATCAAGGCAAGATTTTAGATCAAGATTCTTGGGATATGGTAGTTATCACTTCTTTATTTATTCATAATCAGCTAAGTAGAGTTGTAGTTGAAATAGGACTTTGGAGTTGTAATCAAATTTGAATAGAACTCTATTCTGAGAGTTTTATGCACGCAGACAGAGTCAAAGATAATAAAGTAGACCTAGACTGGACACCAAGGTGGAGGTCGGTAGACATAAGGATTTGGCAAGAATAGAAGCTTAGTAGGAATAGTCGCTCAATAGGAACTGAGACTCGAGAGGAATAGTAGCTTGGCAAGCATAAGGGCTCAACAGGAATAAGGGTTTGGCGGAAACAAGGGCTCGATGATTATCACTTATTCCCACACCCTATACCAGGCTCGAAGACTATTATGGTATCATCTTGTTCTGATACTAATTATTGAGGTAGATCTCTTAATTGCAGAATACGGATCATCCATCCAAGATCACAACAGCATCCAAAAAAGTTAAATATCGATGCCATGCAAGAAAGAAAAAAGAAAGATCATAAAATAAATATAATAAAATATATATGGATTTGGCCTCAAGCTTATCTCTATGGCGCATGCAAACTTTACTATGAAAGAGATAAAAATAAATAAATATAAGAAAGACTTACTACTCAATCTTTGTACAAAAGTTTCTTAATCAAAAGTTCCAAAATTCTTACAAAAGCTTTTCAAAATTCTCAAGAAGCCTTTCAGCACCTCCAGGATGTTATTAACTCTTTAATGCAATAAATAGTTCATCAATTGAAGTTATATAGACTTTAGAATCACTGAAATAGTATTTTAGTAGAAAAATAAAGTCCTAATCAAATTCGAAACCTCTCCAGATCGTTCGATCATGATCGGCTCACTACAAAGCCGTTCGATCATGCAAAAAGCCTCCTGATCAAGCTTAGATTCATTCTAAATCATCCGATCATGATCAGCTCACTTCTGAACTATTGGATCATGCAAAACAGCCTCAGATCATACTTGATCAAGCCTGAAATCAATTTTGACCGTCCGATCATGATCGACTCAAACCAGAGTCATTGGATCATGATCATCCATGAAATAATACCATAGACCATGTGAAATACTAGGAGAAATAGTCGGATGGTCTATATGGACACCCGTGAGCTGGCGATCCACCATGGGCCGCACTTCATAGCAGGCTTGGGCACCCACGCAGCTAGCACGTGCCTACACGCATGCTTTCGTGCTTGGGTTGACCAGTGCACGACTAGTCCAGCACCATCGTGCGTTGTCGACTTGGCCTGCACCGGCACCAACCTATGCTGACCCATGGGCCCCTCCGACGAGCCCATGGGCCATGCCATCTTTTCTAACTTTTCTTCGCGTGTAACTTCTTCGTCTGAACTTCGTTTAGACTATTTTTGATCTTGTTGGATTTTGTTCATTATCCTGATCCTTATTTTGAACTTATTATAGATCGAATCTCGAGATATTTTTTTCAATATTCTCCATCTCAATTTGATATTTGATCTTCATTTATCTCCAAAAGATTATGATCCATCTCGCCCCCATGCCTTGGGACACACCTGCTATCTCATGGATGGGCAAACATGAGAGTTAAGCCAAGCTGCTCGATTCCACCTCCATCAATGGCTATGATCCTTTTAACCTGAGACTTACTTGGGATAGCCTCTTGAGGCAATAGAAACTTTACTCTACGACGTCACTTCTCATCCTCCCGAGTCTTCCATCTCATATCTGATCCATCTTCACCTGGAGCTTCACCTCGCACTAAGCTCCCTGCTATGAGATAGTATTCTATATACTTTCTTTCTTTAATCATCATCCTACTATCATGCATGACCTTCAGAATTTCTCCATCAGTTTTTCATCTGAAGCCGGTCGAATCTAGTCTGCTCAGTAAGATAAGATTTTGTCTGAAATCAAATATGTATCGGACCTCTTCCAATCTTCTCACTGCATCATCATGTGTCCTCTAGCTGACCGTCTCGATATCTCTGATCGTATAGCTCAATCCATTCGGTAGATAAAAAGTATCCTTACTGCTCTTCAGAGAGTCAAACTGTTCTTGTCTAAAATAAACATAATCGATGCATGCAGAATCTAAAATTCATTGCTGAAAAAAGTAATATCTTATCAAATATTACTAGGACATCATTTTCTAACTTGCTACTAGCTGTTGCTGTAGTAGCCCTCGTCCAATCTCTAAGTTACGGATAATCTCTGATATAATGTTCCAACTCGTCACACCGGTAGCACATAATCTTGCTCTGATTCCTCATCCTAGATCTGAATAATCCTTTTTGCGATCCTTTGTCACTCTATCTACTGTCATCTGCTCTTTTAGAAATTATCAAATTTAAGGTATCAGCATCTAAGCTCGAAGTTAGGTTCTTCCTCCTAAGAACCTCATTCTAGAGAATCACCGTAGTAACCTCATCCATCTTAATGGTGTTCTTTTCTACTAGAAGAACGATCACCAAGGACTCATACAAAGAAAAAAGCAATGCTAGCAAGTCCAACATCTTGATCTTCTCCTCAACCTTTTCACATACACTTAGAAGATCGGTGAGAATTTTTTGAAAGTGGCTAAAATGCTCCTGCATGCTCTATTCTCGGTCATCCATAATTTATAGAACTGCTTTCAAAGAAAGAGAGTATTGATGAGGAACTTTATTATGTATAATTCTTCGAACTTCGACCATAATATTGTTGAAAAAGTCTCATTAAGTACATGGATCACCACCTCATCCGATAGATACATATGGATGGTACTCACTATCTGCATCTATAGCCTCTTCTAGGTCCTCTTCTCTATGGTGTCCGACTTCTTTTCATTCAAGAGAGCATCAATCAATCCATATTGGATGAACACATCCTTCATTCTTGCTTGCCATAAGAAAAACTTGGTCTTCTCATCAAATCGGTTAATCTCCATCTTGATTGTGCTTATTTTTTCTATCTTCTAATCTTGATCAACACCACCTACTTGGACTGCCTGATACCACTTGATCATAGTAACCAGGCTCTGATATCAATTATTATGGTATCATCTTGCTCTGATACCAATTATTGAGGTAGATTCTTTAATTGCAGAATATAGATCACTCGTCCAAGATTATAATAGTATCCAAGAAAGATAGATATCGATGCCATGCGAGAAAGAAAGAAGAAAGACTATAAAATAAATATAATAAAATATCCATGAGTTTGGCCTCAAGCCTATCTCCATGGGACGTGCAAACTTCATTATGAGAGATAAAAATAAATAAATATAAAAAAATTAACTATCCAATTCTTATACAAGAGTTTCTCAATTAGAAGCTCCAAAATCCTCAAGAAGCCTCTCAGTACCTCCTGAACATCACCAACTCTCCAATGTAATAAATGGTTCATCAATCAGAGTTATATAGATTTAAAATTCATTAAAATAATATTTTAGTAGAAAAATAGAGTCCTAATCAAACTCAAAATCTCTCTAGACCATCTAATTGTGATCAGCTTGCTTTAGAGTCACTCGATCATGCAAAATGCCTTCTGATCAAGCTTAGATTCATTTTGGACTATTCGATCATAATTGGTTCATTTTTGGATCGTCGAATCATGCAAAATAGCCTTAGATCATGCATGATCAAGTCTGAAATCAATTCTCATCATCCGATTATGATCGGCTCGAACCAGAGCTGTTAGATCATGAATGATCCATAAAATAGTACAATGGACCACATAAAATGACCAGATGGTCCATGCAGGAGCTCGTAAGCTGGTGGTCCACTATGGACCATGCTCTTCAATGCAACTAGGACTAATAACGATTATCTTAGTAGGTTACTAATTTCAAATTGAAAGCCTTGACTTAGTTGAGATGAAAGGCTGAAGGAATTCTAATATGATGATTTATTGTGGTATTTCACTTAATGTTTCATAATCAAGATATTTAAGTATCAATAAAAGATAATTTTTATTATATTTTATTTTTATATATTATAATAAAACTATTTAAAATATTAAAAATTATAATTATATAAATTTTGATGAATTTTTTTGTCGATAATTTTATCAGCCACTATGTTGTTGAAATGTACTAATTTACGTTGAATTAGTTTTCTCTGCATATTTAGTTTTCCTAATTTAACTTCTCGGGCTGAATATTGCGATAAAAGTCTTCCTATTGTCCGATTGCTTTGCACATGGCAGGCATATAACAATACGGCCCTGGTACGACTTGAATCCACCACCTCTATCCCCCACCAATAAAATGCGAGGTCGTCTAATCGGACCGTCAGAAACGAAAACAAATGCCTCTCGCGGATTGCTCTCCCATCCAACCGCCAAGGAGAGAGCTAAGAAACTATAAAAGGACGGAGCTCGAGGTATTCAGCCGCCTGGAGGGAAATCGTGTGGGAGGAGGAAGAGTTGGACCAAAGAGAGAGGGAGAGCTTCAAGAAGATGTCGGGACGTGGAAAGGGAGGCAAGGGTTTGGGGAAGGGCGGTGCGAAGCGCCACCGCAAGGTCCTCCGGGACAACATCCAGGGCATCACCAAGCCCGCCATCCGGCGTCTCGCACGGCGTGGCGGCGTGAAGCGCATCAGCGGCCTCATCTATGAGGAGACGAGAGGCGTGCTCAAGATCTTTCTGGAGAACGTCATCCGCGACGCCGTCACCTACACCGAGCACGCCCGCCGGAAGACCGTCACTGCCATGGACGTCGTCTACGCCCTCAAGCGTCAGGGCCGCACCCTCTACGGCTTTGGTGGCTAGGGATAGGAGTCGCTCTCTGGAATGTAAAAATCTAATAATTTAGATTAGGGTTTTTCTGTTTTGTAATTGGGGGCTAGGGTCTGCTTGAGATGGTATGTTCTTGTGGGGATATTGCATGATTGCCCTATAATTAGGGTTTTAGGTGATGTAATCTTCTGGAATTCTTAATGATAGCAAGCAACTGTTGTTCTCAAATATCTTGCCGTCTCCTCATACTACAATTTCTCCGTCGGAGGCCCAATTGTTATTTGGACGAGGTTTTTGCCTAATTCCGGGTTTCCTCAAGATTTCTGATGTGAGGCCGGCGTCGATGGCAACCATATTCGGCGCTGCGAGGCACGGTAAGAATTAATATGTTGTTATTTTTAAATCATTTCGTAATTGAATTCCCGTCCGTACTGTTATACATGACTATGGTTGATACATGTCTTTCTCGCTCGTAACCGTGCAATTGATGGTCACTAATTATTCCACGTTCGATGTGTAGGGAAGGAAATTTGAAGCGAGAAGTGGAATTGAGATATTGATTTTCGTTCGTTTGATTCGTTTCCGCTTGAAAATCTTTATACGCCCTAACCAAAGATTTCCGCATAGAAATCTTTATACGCCCTAATCAAAGGTTTAATCTGAGCCGTTGCATGTCTCCGTTCCTTAACCATTTGTTAAGTTTAAACTATTCCTCCGGTGCATCAGAACTGCCTTTTACCCTTCCGTTTCGCGAGAAGAGACCCATCCAAGCGGAAGCAGAGAGAGCCCATATCCGATCCAGCTGCAACCAAATGCCCCAACGCCAAGATCGCATAGCCTCTGCCATTTATCGATTGCAGAGGATAAAGATTAAAGAGAAGACGGATCTCCGACTTCCAAATATTAGTTAGTATCGGCGATTGCGTGCCTCGCACTCTCCCTCCAGCCCACCAACGGCACGGACGTCCTCCAGACGCGCGAGTGGTTCCCCCCGGCTCGCGCCCTCGCCGCTCTTGCCGCCTTCCATCAGACTCGCCTCGCTTTCGCCACCACCGCCGGCCCCCATAAGCAACAGCCCCCCGCCGCCGCGTCCCACCCTGCCCCCGACGACCTCGACTCCGCCCTCGGTGACGACCCCCTTGCCGCCTCCAGTGGCCAGGTCGTGGTTGGCGTCGAGAGCAAGTACCGCGTGGTATACCGCCTCGTCAACACCATCTACGTCCTCGGCATCACCACCTATCGACCGCGACTCCGACCGCGGCCGCACCAACAACATCTTCGAGTGCATAAACACCGTCAACCAGGCCGTAAGCGTCGTCGCCGCCGCCTGCCGCGGCGTCGAAGTTCACACCCGAGAAGCTGCACCGCAAGTATCCCGAGATCTACATGGCCTCTTGACATCGTCCTTCGTGGCGTCGGAAGCGTTCGCCTCGCCACCATCCTCTCCTCCTATCCATGGTGACAACATCGCCAAGATGGTCCACACTTCCGTCGATGCCGAGAACCGCGTCCGCGGCGCAGACACCTGGTCTGGCGGCGCTGAGGCCCTTTCCCTCGACCGCCGCGCCAACCTCGACTCCTTCTCCAAGGCCTTTTTTCGAGCTCCCGCCGGAGATCCTCGCCGCCGGGGACGAGGTCGCCGCGACCATCGCCCCCTGTCGCGGCCTCCCTCCCCTGCCGACGAGCAGCAGAAGGACCAGGCCGAGGAGAGCCCAGAGGAGAAGGATCCATTCGCCAGCCAGCGAGAAGATCAACAAACCGGAGGACGCCCTGGTAGGAGGGTTCAAGAAAAGCAAGGATACGGCCTTCCGCTGCGGCGGATCCCACGGCAGCCCTCGCCGGGCTCGAGGTTACGACGCTTCCTCCGGCCGAAGCCACGAAGCCCACCGTTCATTCGGAGTTGAAGGGTTCGAAGGGAGAATATGGTGGGGTTGAGTTTGGCAATGAGGACAGCTTCCCTCTTGGAGGCATTCGAAGGTGTCGGTGGGCGATGCGCCATTTGGAGGTGGCCTTGTTGCCTCTGAGTTTGTAACGACCGCCAAGAAAGCCCCCCCAGGCCCCAGGGATTGAGTGGTCTTGAGTTGCTCGCCTACCAGCCAGAGCACCACAGCAGGGCCCACTACTGCTGCAGCTGGAGCGGGCACCCCTCTGGAGAATCTCTTGGTAACAAAGACTCAGGAGATGACAGACCCGGAGATGTTTATCCATGAAGAGATCAATGGCGAGTTCAGGGAGTCTTTGCTTGCCCGTGTAGGCTTGAAAGGCACCGTCATTTTGCGAACATTGCCTCCGAAGAAGGCTGCCAGAAAGGAAACGGAGTTCTCTTTCCGTCTCGAGGGCGCCTCCGGAATCAAGAGGGCTGTGCTGCAGAGTTCTCGTGTCAGTAGCCTAGAGAATGGAATGTTTCCACGTTAGGACTCCATCGATGGAAGTGCCCATTCCGATACTCCAATATAGTTTGCAACCCCGGTTCACTTTTCTGCCCTCTGAGGGTCCGTCTAGTGAAGCGACACACTGGCACCCTGCTTTCGGTGATGATACAGTATGCCTCCAACCCAGCATTGCCAGCACCATTGAGCAATGTGACATTCATTGTGAAGCTACCCGTTGATCCGACCCTGCTTAGTGTTTCACCAAAGGCAATTTTAGATCGAGGGGAAAGAGTGCTTAGGTGGCACGTACCTGATGTTCCTCTGGAGGGTCCGCCAGGCAAGCTGAGGGCACGAATGCCTGTTGATCAAGACTCAGCAGATGGTGAGCTCGAAGTTGTAGGTATGGTGAAATTTTCTGCCCAAGGGTCTACCACATTGTCCGGTGTATCTCTTCAGCCAGTAACTGATGGCATTGCACACTTCAATGTGGTTGGCCATAGGTTTG